>JALPQD010000007.1:84825-130569 GCA_023101885.1 Typhlomys cinereus | reverse complement strand
CACCAGCCCCCTCTGCTGGTCCGCCCACCTCCCGCTGGCTCCAGACGCTTCCAGGCACCCTGCGTCTCCAGTAGTCCCACCAGCCAGCCTGAGCAGCATCCAGGCTCCCCCATGCTTGGGTGGGCCTCTAGGGCACTCCCCAGGTCCCAGGTGAAGTGTGCTGCCAGCGTGCCACCAACTCATCTGCTCTTCCTACCTGCCTGGGACACTCGTGGTCCAGGGAAGACACACTGCTTCTCAGAATTCAACAGAGTCCAAAGAAAACACAAGCAAAAGTCTAGGGGACAAAGGCCTTACATCTGACACTGTCTAAAATCATCCTATCATATGGGAGAGATTCTTTACATCTAGCCCAAGGATAAATAAAGCCTTTTTTACTATGCTGCTCCTTTTTAAATTTATTTTTAAATATTTATTTTTCCACTCATACAAATATACTAGGGACCTCGGTCCCCTACCTCTCTCCACCCCTCCCTGGATCCCCTTGATCCCTCCTCCTTTTTCCTTTTCTTTTTCCCCTCCCTTTCTCCCTGGGCCCCCTCCCCTCCATCCTTGGAGCATCCTTAAGAGTGCATTTCAAAATTCCCTCTGGTTCCTCCTCTCTGATGGGGTGTAAGGACTCAGTGGCATTTCCTAGAAATCTTTCTTGTGTTCCCTCTAAATATAGGAACACTATTATGGCTGTGAATCCCTTGCCTCTAAGGATCCTAGTGCCTTTAATCCATGCTAAATCCATGCCTTTAATCCCCCCTTTGGGGCTCAATTATTATTGGTCATTGCGCAGGTCATCCAAAGTCCTATTATGATTACTTCAGGCTCTAACTTGTGTGCAGTATCTTGCATATCATTGCTTCTCCCCATCTTTAGCTCTTACAATCTTACCATCACCTCTTCCGCAAGTTTCCCTGAGCTTTATGATGGGGAGAGATTAGGCTGGGCTGGTTCCAGGTGATTAATATAGGGTCTCCGATGTTCTGAATTATGATTTGCTGCTACTGCACTACTCTTGGCTCATCCTTATGAGTACTGGATGTCACCTCCTAGCCAGAGATAAAAGGCTGCAAAAATAGAGTCTTACTATAAGAGTAGATTCAAAGGTAGATAGAGTAAGAGGAGGATACAGCAGTGAGGGGGGGTCAATCTCCCATTGCAAGATGGATACCTTCTATCTGCCAGATTCTTTTTCCTCCCTGTCTGGTGAGAACAAACCCCATCAGTTGAAAGTGACCAGGAAGGAGAATCTGTGAGCTTAACCAGACATCTCATTGCTTACTTGCAGTGCATGATTTTTACCGATTTTCTCTGCTGTAGCTTGATCCCCTCTCTGCTTATTTCTGGTAGTGCCCTCCTTCTCTTTCCCTGCTGTTTATAATCTTTGCAATTACTGCAGAGATTTATCTTGGAGTATGTCATTTAAGTGTGTTTGGTACTAGGATCCACCTATTAGGGAGTACATATGGTGCTTAATTTTCTGCATCTGGGATACTTCACTCAATATAATTTTTTTCAACTTCCATCCATTTCCCAGTAAATCACATTAATTAATCATTTTTGATGGCTGAGTAGTTTTGTACTGTAAAGATGCACCACATTTTTGTTATTCCACATCAACTGTGTGCATTTGGGTTGATTCCATTACTTTGCTATTGTAAACAGTGCTGCTATGAAAATGGTCGTGCTTGTGCTATCAAGGTGAATTATCACTGTATTGGGGGATTATTCCAAAAGTGGAATAGCAGGGTCATATGGGAATTCAATCTTTAACTTTTTTAAGAATTGCCAGACAGCTCGCCAGAGTGGTTGTGTAAGCCTGCATTTTGACCAGAAATGTAGGAAAGTTCCCTTCTTATCACATTCTCTCCAGCATCTGGTGTTTTTTGTATTGTGGATTTTTTCAACCTGAATGGGGTGAGATGATATCTCAGGGAGGTTTTGATTTGCATTTCCTTGATGGATAAGGACGTGGAGCATTTTTTAAGATGTATGTCGGATTTCAATTTTGTCCTTGGTAAAGTTTCTTTTGAGCTCCAAGGCCCATTTTTTTAATTTTTTTTTTAATTATTAATTCAACTGTGTGCATATGCGCATATGTGTGTGTGTGTGTGCGTGTGTGTGTGTGTGTGTGTGTGTAGAACCACGGACGAATTCGCGAACCACCATGGACGCTTCCACCTCCTTCTACCCTGGGATTCACAGGCTCCGCCCTACCAGGACCAGAAGCGCAGGCCGCCCCCGCTTCCGCCTGGCGTCTATACGTGGGATCTGGGATCCGAACTCAGGACCTTCCGCCTGCAAGGCGGAGGCTTAACCCCTGAGCCACCTCTCCAGCCCCCAAGGCCCATTTTTAATTGGGCCATTTGTTTCCTTGGTGTTTAGTTTTCTAAGTTCTTTATGCACTCTGAATAATAGAGCTCTATCAGATATGTGGTTAATGAAGATTTTCTCCCATTCTATGGGTTGTCTTTGTGGTTGAGTTACAATCCCTTTATCTGAAAGAAACTCTTTAATTTGATAAGATCCATTCTGTTGAGTGTTGGTTGTATTGACTGTGCTATTGGATTCCCGTTTAGGAACTGTTGGCCTAGTCCAATCCATTCGAGGGTGTTCCTTACCCTACCAACTAAGGTATTTGTAGTTTATGGTCTTAAATTGAGGTCCTCCATTTGGAATTAATTCTTGTACATGGTGACAAGTATGGGTCCAGTTTTGCCAGCACCATTTGTTGAAGATGCTGTTCTTTTTCCGTTGGATTTTTGGGACACTTTGTCAAAGATCCAATGGCTATAATTGTGTAGGCTTATATCTGGGTCTTCAACCCTTATTCATTGATCAGTGTGTCTATTTTGGAACCATTAGCAGGTTGTTTCAATAACTATGGATTTGTAGTATAGAACAAGGTTTGGTATGTTGATACCTCCAGCAGTGTTTTTGTTACTCAGGATTGTTTTTGCTATCCTGGGTTTTTTGTGCCTCCATATGAATTGTGATTGTTTGGTCAACTTCTTTAAAGAAATGCTTTGGGATTTTGATTGGTATAGCATTGAGTCTGTAATATTGCCTTTGGTAGGATGGTCATTATTATGATGTTGATTCTGCCAATACAGAAATATGGTAGGTCTTTCTACTTTCTGGTGACTTCTGTAATTTCTTTCTTTAGGGTTTTAAAGTTTTCATTGTAAAGGTCTCTTGCTTCCTTGGTAAGGCTTATACCAAGGTATTTCATCTAGGAGCTATAGTAAATGGGATTGTTTCTTTCTGTGCTTTTTCACTTCTTTCATTCTGGGCATACAGAAAGGACACTGAATTTTGAACATTTATTTTGTATCCTGCCACCATGCTGAACTTCTATATTAGTTGCAGGAGTTTCCTGATGGAGATTTTGGGATCACACAGTTATATGTTTATGTCACCTGTAAATAGAGATAACTAGACTTCTTCCTTGCCAATTTGAATCCCTTTTATCTCTCTTTCCTGTCTTATGGTATAAGCTAAGATTACAAGTAAATATTGTATAGAAGTGGTGAGAGTGGACAGCCTTGACTAGTTCCTTTTTGAAGTGGGAATGATTCAAGTTTTTCCCCATAGAGTAAAATCCTTGCTGTAGGCTTGTTGTTTACAGCTTTTATTATATTGATAAAGGTTCCTTCCACTCAAGCTGTCTTTAGGGTTTTGATCATAAAAGGCTGTTGGATCTTGTCAAAAGCTTTTTCTGCATTTATCTAGAGTGTCATGTGGTCTTGGATCTCAGACTGGTTTATATGGTGAATTACATTTATTGATTTGCATATGTTGAACCAAAATTGTGTGCCTGGGATAAAGCCTAGTTGATACCATGAATGATCTTTTTGATATGTTTTTGAATCCAGACTTTGTTGAGAATCTTTGCATCTGTGTTCATCAGAGAGATTGGTCTATGGTTTTTTTTTTAGGTGTACCTTTATTGGATTTTGGGATTAAGACCATAGTAGCTTCATAGAAGGAATTTGGTAGTGTTCCTCCCTTTGCTATTTGATGGAACAATTTAAGGAGTATTGGTATTATTTATTCCTTAAATGTCTGGTAGAACTCTGTGCTGAATCCATCTGGTCGAGGACATTTTGTGGTGGGAAGATTTGAGATTACATCATCGATTTCCTCATATGTTATAGGACTATTTAAATAATTCAAAACTTCCTGATTCAATTTAGGTAAGTTTGCTTACTTAGGAATTCATTCTTTTCCTTTCTGTTGTCAAATTCATAGGTTAAAATTTTTGAAATATGATGGTTATAATTTCTGAATTACTTGGTATCAGTAGTGATAACTCCATTTTCATTTCTAATTTTGTTCATTTGGGTTTCTCTCTCTTGTTTTTGGTCAATTTAGCTAGGGGTGAATCAATCTTTTTTAAAAGAACCACCTTTTTGACTGGTTGATTCTCTGTATTGTTTTCCTTACCTCAATATCAAGTATTTCTCTGCTGATTTTGCTAATCTCCTCTCTTCTCCTGCTTTTGGGATTGGATGCTCTAGTGTTTCTAAAGCTTTAAGATGCATTGTTAAGTTATTAACTTGTGATGTTTCTTATTTTGATATATGCATTAAGAACTATGAACTACTCTTAGGAAAGCTTTCATTGTGTCCCAAAGATTTTGATAAGATGTATTTTCATTTTCATTCCCCTCCAGGGAATCTTGAATTTCCTTTGTAATTTCTTCCTGAATCCAATTCTCATTCAGCATCATAGTGTTTAGTTTCTAGATTTAGAGTATTTCTGTTGTGTGTTGTGTTCTGGATGTCAAGCTTAGCCCATTGTGGTCTGATAGACTAGAGACTAGAATTCAACATTCCTCGTGTATGTGGAGATTTGATTTGTGGCCCAATATGTGGTCTATTTTGGAGAAAGTTGTGCTGCTGAGAAAAATGTGTATTCTTTATGTGTGGATGAAAAGTTCGATAAGAAGAGTAAGTTCCATATCACTAAGGGTTTGAGTAAGTTCCAATGTGTCTCTGTTATGTTTTGACCTGATGATATATCCCATGTGGAGAGGACAGTGTTGATGTCCCCAGTTATATCATTTGTGGGTTGATTTCTCGCTATAGATTGCGTAGTGTTTGCGTAATGAATGTGAAGGGGCCTGTATTAGGTGAATATTTGTTCAGTATTATGAAAGTCTTCCTGGTGAATTGTATCCATGACTAAAATGTAGTATCCATCTGTTTCTCTTATAATTTTTTTGGTTTGAAGTCCACTTTGTCCAATAGGATATTGCTACCCCTGCTGTTTCCTTGTTTCTTTAGCTTGCAGAATTTTGGATCAACCTTTTATTTTTAGGATGTGCTTATCTTTTGTGGTGAGATGAGATGAATTTCCTGAAGGCAGCAGATTGATGAGTTGTGATTTTTTTAATTCTTTTGTAATCTATGTCTCTTAACTGGTGAGTTAATTTCATTCACATTTAATGTTATGATGGACAAATTATTTTTAATTCCAGACATTTTTATATTTAGTGTCTTTTGTAAGTATTCTTTTTGGCTTTTAGGTTTTGGTGGTATTATACTTCCCTTATGTTCTCCTGGATATGCTTGTTTTTTTTTTTTTTTCTTTGAGCTTGAATATCACTTCTTGCATTTTTCAAAGGCCTGGTTTGGTTGACATGTAAGCCTTCAAGTTTTCCTTGTGCTGGAAAACTTTTCCTTCTCCCTCAGTTATGACAGGTAGTACTGCCAGGTATGTCAGCGGGTGGATGAGCAGAAAGGTCAGAGGTGCTGGTGGTAGCACAGTTAACCTTGGTACCTGTGATGTGGCCTAGGAGTCCTCCACAGCCTAGGAGCTGTGCCTGCTTAGACAGGCTGGTCAGAGGAGCTGGGATGAGTGGGTTACCTGGGGCTTGGAGGGTGAGTAGGAGGTGTTTACCTGAGGCACTAGTGTGTCCTTGCTGGACTGCGAGAGTCCTGGGTGGGTTGGCAGGCAGAAAGCTATCCTGCTCCTTTCAATTACTAATCATTATAGATTAACTTTTCCATATAGCCACCTGCAAACCATATAAAACTTCAGAGTCTATACCACTCACCCTCACTTATCACCAAGGTACTAAATCACAAAAGTGCACTACCATACTAGTATTCACCTCCTGTATACTAAACCTGTCTTAACTGATATGCTAACAGTCTAATACCACCATCCAGGAAATAATAATAACAACAAACAAACAAACCCAATTTCAAGGCAAACACTAATAATAACTTCCTGAAGTAATACCAACTTAATCAATTCAGTCAAAAACACACAGAAACTGAAAGGTCTTAAGAGACAAAACAACAATGCCCAAATCAAAGTACAGATCCATGAGAAACAAAACCCAAGAAAACAAATCTTCCACCAAAAGAATTAACCCCACAATGATAGATTTCAAACAGAAAAATTTACAGAAAATAGCCAAGAAATCCAGGCCCAAGATAACGACTTTCAAAGCATGATCATTACCATAATCAATACTATGAAAAAAGAAGTCCGGGGGGGGGGTTAAATAACCACATCAACCATTTTGAACAGGAACACATCACACACTTGGAGGAGTTGAGAAAAACAGTTCAAAAACAAAAATAGACATAGAACAGTTAAGTCTCAAGCAGAGTTTGAAATTAAACTAAAAGTCAAGTTCTCTTCAGCCCAAAACTCAACAGAGAGTCTTATCAGCAGAACTAATGAAGCAGAAAATAGAATTTCACATCTTAAAGACAAAGTGGAAGTAATAACCAGCTGAATTTAAGAGGTTGTTAAAGCCAAAAACATACTTGCGAGGAATATTCAAGAGTAATGGGACACCCTGAAGAAGCCTAAAATGCGCATTCATGGAATACCAGAGCAAGAATCCCAAACTACAACACCTGAGGAAATTTTTCAAATTATCATAATGAAAACTTCCCTCAACTAAAGAAAGAGAGGCCCATCCAAATACAAGAGACATTCCGCACCCAAAAGAGATATGACCAAAATAGAAACTTGCCACAGCAAATAGTCAAAACACCCCACATTCAAGACAAAGGAAAGGTGCTGAGAGCTTCAAGGGAAAAAAAAAAAAAAACAAGTCACATTTAAAGGTAAACATTAAAATAGCAAATGACTTCTCAATAGAAACAGTAAAAGCAAGAAGAGCTTGGACAGACGTACTTCAAGTATTAAATAAGCAAAAATGTCAACCCTGGCTGATATACTCAGCAAAACTATGCATCATGATTGAGTGAGAAAGAAAAGTTTTCCAGCACAAATACAACTTGAAGGCATACATATCTTCCAAACGAGGCCTTCAAAATATGCTAGAAATGATACTCAACCTTGAAGAATAGAAAAGTATATCCAGAGGACAGAAGAGAAGTATAACAACACCAAACCCTAAAAGCCAAATAATACACTTACAAAAGCCACTAAACATAAAAATGTCTGGAATTGTAAACACTTTCTCCACTATAACATTAAATGTCAATGGAATTAACTCACCAATCAAGAGACACAGTCTACAGGGCTGGGCGGACATTCTGCCAGACCATGGCAGGGTTCAGGAAACCATGGGGATGGTGCGCATGCCTGCTGTTTAGAGGATGATAACCCATCACTGTGCGAACGCCGAGAATGTTACACAGAGTTGTGGGCTGAGACAGGGGCGCGTGGTACTGGTAATTAAGCCACTACCCACAGCGGTGGAGAGACTGCACGTGGCTGCAGTGGGGCAACACATGATAGGTTTAGCGGCATGGAAAAAGCTAGATGAAGGTCCTTCTGAAACGTATCTAGCAGGCATTATACAAAAACCAGGTGAGACCCTCCCGGAGTTCATTGACCGGGTGAAAAAAAGGCTCCATAGTAAACTTCCCCCAGGCCCCCTAAGGGAAAATTTTGCTAAATTGCTGGTATGGGAAGGAATGAACCAGGACCACAAGATAGCATGTGCAGGTCTTAAGGAGAGATCCATAGACATCTGGATTTTTGCTTCACAGGATATGGGGACTCAGAAACACCAGAGTCAGACACTCACTATGGCCCTGGAAACACAGACAAAGGCACTGGCCAACACTTAGCCCGCAGGGTCAAGAGGGGAGGGGAAACAATGGAATTTGTTTTCCTTGTGGCCAGGTGGGGCATTTCGGGAGGGAGTGTCCCCAGGGTGAGGGAGGTAGGAGGGGCTAAGCCCCCTACAACTCCATGCCCTAGGTGCCCCAGAGGGCTTCATTGAAGAAGAGACTGTAGATTAAAAATTCAATTTGGAGGACAAGCCATTGGTAAAAGAAATCACCAATATTTAAAGGCCCAACTACAAAAACCAAAAGGGGGAGTTAGCCCCGACCAACAGCTGGGGTTGGTATTATTTACCATCAAATTTTAAATTTTATAAAAGGACAACTTAAATTGAGATCCCAAAGACACTGGGAAACCTATCCACCAAACCTTCTGTTAAGGTGCGTTGGAAGGACCCCCTAACTGAGCATTGGGAACCTGATCCTTTGACGACTATGGGAAGAGGATTTGGATGTGTCTTCCCAATTGGGGAGTCTTCCCCAATTTGGATTCCAACAAGGAATCTTAAATTCTATCCACAGGAGGATTCCTCATGAAGGAGACCCAAAAGAATCATCCCCAGACTAACAAGCAAAACCAAGGGACAAAAAGCCCTTGGGGCAGCTTTCTTTGCTTTTCTCTTTCAGAAACTATCCACGATGTGCTCAAGGAAGATGTTAGCTGTGATCCTTATAGGCCTAATGATACCTTGCCTGGATGGATTCGATGTGGGTCTGACCTAACATCTAGAAAAATTTTTCTTTTAATAACTATATCGCTTGTGTTTTTTAGGCATATCTTTCAGCAGCGCGTCATTCGAGACCATGCTACAGGCACCTATGGCCTTTGAACATCCCTTCCACACGCCCGAAAAGTCACCTGCTGCCATGCTTGGTGCTGATGCCAACCTGTCTTCTCCACCATACAAATGACTCCTGCCCAGTGGAAAAATCTCTGCGGTCTAGCTAACTTGTCAAGTGCAGTACATGTCCACTGTGCAATACAGGCCTTTCAATATGGCTCAAACCCCCAAGTTTGGTAAAGCCAACCTCATACAGAGGACTGGTAGCCAGAGACGGGTAAGTGGAAGCCTGGCCGTGGATCACCCTAAGACAGGACTTGTAGTATTATACCTGGAGACTACAAGATCCCATGACAGGTCAGACCACGGTGGGAGGTTTTTCACACCTAACACAAGCACAGTCACTCAAGACCATTTGGTGTGCTCAGTCGCAGGTAGCGTCCTGGACTGTCTCATACAAAAACAAAAGAGGGATATGTTGGGCCTGCCCAGGATTTGCCCCAGGGCATGGCCAAGCACATGGGACTAATGATGGCGCTGAGAGCAAGGGTCTTGGGCGTAACCTGATCACTTCACAGAGAGCCCTAATTGGCTTTCAAGTATCTACCTGCCCCCTGTGCTGAGTGACATTGAACTTGACCATTAGCACCTGAAGGACGTCTTGACCTTATGATACAATTGGATGCCGTTTCATGCCTTGGTGGCCTTTGTCTATAAAAGTTCCTTTTCTCCCCCCAATAAAGAGAGATCTGCTTCTGACAATCTCCTGTCCTGTGGTGAGTCTCTGGGGGTAGATGCGGAGGTGGGGACGACTGGAACTTGCTTTCATCACAGCCAGCAGCTGTGTGTGTAAGTGAGTGAATAGATGTGTGAGGGGGAACCGGTTCCCACAAACATCAAATGCTGGAGTGAATGTGGAGAGAATGGAACTCTCCTACATTGCTGTTGGGAATGGAGGCTCATACAACCACTCTGGTGAGCCATCTGGCAATTCTTAAAGAAGTTAAAAATTGAACTGCCATATGACCCTGTTATTCCACTTCTGGGAATAACCCCACATACAGGAAATACACCTTGATAGCATGAGCACAACCATGTTTATAGCAGCAGTGTTTATAGTAGCAAAGTCATGGAACCAAGCCAAATGCCCTATAGTAGGGGATTGGATAAAGAAAATGTGATACACTTATACAATGGAATACTACTCAGCCACCAAAAATGATGAATTAATGTGATTTTCCAGGAAATGGATGGAATTTGAAAAAATTATACTGAGTAGTATCCCAGACACAGAAAATTAGGAGCTGTATGTACTCCCTAATTGGTGGATCCTAGTAGCATACCCACTTAGTGACACACTCAAAATTATATCTCTTTAATACCTACAGTAACTGCAAAGATTATAAGCAGATAGGGAAGGGAAAGGAGGGCACTGCCAGCAACAAGGAGAGAGGGGATCATGCAACAGCATAGAAAATAGTGGTCACCATCAAGGATTTGCTTGTATGTAATGAGACATCTGGTTAAGTTCAAAGATTTTCCTTACTGGTCACTTGTATCTGACCATGTATGATCTCACCAGAAAGGGAGGGCATAGAGTCTGGCAGATAGAAGGTAACCATCCTAAAAATGGGAGACTGACCCCACCCACCGCTGTCTCCTACTCTTATTTCATCTACCTTTGAATCTATTCTTACAATAAGACTCTATTTTAACAGCCTTTTATCTCTGGCCAGGGAATGACATCCAATACTCATCGGGATGGAGCCAAGGGCTGTGCAGGAGCAGCAAAACTGAAAAAAATTCAACAAACCATAATTCAGAAAATCAAAGACTCTACGTCAAACACTTGGAACCAGGTAAGCCTACTCTCTCCCCATCCTAAAGCTCAGGGAAATTTGTGGAAGAGGGAGTGGTAAGATTGTAAGAGCCTAAAGATGGGGAGGAGCAATGATATGCAAGATATTCCATACAAGCTAGGGCCAAAGTAATCATAATAAGACTTTGCATGACCTGTGCAATGACCAAGATATCATTGAACTGCCAAAGTTTACCAAGGATCACAAGCACTAGGATCCTTAAAGGCAAGGGATTAACAGCCAGAATAGTATTCCTATACTTAAGGGGAACACAAAAAGAGCTATAGCCAATGACACTGAGTTCTTACATCTCATCAGAGAGGAGGACTCAGAGGGAAGTATGACATGCACAGTGAAGGATGATCCAGAATGGGGGGACACTGGAAAAAAATGGACAGATGGGGGAAAGGCAGGGGAGAATGAGGGAGGGAACAAGACCGTCCAGGGAAGTGTGGAGGGAGGGAGGGAGGGGAATGTGGTACTTATCAACTTTGTATGAGTGGAAAAATAAATAAAAAATAAAGTTAAACCTATAAAATAAACAAATGATTTTTCAATGGAAACAGTAAATGCAAGAAGATATCAGAGAGATGTACTTCAAGTATTGAATAAGAAAAAAGTTCAACCCAGGGTGATATACCTAGCAAAACTATCAATCATGACTGACGGTGAAAGAAAAGTTTTCCAGCATAAAGACAACTTGAAGGCTCAAATGTCTACCAAAGCAGGCCTCCAAAAATGCTAGAAAAGATACTCAACCTTGAGGAAAATAATGAGCATATCCAGGAGCAAAGAAGGGAAGTATAATACTTGTTTTTATTTTAGGTTTTATCAATTCTTCCACTCATATAAAGTTAATAAGTACCCCATTCCCCCTTCCCTCCACTCCTCCCTGGATCCCCTTGCTCTTTCCCCCTTACCCCTTCCTTTCCCCTCCCCTCCCTTTCTCCCAGTATTCCCCTTATCCTCCCATTCCTCATCTCTCAGGGAAGTATAATATTTCTTAATCCTACAAGCCAAATAATATACTTATGAAAGCCATCAAACTCAAAAAGTGTCAAGAATTAATAGTAATTTCTCCATTATAATACTAAATGTCAATGGAATTAACTTTCCAATCAAAAGACACAAATTACAAACATAAATTAGAAATCACAACACATCCATCTGCTGTCTTCAGGAAACAAATCTCACAACAAAAGACAGGCACATTCTAAAAGTAAAAGGCTGGTCAAAAATTCTTTAAGCTAATGGAACAAGGAAGCATGCAGGGGTAGCAATTATGCTATCTGACAAAATGTATATCAAACAAAGAAAATCAGTAGAGACACAGATGGACACTACATTTTAGTCATAGGTAAAATTCACCAGGAAAACTTCACAATACTGAACATATATCCACCTAATATGGGCTCCTCCATAGTCATTAAGCAAATGCTACAATGTCTAAAGGAAGAAATCAACTCCAAAATGATAATACAGTGGGATTTCATACTGCCCTCTCAACATGGGAGAGATCAATATGCCAAAAACTTAAAAGAGACACCTTGGAATTTAATTAACCCTTATTGAAATGGATCTGACAGATCTCCATCGAACTTTCTATCCACACACCAAAGAATACACATTTTTCACAGCAGCACATGGAACTTTCTCCAAAATAGACAGCATGTTGGGCCACAAAACAAATTTCCACGTATATAGGAAAGTTGGAATTTTAGCCTGTACCCTATTAGACCACCATGATCTAAATGGAAACATTAGAAATAAATAACTTAACAATGCACCGTAAAGTTTTACAGACACTAGAGCAATCCAATCCCAAAAGCAGTAGAAGAGAGATTAGCAAAATCAGGGGAGACATATGTGAAATTCACATAAAGAAAACAATACAAAGAATCATTCAGCCAAAAAGCTGATTTTAGAAAAAAAAATCATTAAGATTGATACACTGCTTGCTAAATTAACCAAAATAAAGAGAGAGGAAAAACCCCAAATTAACAAAATTAGAAATGAAAATGGAGTTAGCACAACTGATATGCAAGAAATGCAGAGAATTATCAGGTTATATTTCAATAACATATATTTGGTGAAATTTGATAACACAAAAGAAATGGAAGAATTGCTCAGAAAGCACACTTTACCTAAATTAAATTATGGAGTTTTGAATTATTTAAATAGTCCTATAATGCATAAAGAAATCAATGAAGTAATCTTGAATGATCCCACCAGAAAATGTCCTAAACCAGATGGATTCAGCACAGAATTCTACCAGATTTTTAAGGAACAACTAACACCAATACTCCTTAAAATGTTCCATCAAAGTGCGAAGGAAGGAACACTGGCAAATCCTTTCTATGAAACTAATACCATACTAATCCCAAAACCCAATAAAGACACACTTAAAAAAGAAATGTATAGGCCTACCTCTTGGATGGACACAGATGCAAAGATTCTCATCAAAATCTTAGCATTTCAGATTCAAAAATATATCAAAAAGATCACTCACTGTGATCCAGTCTCTTTTAATCCAGGCACATAAGGTTGGTTCAACATATGCAAATCAATTAATGTAATCCATCATATAAACCAATTCACAGTCCAAGACCACATGATACTCTGGATAGATGCAGAAAAAGCTTTTGACATGATCCAACATCCTTTTATGAACAAACCCCTACACATAGTTGGAATGGAAGGAACATTCATCAATATAATCAAAGATGTATTCCACAGCAAGGATTACACTCAATGGGGAAAAACTTGAAGCATTCCTGCTTTGATCAGGAAGTAGACAAAGCTATCCACTCTCACTACTCTATTCAATATTGTACTTGAAATTTCAGCCGACTCTAAGAGAGGGAGATAAAATTGGCAAGAAAGAAGTCAAGTTATCTCTATTCACAGATAACATGATCATATACCTGAGTGATTCTAAATACTCCAGCATGAAACTCCTGGAACTAATACAGAAGTTCAGCAGGGTCACAGGTTACAAAACAAGTGTACAAAAATCAGTGGCCTTACTATACGCCAAGGATGAAAGTAGTGAAAAAGCTCTAAGAGAAACAATCCCATTTACAATAGCCCCTAAAAAATGAAATACCTTGGTATAAACCTAACCAAGGAAGTGAAAGACCTTTACAATGAAAACTTTAAAACCCTATAGAAAGAAATTACATAGGAAATCATCCATTTATTTTGTGTTGTCAAATTTCAGAGTATAAGTTTTTGAAATAGGATATTATAATTCTCTGAATTTCTTTGGTATTGGTAGTGATAACTCCATTTTCATTGCTAATTTTGTTAACATGGGTTTTCTCTCTCTTGCTTTTGGTTAATTTAGCTAGGGGCATATCAATCTTACTGACTTTTTCAAAGAAACAGCTTTTTGACTGGTTGATTCTCTATCATTTTCCTTATCTCAATTTTGGATATTTCTCCACTGATTTTGCTAATCTCCTCTCTTCTACTGGTTCTGCATCAGATTGCTTTAGTGTTTCTAAGGTTTTAAGTTCCATTGTTATTTATTTGTGATGTTTCTATTTTTTTGATGTAGGCATTAAGAGCTATGAACTTACCTCTTAGGTTAGCTTTCATTGTGTCCCAAAGATTTTGATAAGTTGTGTTTTCATTATCGTTCGTTTCCAGGATATCTTGAATTTCTTTGTAATTTCTTCCTGGATCCAATTCTTGTTCTACATCATAGTGTTTAGTTTCCAGGACTTAGTGTATTTTCTGTTGTTTGTTGTGTTGCAGATGTCAAGCTTTAGACCATGGTGGTCTGAGAGTGTACAGGCTAAACTTTCAATTTTCTTTTATATGTGGAGATGCTTTTTGTGGCCCAATATGTGGTCTATTTTGGAGAAAGTTCCATGTGCTGTTGAGAAAAATGTGTATTCCTTGTTGCGTGGATGAAAAGTTCGATAGAGATCTGTAAGGTCCATTTCAGTACAAGTTTGATTAAGTTCTAATGTGACTCTGTTAAGTTTTTGACCCATTGATCTATCCCATGTTCAGAGGGCGGTGTTGACATCCCCAAAAATTATCGGATGGGAGTTGATTTCTCACTTTAGAACATGTAGGGTTTGCTTAATGAACGTGGAGGAGCTCATATTAGGTGCATATATGTTCAGTATTGAGAAGTCTTTCTGGTGACTTGTACCTGTGAATAAAATGTAGTATCCTTCTGTATCTCTTATAATTTTCTTTGGTTTGAAGTCCACTTTGTCTGATAGCATAATAACTACCCCTGCCTGTTTCCTGGTTCCATTAGCTTGCAGAATTTTGGACAAGCCTTTAATTGTAGGATGTGCCTATCTTTTATGGTGAGATGAATTTCCTGAAGGTGGCAGATTGATGGGTTATGATTTTTAATTCAAGTTTGTAATCTGTGTCTTTTGATTGGTGAGTTAATTCCATTTTCATTTAGTGTTATAATGGAGAAATTACTTGTAATTCTGGACACTTTTTAGGTTTAGTGGCTTGCATAAGTGTGGCTTTTAGGTTTTGGTGGTATTATATTTCCCTTCTGTCCTCCTGGATATGATTGTTCTATTCTACAAGGTTGAGTATCTTTTCTAGCATTTTTTGAGGGCCTGGTTTGGTAGACATGTAAGCCTACAAGATGCCTTTGTGCTGGAAACCTTTTCCTTCCCCTTTAAACATGACTGATAATTTTGCCAGTTATATCAGCATGGGTTGACATATTTGGTCATTCAATACTTTACGAATGCCTCTCCAATCTCTTCTTGCTCTCACTGTTTCTGTTGAGAAGTCATTTGTTATTTTAGTAGGTTTATCTTCAAGAGTGTCTTTTTTTCCAATGAAGCTCTCAGAACCTTTTGTTTGTCTTTAATTAGGAGTGTTTTGACTATTATTTGCCATGGCGTGTTTCTATTTTGGTCTTATTTGTTTGGGCGCAGAATGCCTTTTGTATTTGGATATGCCTCTCCTTCTTTAGATGAGGGAAATTTTCATTTAGGATAATTTGAAAAATTTCCTCAAGTGTGGTATTTTGGGATTCTTGCTCTGGTATTCCATGAATGCGCATGTTAGGCTTCTTCAGGGTGTCCCATAACTCTTGAATTTTCCACTCAAGTATCTTTTTGGCTTTAACATTGAGCTGGTTAGTGCTTCCACTTTGTCTTCACGATCTGAAATTCTATATTCTGCTTCGTTATTTCTGTGGATAAGACTCTCTGTTGACTTCTCGGTTGAAGATAACTTGTCTTTTATTTAACTTTTAAACTCTGCTTGAGACTGTTTTAACTGTTCTATGTCTATTTTTGTGTCTTGACCTGTTTTTCTCAACTCCACCAAGTGTCTGTTATGTTCCTGTTCAAAGTGGTTGATGTGGTTATTTAACTCCTCCTGGATGTCCTCTTTCATAGTATTGATCATGGTAATGATCATGCTTGAAAGTTGATTTCTTGGGCCTGGCATTCTTCACTATTTTCTGTGAATTTGTTGTGGTTGGAATTTATCATTATGCGGTTAATTCTTTTGGTGGGAGATTTGTTATCTTGGTTTTGTTTCTCATGGATCTATACTTTGACTTGGGCATTGTTGGTTTTTCTCTAAGACCTTTCAGTTCCTGTATATTTTTGACTGACCTGAATTAGTTGGTGTTACTACTCTCGGGCAGTTATAGTGTTTGCCTTGGAGTTGGGTACTCTTGTCTGTTGTTATTGTTATTTCCTAGATGATGTTATTAGACTGTTCATGCATCAATTATGTCAGGTTTAGTAGACAGGGAGTGAATATTATGATGGTATTGTACTTTTATGATTTAGTTCCTTGGTGATATGGGAGGGTGAGTGGTATATTCCCTGAAATTGTATATGTTTTAGGGGTAGCTATATGGAAAAATTAATGATTCAGTTTGATTAATAATTGAAAGAAGCAGGATGGTAAAAAGGGATTTACTTATCTTTGGGCTGGATGCGCACAATCTCTCCCATTTGATTGGATGATTTTAGAGGACTTCAGATGAATGGCCTTTGTCTCCTAGAGTTTGTTTGAGTTTTCTTTGGACTCTCTTGAATTCTGAGGAGCAATGTGTCTTCCCTGGACTGCGAGGGTCAGGGGTGGGTGGAAAGGGCACAGGGGCTGATGGAAATGGCAGCGCACTTCACTGAGACTTGGGATGTGGCCTATAGGCCCACCAAAGCCTGCGGCACCCTGGCTGCTGCTCATGCTGGCTGGTGGGAGGAGCTGAGATGAGTGGGTGACCTGGGGGCTTGTGGTATGAAAAGCAGTATGTCCTCCCTGGACCATGAGCATCCCTGGCAGGCTAATAGGCAGAAGCCAGACTGGTGATTTTTTTTAAAAGTTAAAGATTGAAATGCTATATGAACCTGCTATTCTACTTCTGGGAATAATTCCCCAGAAAGCGAAAAATTCGCCTCATCTGCACAAGCACGACCATGTTTATAGCAGCACTATTTACAATAGCAATGTCAAAGGAACAAAAGAAATGCCCAACAGTTCATGAGTGGATAAGGAAAATGAGGTTCGTTTACATAATGCAATACCACCTAGCCATCAAAAATGATGAATTAATGAATATTCAGGGAAGTGGATTGAATTAGAAAAAATTATATTGAGCCTTTCCCCACCGGAGCAGGACGCTTGCAGTCCAACCAGGACACACAACCTAGGTAAGCCCCCCCCAACCCCAGGCAGAACACTGGACCCACCAGCCAGCCTAAGGAGGAGCTCCGCTGGGCCTGGGAGGACCCCTGGGCCAAACCCCAGCTTCCCAGTTTAAATAGTACTCCGCCACCACCACCTCCTCCTTTCCCCACCCGCCCAGGACAAGCACAGTCCAGCCGGTACTCATGGAGACCTAGCTAAACTTCCCCCTCTCACCCCAAACCCCAGGCAGCACACTGGTCCCAGCTCCTTCCACCAGACAGCTGGAGCAGGAACTGCTCCAGGCCAAATAATTCAGTTCAGTGAAAAACGCATAGAAATTGAAAGAACATCTTAAGAGTTAAAAGGACAATGCCCAAGTCAAAGTGCAAATCCATGAAAAACAAAACCCAAGAAAACAAATCTCCCACTGAAGGACTTAATCCCATAATGATAGACTCCACCCAGAACAAACCCACGGAAAATAGCCAAGAAAGCCTGACTTAGGATAACGACTTTAAAAACATGATCATTACCATGTTCAATACTATGAAAGAGGAAATCCGGGAGGAATTAAATAACTGCATCAATCACTTTGTAGAGGAACACAACAGACACTTGGAGGAGTTGAGAAAAACAGTTCAAGAAACAAAAACAGGCATAGAGCAGTTAAAACAGACCCAGAACTCAACAAAGAGTCTTATCAGCAGAAATAACGAAGCAGAAAATAGAATTTCAGACCTTGAAGACAAAGTGGGAGTATTAACCAGATCAATGGAAAAGGTTTTCAAAGCCAAAAAGATACTCGAGAGAAATACGCAAGAGATATGGGACACTCTGAAGAAGCCTAACATGTGCATTCATGGAATACCAGAAGAATCCCAAAATATCACACCTGAGGAAATTTTTCAAACTATTATCAAGGAAAACTTTCTTCATCTAAAAAAACAGAGGCCCATCCATATACAATGGGCATTAGGCACCCCAAACAGATATGACCAAACAGAAACTCGCCACAGCAAATAATAGTTAAATCATTCCACATTCAATATAAAAAATGGTACTGAGAGTTTCAAGAGAAAAAAACAAGTCACGTTTAAAGATAAACCTATTAAAATAACAAATGATTTCTCAATGGAAACAGAAAAAGCAAGAAGAACTTGGACAGTCGTACTTCAAGTATTGAATGAGCAAAAATGTCAACCCAGGCTGATATACCCTGCAAAACTATCTGTCATGATCCAGGGAGAAAGAAAAATTTTCCAGGACAAAGACAACTTGAAGAGATACATGTCCACCAAACCAGGTCTTCAAAAAAATGCTAGAAATGATACTCAAGCTTGAAGAAAAAAACAGGCATATCAGGGAGAAGAGAAGGGAAGTATAATACCACCAAAACCTAAAAGCGAAACAATACACTTCCAAAAACTAATAAACATCATAAATGTCTGGAATTAAAAATAGTTTCTCCATTATAACATTAAATGTTAATGGAATTAACTCATTGATCAAGAGACACAGATTACAAACTTGGATTAAACATCACAATCCATCAATATGCTGCCTGCAGGACACCCATCTCACCACAAAAGATAGACACATCCTAAAAATGAAAGGCTGGTGCAAAATTCTGCAAGCTAATGGAACCAGGAAACAGGCAGGGGTAGCCATTATGCTATGGGACAAAGTGGACTTCAAACCAATAAAAATCATAAGAGACACAGATGGATACTACATTTTAGTCACAGGTACAATTCACCAGGAAGACTTCACAACACAGATCATATATGCACCCAATACGGTCCCCCCACATTCATTAAGCACACCCTACAACGTCTAAAGTGAGAAATCAATCCCAAAATGATAATTCTTGCAGATTTCAACACCACTCTCTCAACATGGGATAGATCAACAGGTCAAAAGCTTAAAAGAGACACTTTGGAGCTTAATCAAACCCTTACTGAAATGGACCTTATAGATCTCTATCGAACTTTTCATCCATGAACCAAAGAATACACATTTTTCTCAGAAGCACACGGAACTTTCTCCAAATTAGATCACATATTGGGCCACAAAACGAATCTCCACATATACAGGAAGGTTGAAATTCTAGCATGTACCTTATCAGACCATCACAGCCTAAGGTTGACATCCACAACACAACAAGCAACAGAAAATACACTACCTCCTGAAAACTTAACACTATGATGCTAAATGAGAATTGGATTCAGGAACAAATTACAAAGGAAATTCAAGATATCCTAAAAGTGAATGATAATGAAAATAAAACTTACCAAAATCTCTGGGACACAATGAAAGCTGTCCTAAGAGGTAAGTTCATAGCTCTTAATGACTACATCAAAAAATAGAAACATCACAAATAAATACCAATGCAGCTTAAAGTTTTAGAAACACAAGGGCAATCAGATCCCAAAAGCAATAAATAGGAGATTAGTAAAATGATGGGAGAAACATTCGAAATCAAGATTAGGAAAATGATACAGAAAATCAACCAATCAAAAGCTGGTTCTTTGAAAAAAATCAATAAGATTGCTACACCCCTAGCTAAATTAACCAAAAGCAAGAGAGAGAAAGCCCAAATTAACAAAATTAGAAATGAAAATGGAGTTGTCACTACTGATTCCCAAGAATTCCAGAGAATTATAAGATCATATTTCAAAAACTTATATTCTGTGAAATTCGACAACACAAAAGAGATGGATGAAGTCCTAAGTAATCGCAACTTACCGAAATTGAATTAGGAAGTTGTGAATTATTTAAATAGTCCTATAACATATGAGGAAATCGAGGAAGTAATCTTGAAAATTCCCACCAAAAAATGTCCTGGACCAGATGAATTCAGCACAGAGTTCTACCAGATATTTAAGGAGCTAATAACACCAATACTCCTTAAACTGTTCCATCAAATAGCAAAGGAAGGAACACTACTTAATTCCTTCTATGAAGCTAATATTGTCGTAGTCCCAAAACCTAATAAAGATACACTTAAAAAAGAAAACTTCAGGCCAATCTCTCTGATGAACACAGATGTAAAGATTCTCAACAAAGTCTTAGCAAAGCAGATTCAAAAACATGTCAAAAAGATCATTCTCAGGGATCAAGTAGGATTTATCCCAAGCACACCAGGTTGGTTTCACATACACGATTCAATAAATGTAATTCACCATATAAACCAGTCTAAAGTTCAAGACCACATGATACTCTCGATAGATGCAGAATAAGCTTTTGACAAGATCCAACAGCCTTTTATGATCAAAACCTTAGAGAAGGTTGGAATGGAAGGAACATTTATCAACATAATAAAAGCTCTATACAATAAGCCAACAGCAAGGATTATGCTCAATGGGGAAAACATGAAGCATTCCCACTTCGATCAGGAACTAGACAAGGCTGTCCACTCTCACCACATTGATTCAATATTGTATTTGAAGTCTTAGCTGAAGCCATAAAAGAAGAAAGGGAGATAAAAGGGATTCTATTCAGAAAGGATGAAGTCAAGCTATGTCTATTTGCCCATGACATGATCTTATCACTGAGTGATCCTAAAACCTCCACCAGGAAGCTCCTGGAACTATACAGAAGTTCAGCAGGTTGGCAGGATTCAAAATAAATATACAAAAATCAGTGGCCTTCCTATATGCCCAGAATGAAAGAAGTGAAAAAGAGAAACAATCCCATTTAATATAGCCCCTAAAAAATGAAATACCTTGATATAAACCTAACCAAGGAGGTAAAAGAACTTTACAATGAAAACTTTAAAACCCTAAAGAAAGAAATTGCAGAAGACACCAGGAAGTGGAAAGACCTCCCATGTTCCTGGACTGGCAGAGTCAACATCATAAAATGACCATCCTACCAAAGGCAATATACAGATTCAATTCTATACCAACTAAAATCCCAAAGCAATTCTTTAAAGAAGTAGACCAAACAATCTCAAAATTCACATAGAGGCACAAAAGACCCAGGATAGCAAAAACAATCCTGAATAAGAAAAACACGGCAGGAGGTATCACCATACAAAACCTTAGTCTATACTGCAAATCCATAGTTATAAAAACAGTCTGGCATTGGCTCCAAAATAGACACACAGATGAATAGATAAGGGTTGAAGACCCAGATATAAGCTTACACAACTACAGGCATTGAACTTTGACAAAGAAGCCCAAAAAACCCATTGGAAAAAGAAGGGCATCTTTAACAAATGGTGCTGGCAAAACTGGATATCCCATGCAGAAGATTAAAACTGGAACCATACTTGTCACTATGTACAAGAATTAATTCCAAATGGATCAAAGACCTCGATATATGGGCAGAGACTATAAAATCCATATTTGAAAAGGTAGGGAAATCCCTCGAGCTGATTGGGGTAGGCCAACAGTTCATAAACGGACATCCAAAAGAACAGTCACTACAATCAACACTCAACAGATGGGATCTTGTGAAATTAAAGTGCTTCTGTTCAGATAAAGAAATTATAACTTGAGCACAAAGACAATCCACAGAATGGGAGAAAATCTTCACTAACCACATATCTGATTGAGCTGTATTATCCAGAGTGCACGAATAACTTAGAAAACTAAACACTAAGGACACAAATGGGCCAATTAAAAATGGGCCTTGGAAATTAAAAGAAAATTTACCAAGGACGAAATTAAAATGTCTAACAAATATCTTAATGAATGCTCCACATCCTTAGCCATCAGGAAAATGCAAATCAAAACTTCCCTGAGATATCATCTCACCCCGGTCAGGATGGCAATAATCCACAATACAAACAACACCAAGTGCTGGAGAGGATGTGGAGAGAGGGGAACTCTCCTACATTGCTGGTAGGAATGCAGGCTTATACAACCACTCTGGTGAGCCATCTGGCAATTCTTAAATACGTTAAAGATTGAAATGCCATATGACCCTGCTATGCCACTTTTGGGAACAACTCCCCATACGACAAAAATTTACCTCAATAGCACAAGCATGACCATGTTCATAGCAGCACTGTTTACAATATCTAAACTCATGGAATCAGCCTGAATGTCCAACAGTTGATGAGTGGATAAGGAAAATGTGGTACATTTATACAATGGAATACTACTCAGCCATCAAAAATGATGAATTAATGCAATTTGCAGGGAAATAGATGGAATTAGAAACAATGTGTGTGGTATCCCAGATACAGAAAATTAATCACTGTATGTACTCCCTAATAGGTGGATCCTATTATGAAACCCTCTTAGAGACACTCAAAGACAAATCTCTGTAATACCTACAGTAAATGTAAAGATTATAAACAGAAGGGATGTGGAAGGGGGGCCCCACCAGTAACAAGGAGAGAGGGGACCATGTTACAGCAGAGAAAATAGGCCACCATCAATGACTGCAAGTATATATATATATTAATATTATTATATATTAATATATATATACATATATATTTAATTATTAATCATTTTCAACTGATGGGTAATGATCTCACCAGAATGGGAGGGCATACAGGCTGCCAGATAGAAAGTAACCATTTTGCAAATGTTTGATTGACTCTTCTCTCTCTGCAGACTCCTACTTTTGTTTCATCTACCTTTGAATATACTCTTATAACAAGATTCTAATTTAACAGGTTTTTATCTCTGGCCAGGGGGTGATATTCAATACCCATCGGGATGGAGCCAAGGGCATTGCCTGAGCAGTAAAACCGAAAAAAAGTCAACAAACCATAATTCAGAATATCAGAAACTCTATATCAACCACCTGGAACTGGGCCAGCCTAATCTCTCCCCATCCTGAAACTCAGGGAAATTTGCGGAAGAGGGGTTGTTAAGTTTGTAAGAGCACAAGGATGGGAGGAGTAATGATATGCAAGATACACCACACAAGTTAGGGCTGAAGCAATCATAAAAGGACCTTGCATGACCTGCACTATGTCTAACACATTCTTGACCCCACAAAGTCTAGCATGAACTAAATACACTAGGATCCTTAGAGGCTAGGGACTGACAGTCACAGTAGTGTTTCTAAGCTTAAGGGGAACACAGGAAAGGATTCTGGGAAATGCCTCTGGGTCCTTGCACTGCATCAGAGAGGAGGACCCAGAGGAGAGTTTGGCATGGACATTAAAGGATGCTCCGGGTATAGGGGGAAGGTACTGGGGGATAGGGAGGAAGGGGGCAGGAGAATGGGAGAAGGGCAGTATGGGGGAGATGGAGGGAGGGAGGGGACTGGTGTACCTGTTAAGTTTGTATGAGCGGAAATAATAATAATAAAAATTTATATTGAGTGATGTATCCAAGACACAGAAAATTAAATACCTTATGTCCTCCATAATTGGTGGATCCTAATACCAAATCCACTTAGTGACATATTCAGAGATAAATTGCTGTAATGCCTTCAGTAATTGCAAGGATATAACCAGTGGGGAAGAGGAAGGAGCGCCCTCCCCACAGAAATAAGGATAGAGGGGATTATGCTTTAGTAGAGAAAATAGGTCAAAATCAAGTATTGCAAGTAATTAATGAGACATTTGTTGAAGCTCACTATCACTTTTCTTCCTGATCACTTGCAACTGAGGAGGTTTGATCTCCACCAATCATGGAAGGAAGAGAGAGTGAAAGATAGATGGTAACTATGCAGCAAATGGGCCACTGATCACCCTCACTGAATCTTCTCTTACAGTAATATCTTCATTTAAACTGCCTTTTGTGTTTGGTTAGGAGGTGACCTCCAATACCAATCAGTATGGAGCCAAGGGTGGCACAGGAATAGCAAAACTGAAAACAAAAACAGTCCATAATTCAGAACAAAAAGACCCTACATTAATCACGTGGAACCAGACCAGCCAAATCACTCCCATTATAAAGCTCATGGAAACATGTGTATGAGGGGGCAGCAAGATGTTAAGAGCCTAAAGATGGGGAGGACCAATGGTATATAAGAAACTCCTCACAAGTTAGGGCAGCAGTAGCCATAATCAAACTTTGCATGACCTGCACAATGACTGACATCAATGGTACCCAAAGTCTAGCATGGATCATAAGCACTAGGATCCTTAGAGGCAAGGGATTAATAGTCATAATAGTGTTCCAAATCTAAAGAGAAGCCTGAAGAAGGGTTCTGGACAATGCCACTGAGTCCTTATACCTCACTAGTGTAGACGACCGAGGGAAGTTTGACATTCACACAAAAGGCTGCTCTAGGGAATGGGATGAGGGAAGGAGGAGGCAATGGGAGAAAGTGAAGGAGGGGATTGAAAGGAAGAGGAAATGGGTGGGAAGGTGCAAGGTGGATTGGAGTAGGGTGAAGGAAGGTAGAGGACTGGGGTACCTATTGAGCTTGTATGATTGGGGAAAATAAATAAATAAATAAATTCATTTTTTAAAAAAAGATTTATAATTTTGCAAGCTAATGGAACCAGGAAACAGGCAGGGGTAGCAATTATGCTTTCAGACAAAGTGGACTTCAAACCAAACAAAATCATAAGAGACACAGATGGATACTACATTTTAATCACAGGTACAATTCACCAGGAAGACATCACAATACTGAACATATATGCACCCAATACAGGCCCCTCCACATTCATTAAGAAATCCCTACAGCATCTAAAGCAAGAAATCAACCCCCAAACGATAATTCTTGGGGACTTCAACACCGCCCTCTCAACATGGGATAGATCAACAGGTCAAAAGCTTAACACAGACACTTTGGAACTTAATCAAACCCTTAAAGAAATGGACCTCACAGATCTCTATCAAACTTTTCACCCACACACCAAAGAATACACATTTTTCTCAGCAGCACACGGAACAGTTCTCCAAGATAGATCACATATTGGGCCACAAAATGAATCTACACATATACAAAAAAGTTGAAATTCTAACCAGTGCCCTATCAGACCACCACGGCCTAAAGCTGGACATCCACAACACAACAAACAAGAGAAAATACACTATCTCCTGGAAACTTAAAAATATGATGCTGAATGAGAACTGGATTCAGGAAGAAATTTAAAAGGAAATTCAAGATTTCCTGAATGTGAATGATAATGAAAATACAACTTACCAAAATCTCTGGGACACAATGAAAGCTGTTCTAACAGGTAAGTTCATAGCTCTTAATGCCTACATCAAAAAAATGGGAATATCACACATAAATAACTTAACAATGCAACTTAAAGCTTTAGAGAAACTAGAGCAATCTGATCCCAAAAATAGTAGAAGAGAGGAGATTACCAAAATAAGGGGAGAAATATCTGAAATCGAGAATAGGAAAATGATAGAGAAAATCAACCAGTCAAAAAGCTGGTTCTTTCACACTATTGACCTCACAAAGTCTAGAATAGGCTAAAGGCACCAAGATTCTTGGAGGCAAGGGATTGACAGCCACAGTTAATGGGAACACCAGAAAGGGTTCAAGGAAATGCCACTGGGTCCTTATACTTCATCGGAGAGGAGGATCAAGAGGAGAGTTAGGCATACACAATAAAGGACTCTCTGGGAATTGGGGGGAGGCACTGGGAGACAGGGAGGGAGGGAAGGGGGGGAGAGGGTTCAGGGGGAGAAGGAGGGGGGAGGGAACCGGACTACCAATTAAGTTTGTATGAGCGGAAATAATAAAAAATGTTAAAAAATTTTTTAAAAAGCTGGTTCTTTGAAAAAATCAAGAAGATTGATACACCCCTAGCTAAATTAACCAAAAGCAAGAGAGAGAAAGCCCAAATTATAAAATTTGAAGTGAAAATGGAGCCCACGCCAGCCCACCAGAACCCCAGGTCAGCCCAAAGGGACCCAGCTCCTACCTCATCCATCAGCCGGAGCCGCGCAGGGCAGAGGGACGAGGAGGACCTCCCCCTGCGCTCAGGACCCGTCCCAGCTCCCCCTCGGGTTAAATAGCTCCACGCCGAAGCCCCCATCCTCCCTTTCCCCACCCCGCTCTGCCGGTCAGGACGTGGGCGCGGTCCAGCCGGGCCTCAACCTGCGACCTAGGTAAGCTCCGCCTGCGCCTGCCCACCAGAACCCCAGGCTAAATCTTAAGAGTTAAAACGACAATGCCAAAGTCAAAGTGCAAATCCCTGAGAAGCAACACTCAAGTAAACAAATTTCCCGCTGAAGAAATTAATCCCATAATGTTAGACTCCAACCAGAACAAACCCATGGATAAAGGCCAAGAAAGCCTGACCCAGGATAACGACTTTCAAAATATGATCATTACCATGTTCAATACTATGAAAGAGGAAATACGGGAGGAATTACATAATTGAATCAATCGCTTTGAAGAGGAACATAACAGACATTTGGAGGAGTTGAGAAAAACAGTGCAAGAAACAAAAACTGGCATAGAGCAGTTAAAACAGACTCAAGCAGAGTTTAAAACTGAGCTACAAGACAAGTTATCTTCAACCCAGAACTCCACGGAGAGTCTTATCAACAGAACTAAGGAAGCAGAAAACAGAATTTCAGACCTTGAAGATAAAGTGGGAGTACTAACCAGCTCAATGGAAGAGGTTGTTAAATCCAAAAAAATACTCAAGAGAAATATCCAAGAGATATGGGACACCCTGAAGAAGCCTAACATGCATATTCATGGAATACCAGAGCAAGAATCTCAAAATACCACCCCTGAGGAAATTTTTCAAATGATCATCAAGGAAAACTTTCCTCATATAAAAAAAGAGAGGCCCATCCATATACAAGAGGCATTCTGCACCCCAAACACATAAGACCAAAACAGAAGCATGCCACGGCTAATAATAGTTAAAACACTCCACATTCAAGATAAAGAACTGGTGCTGAGAGCTTCAAGGGAGAAAAAACAAGTCACTTTTAAAGGTAAACCTATTAAAATAACAAATGACTTCTCAATGGAAACAGTAAAAGCAAGAAGAGCTTGGAGAGACATACTTCAAGTATTGAATGAGCAAAAATGTCAACCCAGGCTGATTTGCTCTGCAAAAATATCCGTCATGATCGAGGGAGAAAGAAAAATCTTCCAGCACATAAACAACTTGAAGGGATACATGTCCATCAAACCAGGCCTTCAAAAAATGCTAGAAATGATACTCAAGCATGAAGAAAAAAACAGGCATATCCAGGAGAACAGAAGGCAAGTATAACACCATTAAAAGCGAAGCAATATACTTATAAAAACTACTAAATATAATAAATGTCTGGAATTAAAAATAGTTTCTCCATTACAACACTAAATGTTAATGGAATTAATTCACCAATCAAGAGACACAAATTACAAACTTGGATTAAAAATCACAATCCATCAATCTGCTGCCTGCAGGAAACCCATCTCACCACAAAAGATAGGAACGCTCTAAAAGTAAAAGGCTGGTCAGCAATTCTACAAGCAAATGGAAGCAGAAAACAGGCAGGGGTAGCAATTATGCTATCAGCCAACGTGGATTTCAAACCAAAGAAAATTATAGGAGACACGGATGGATAATACATTTTAGTCACAGGTACAATTCACCAGGAAGACTTCACAATACTGAACATATATGCACCCAATACGGACCCCTCCACATTCATTAAGAAAACCCTACAGCATCTAAAGCAAGAAATCAACCCCCAAACGATAATTCTTGGGGACTTCAACACCGCCCTCTCAACATGGGATAGATCAACAGGTCAAAAGCTTAACAGAGACACTTTGGAACTTAATCAAACCCTGAAAGAAATGGACCTTACAGATCTCTATCGAACTTTTCACCCACGCACCAAAGAATACACATTTTTCTCAGCAGCACATGGAACATTCTCCAAGATAGATCACATATTGGGCGACAAAATGAATGTACATATACAAAAAAGTTGAAATTCTAACCTGTGCCCTATCAGACCACCACAGCCTAAAGGTTGACATCCACAACACAACAAGGAACAGAAAATGCACTAACTCCTGGAAACTTAACAATATGATGCTCAATGAGAACTGGATTCAGGAAGAAATTAAAAAGGAAATTCAAGATTTCCTGAAAGCAAATGTTAAGGAAAATACAACTTTCCAAAATCTCTGGGACACAATGAAAGCTGTTCTAAGAGGTAAGTTCATAGCTCTTAATGCCTACATTCTATAAAAATGGAAACATCAGAAATAAATAACTTAACAATACAGCTTAAAGCTTTAGAGAAGCTAGAGCAATCTGATCCCAAAAGTAGTAGAAGAGAGGAGATTAGCAAAATAAGGGGAGAAATATCTGTAGTCGAGATTAAGAAAACGATAGAAAAAGTCAACCAGTCAAAAACCTGGTTCTTTGAAAAAATCAATAAGATTGATACACCCCTAGCTAAATTAACCAAAAGCAGGAGAGAGAAAACCCAAATTAACAAAATCAGAAATGAACATGGAGTTATCACTACTGATACCCAAGAAATCCAGAGAATTATAACATCATATTTCAAAAACTTATACTCTGTGAAGTTTGACAACACAAAAGAGATGGATGAATTTCTAAGTAAACACAACTTACCTAAATTCAATCAGGAAGTTGTGAATATTTAAATAGTCCTATAACATATAAGGAAATTGAGGAAGTAATCTTGAATCTTCCCACCAAAAAATGTCCTGGACCAGATGGATTCAGCACAGAGTTCTACCAGACATTTAGGGAGTAAATAATACCAATACTCCTTAAACTGTTCCATCAAATAGCAAAGGAAGGAACACTACCAAATTCCTTCTATGAAGCTAATATCGTTTTAATCCCAAAACCGAATAAAGACTCACTTAAAAAAAAAAAACTATAGACCAATCTCTCTGATGAACACAGATGCAAAGATTCTCAACAATGTCTTACCAAATCAGATTCAAAAACAAATCAAAAAGATCATTCACTGGGATCAAGTAGGCTTCTATCCCAGGCACACAAGGTTGGTTCAACATACACAAATCAATAAATGTAATTCATCATATAAACCAGTCCAAAGGCCAAGACCACATGATACTCTCAATAGATGCAGAAAAAGCTTTTGACGAGATCCAACAGCCTTTTAAGATCAAAACTCTAGAGACAGTAGGAATGGAAGGAACCTTTATCAATATAATAAAAACTGTATACAACAAGCCAACAGCAAGGATTATACTCAACGGGGAAAAACTGGAAGCATTCCCACTTCGATCAGGAAATAGGCAAGGCTGTCCACTCTCACCACTTCTATTCAATATTGTATTTGAAGTCTTAGCTGAAGCCATAAGACAAGAAAGAGGCATAAAAGGGACTCAAATTGACAAGGAAGAAGTCAAGCTATCCCTATTTGCAGATGACATGATCTTATACCTGAGTGATCCTAAAAACTCCACCAGGAGGCTCCTGGAACTAATTGAGAAGTTCAGCAGGGTGGCAGGATACAAAATAAATGAACAAAAATTAGTGGCCTTCCTATATGCCCAGAATGAAAGAAGTGAAAAAGCCCTGAGAGAAACAATCCCATTTAATATAGCCCCTAAAAAAATGAAATACCTTGATATAAACCTAACCAAGGAGGAAAAAGACCTTTACAATGAAAATTTTAAAATCCTAAAGAAAGAAATTGCAGAAGACCCCAGAATGTACAAAGACCTCCCATGTTTCTGGATTGGCAGAATAAACATCATAAAAATGACCATCCTACCAAAGGCAATATACAAATTCAGTGCTATACCAATTAAAATCCCAAAGCAATTCTTTAAAGAAGTTGACCAAAACAATCTCAATAGTCATATGGAGGCAAAAATGACCCAGGATAGCAAAGACAGTCTAGAGCAACAAAAACACTGCTGGAGGTATCACTATATCAAACCTTAGTCTATACTACAAATCCATAGTTATAAAAACAGCCTGGTACTGGCTCCAAAATAGACACACAGATCAATGGATAAGAGTTGAACACCCAGATATAAGCCCACAAAATTACAGCCATTTGGTCTTTGACAAAGCGGCCAAAAAAATTCAATGGAAAAAGAACAGAATCTTCAACAAATGGTGCTGGGAAAACTGGATCTCCACATGCAGAAGATTAAAACTGAACCTGTACTTGTGACCATGTACAAGAATTAATTCCAAATGGTTCAAGGACCTTGATAAAAGGCCAGAGACTGTAAAAATCATAGCTGAAAGGGTAGGGAACTCCCTACGAAGCTGATTTGGCTAGGCCAACATTTCCTAAACAGACATCCAATGGAACAGTCACTGCTACCAACTCTCAACATATGGAAATTGTGAAATTAAAGAGCTTCTGTTCAGATAAAGAGATTGTAACATGAGCTCAAAGGCAACCCACAGATGGGAGAAAATCTTCACTAACCACAAATCTGATAGAGCTCTACTGTGCAGAGTGCACAAAGAACTTAGAAAACTAAGCACCCAGGAAAACAAATGGGCCAATTAAAAATGGGCTTGGAACTTAAAAGAAATTTACCAGGATGAATTAAAATGTACAATAATATCTTTAAAAATGCCCCACTTCCTTAGCCCTCAGGGAAATGCAAATCAAAACTTCCCTGAGATATCATCTCACCCCGGTCAGGATGGCAAAATTCCACAATACAAACAAAACCAACTGCTGTAGAGGATGTGGAGAGAGGGGAACTCTCCTACATTGCTGGTGGGAATGCAGGCCTCATTCAAGCACTCTGGTCAGCCATCTGGAGATTCTTAAAGAAACTAAGATTGAAATGCCATATGACCCTGCTATTCCACTTTTGGGAATAACCCCCACATACAGCAAAAATTCACTTCAATAGCACAAGCACAAACATGTTCATAGCAGCACTGTTACAATAGCAAAGTCATGGAATCAACCCAAATGTCCAACTGTTGATGAGTGGATAAGGAAACTGTGGTACATCTATACAATGGAGTACTACTCAGCCATCAAAAATGATGGAATTACTGGCATTTGCCAGGAAATGGATGTTATTAGTAACAATTATATTAAGTGAAGTATCCCAGACCAGAAAATTAAGTGCCATATGTACTCCCTAATAGGTGGTTCCTAGTACCAAACCCACCAGCCCATTTAGAGTCTCACAAGGATAAATCTCTGTAATACCTACAGTAATTGCAAGGATTATGAACAGGAGGGATGGGGTAGGAGGGCCACACCAGAAACAAGGAGAGAGGGGAGCATGTTACAGCAGAGAAAAATAATCCTCCATCAAGGACTGCAAGTAAGTAATGAGACATCTGGTTATGTTCACAGACTTTCGTTCCTGATCACCAGAAGGGGAGGACAATAGTCTGGCAGATAAAAAGTAATCATTTTGTAAATGGGTGATTAACCCCTTCCTCACTGTGGTTTACTACTTTTATTACATCTACCTTTGAATATAATCTTATAGCAAGACTCTAGTTTAATAGCTTTTTATCTCTGGCCAGGGGGTGACATCCAATACCCATCTGGATGGAGTGAAGGGCATTGAAGGAGCAGCAAAACTGCAAAAGAAAATCAATAAACCATAATCCTAGAACTTCAGAGACTCTATATCAACCATCTGGAACTAGGCCAGCCTAAACTCTTCCCATCCTGAAGCTCAGAGGAAATTTGAGGACGAGGGGTGGTAAGACTGTAAGAGCACAAGGATGGGAGGAGCAATGATAAGCAAGATACTCCACACAAGTTAGGGCCAAAGCAATCAAAATTGGACTTTGCATGCCCTGCACAACGTCCAACACACTGTTGACCCCACAAAGTCTAGCATTTGCTAAAAGCACCAAGATCCTTGGAGGCAAGGGATTGACAGCCACAGTAATGTTACTATGCTTAAGGGGATCACAAGAAAGGGTTCAGGGAAATGCCATTGGGTCTTGTACGTCATCGGAGAGGAGGGCCCAGAAGAGATTCTGGCATGCACATTAAAGGATTCTCTGGGTATTGGTGGGGGGAAGCATGGGGGGATGGGGAGGGAGGGGTGAGGGTAAGGGGAATAGGGGGTTTGGGGTGAGGAGGTGAGAGGGAAGGAACCATGTACCTATTAAGTTTGTATGAGTGGAAATAATAATAATAATAATAAAGAATTATGTGCTACAATAGGTTTCAAAGTCATTTAATCTATAGTGTTTGCCTAGAAGTTTAAATGACAATAGAATGAATATGAAGACAGCATTAATTGCAAAGAATCACTTCAGTGCCAAATGTAGAAAATAAGTGATTAGACTCCCTAAACTGGATGTCCTCATGTCTCTCTATCCCAATGCTCTGGGAAACTGTGAAAGAGAAGGTGGTAGAAATGTCATGGACGCAAGGTATGGAGTAGTAGTGTTAAATAGTATCTCATGGACATGACAGGGCTACTGCACAAGTGAACACACTGTACTGTATCTTCTTCCACAATATATGCACCAGCGTTGGCCTGCACGCATTTTATCATGGAAGAGGGAAGGCCTTGTGAGTGCAGAGACTTTGGAGGGTTAATGCAATGTTAGGGGAATGAGAGCTGTTTACCTCAATGGTATATCCACTGATATATCATCAATCCTCCAGCAAGTCCTTAGGCAAATAAGAGGATATACAACCCAAGTGAAACTCAGTGCAAGGAGTAGTCTATTTTGGAAGAAAGTTTATATGAAAAAGTATGGTGGAGATAAGAAATCATAGTAAGGGGTGAAAATGACATCAGTCCTTGCTATTTATGTGTGGAACTTACAAACAACAAAAAAAGAATTCACCCAGGATTCTTCAAATTTGCCTATTCCTAAAATTCATTACTAAGAAGGATATGAATTTTGATTGTATATTACCAGGATAGAGACACCTGGAAAACTCAGATTGCATTTCACTTTATAGTATGTTATTATTCCTAATGGTTTTACATATAATTATTGGCATCCTGTGATCACCCAATATGCATTGATTTCACAAGTTACAAAAGTTTTGTACCATGAAAATGTGAATATTATAACATCTATGAACTCATTGGCCATTCTTCATGCATTCATTGGAGATTTATGAGAATATCCACAGTTCACGTTTTCATATGCTGACTTCCCTATTACCTGTTGCGAGAAGATATACAACTACCTCAATGGCAGAGTTCTGAACCATGTGTACTCTGTTGGACATCAAAAATGTGCTAGTCCTGCAGAAAAAAAAAAAACAATGAAGATGAAGAAGGCATGGTGTTACCTGTTGCATTGGAAATCTCATTCTCTGGACAAGGGAAGCATTCAAAACAGCAGGTAGCCTTTCCCTCTAGATGAAATTTCCTGAAACCAGGCTTGCAAGGCACACTGCATAAAGAGGTGGGAATCTGAGGAAGAGAAGTTGGATCTTAGCAACAGATTGGAATTTAACCTTCCCTTTCATAACCATATTGTCTTAGTGGAAGACCACATGAGTAAGGTAGTCTTTATTCCCTCTGAGAGACCACTGACAGTGGCTGTCTGGGGGGAAAGGAAATCACATGCTTCAGTGGTGCACTCATTTATACATCCTCCATGTTCCAGCAAGTGCTCAGCCACATATGAATGCAGTCACCCAGATGGAACTCAGTGGGCCACACATGAAAAGACATGAAAGGATGGAGTCTGTCAAAATAAAGGATGCCAGAAAGAGAAGGACAGCAATGGGGTTAGGTAGGATGGAGTAAAGATTACCAAAGTTCATTGTATTCATTCATGGAAGAATGAAAGATAAAATTAGAATTGAGTGAATTATATGGAACCTTTTTAGGCAAATATATGAATCATTGTGCTACATAGTGACAAATAATACAAATTGGTATATATTTTCTTAACCAGAAATTATTTCACAACAACAAACCATAATTCAGAACATCAGAGACCCTACATTAATCACCTGGAACCAGACCAGCCCTATGTCTCCCCATCCTAATGCTCAGGGAAATTTGCAGAAGAGGGGGCAGTAAGATTGTAAGAGCTTAAAGATCGGGATAAGTAATGATATGCAAGATACTCCACACAAGTTAGGGCCACAGTATGCATAATAGGACTTTGCATGATGTAAGCAATGACTGACATTTCAATGACCCCTGAAAATCTAGCATGATTCACAGGCACTAGAATCCTTAGAAGCTAGGGATTAACAGTCAAGATAGTTTTCCATACTAAAGGGGAGCAGAAGGATGGGCTCTAGGCAATGCTACTGAGTCTGAATACCTCATTAGAGTGAAGGACACAGAGGGAAGTTTGAACATTCACACTAAAGAATGCTCAGGGATTGGGGGAAGAAAAGGGGAACACTGGGAGAAAAGGAGGAAGGGGGATGAAAAGAATTGGAAAAGGCGGGAGGGAGCAAGGGGGACCGAGATGGGTGGAGCGAGGCAGGGTACTATGGTACCTATTAAATTTTTATTAGTGGATAAAAGGAAAAATAAAATCTTCCTTTAATTAAAAAAATAAGTAATGTTTTCAAATCACCTGTACATCTCCCATGGCCCACTCCATCAGGTGTTCATATAAATGTAATTTCTGTCCTATTTGGAACATATGAAGAAAATTCTCCTAATTTCACTTTCAGCCCAAGACCCCTGTGGGAATTTCCAGTTGATGAAAATGTCATACTCTGCATCCAAGTGTTGCTTCTGATTCAAGACACTGTGTCTCCCATAGGGTTAGTGAACTGCAGGCTCTTCAGAAAGGCATGGATCTAAAAGATGTAAACTTTAGCACAAAGCATGTGCTATAAGGAATGAACCTAGTTCCTATAATCTTTCCATTATATGACAATATGTAAGTTGAGGTTTGGCCAATGACTCATGAGTAGCTTTTCACTTTTAAAAAATCCTAGAAAGTATCACCATCTGAGTTAGATGCATGGTACCCATATAGTGGATGAAAAGTACCACTACTTTCTAATACGACAGAAAAATCAAAATTTTACCCTCTTGTTATTTGAAAGTTTTCTTTAAATGCCACTTGTGGCACTATCGATTCAGGGAGGCCCTAGCCTGGACTCCTGAATCCAGGAGGTACAGATAAACCTGAGAGAAACCATACAGGCAGTGTGATGGCAACCAAATGGCAAGCAGATGAACAACAAATGGGAAGGAGAGATGAAAAAACCAGTGGGAAGAGGCCATCTAATCTGGACACTAGTAAACACCTAAATGATTGGTGGATGCTCTCCCCCCTCCCCGAGCAGAGGGGTGGCCACACCTGATTGGACCCTGACCCTATGTAATCCCAAAACTTCCTGAGTAGAGTTGAGTGTGCGGCAAACTCATCTGCATGCTGCTTCTCCCTGACCCAGGGTCTGGGTGGTGACCCGTCACCGGCGTGCCCATTCTCCTCGAACCCACGAGGATCGCTGTTTCCCTTTCCCCTTGGCTGGCCCGGGGGATTTGGCAACATCTGGCACACCAACGTGGGGTGGTGCTGTCTTTGGTGTAGACGATACACCAATTCTGGTAAGGTTCGGTGAGTGGCCCTTTAGTTTTGTGTTCCTGTACTTTCAGTGCCTGAAGATGAGCAGGTGGCCCCCTCCTTTTCCCCTTTCCCTGTTTGTCCTTGGGAACACGGACTCTTGCTAGCTTGATTTAGTGATGATTAAGGAGCAAGGTTAGGAACCCAATCGCTTGCTTGATTTGCTGATAATCAAGGAGCCCCAATTGCTCATTTGATTTCCCCATGATCAAAGAGCCCCTCTAAATTAATTCATATGAGAAATTGGTCCCCTCAGAACTTGAAGCCCAGGTTTGATTATATTGAATCAGCCTGACTGGGAGCATAGGGCCCAGGGGAGTAACGAACCCCTGAAGTCCCTCACTAAGCACAGGATGCTTAGATCCAAAACACCTCTGCGTATGTCCTGCACTAGGTCTCTCCTTATATGTTGGTTATCACTTTGGACTTGATCAAAGGTCCTTGCTTTTTATTTTCTGTGCTTTTGCCTTGTCCCCTCGGCTCCTATTCATCTCTGCTCCATTTTTACCATCCCATCTGAAAACCCCAGCTGACTGCCCTTAAGGCTCTACTAGAATTATGTAGGAGATGCTGAAGGACTTAGAAGATTTTTGGGAGGAAGCTTTAATTTAGCACCTTGGATTTCCCCAGAAAATCTTGGAGCCACAGATCTGGAGAGAAGTGCTTTTCTTGGCCCATAAGGGGGAAGTCCAGGAAGGCCATTTGCTTCTGGCCCCCTTTGTTCCCATCCTCTTAGACATTGTAGGATCCTCCACTGAGGAAGTGATTGATTGCTGCAGTGTGGCATGTGGAAAGAACCCAAAATTAGTCCTTTGTTTTTCCTCCAGATCTGGATCGCTCCCCTTCCTGGTTGAGGACTCTGCAGAGGGCTCTCAGGTCCATGTGGGAGCATTCCACCCCTGCTGACATCCTCTTCCCTCTTCTTCCTGTAGCTCTTTACTCCCCCTCTTTCCTGGCTGTATTTTCTGCTTTAGACAATACTGGTCTCCAAATACATATCTTAAAATCTCTCCTAGAGACTAGAGGACTCAAGGTTAGGAATGTTGGCCAAGAGGAATTTTAGAATGATGCTATGGTTTTAGCACCTTAAATCCCCCCAGAGAAAATGTGGGAATGAACCTATGGATAAAGATGCTTTTCTTTGTTAGACGTTTTTCATAATTAAGCTAAGCTGCCGAATTTAACTAATATTAGGTCTTTTTTTAAATAAGGTTTTCTTAAATGTTAATCCACCTTTGATAAAGCTTTCAAGGGTAATTTTAAGACTGTTGCTGGTAAATTATACAGTTGCTGGTAAAATATTGTTCATGTGCTTGTATGTTTATATGTTCTGTGTTTATATGTTGTGTGTCTTGTGTCTGTGGCCACTTCTATTTTTTATTTCTATTGCGTGCTAATATAAAAATTTTGACATGCCATTTTTAAATACATGTAGGCATACTTAAAGATAAGAACAAATAATGTTTATAACATCTGAGGCCTTAACTACTTATGTTTTATATCTCTCACTATTATTTTTCTAATAGATTGTAAGTTTTCTTTCATACAAGTTTTCTTACAGGTTTTTTCATATATTCCCAAATAATAAAGCTTGCTTTCCAGGTCCTCAGATCATCCATTCAGGCTCAGATCATCCATTCAGGCCTCGGATATTCCTAAGATCACCAAAGGCCCATTGTAAGCCTGGTTGTTCTCTACTGAAGCTATGACTTACTAAATTACAATTGTTAGGTTCTGATTTATGTCTCCCCATCTCTTCTGGGTCATTTCTCCACCTGTCCTGCCTACAACCTGTCTGCCTGTTCCTGCCCTGACAAAACCTCTATTTCTCTGCCACTGCTCGAGTTCCCCTTTGGGATCATGATTCCTTCTCTGCAATGGTCTCATGACTGGTAGTCAATGACGAGTAAGGCTCCACACAAGGTGGTGATCAACCTAAGACAGGCACAGTCGCCTATATTCCAGGCAGCTGAAGAGGCTTAGGGTCGCCCCAGCTATCATGGTCCCCACTGAAAAAATTTATAAATAAAAGGGTGAAAATGTGGCACTATCATTCAGGGAGGCCCTAGCCTGGACTCCTGAATCCAGGAGGTCTGGCTACAAATAAGCCTGAGAAGAAACCACACAGGCAGTGGGTTGGACAACCAAATGGCGAGCGGATGGACAACCAATGGGAAGGAGGGATGAACAACCAATGGGAAGAGGCCATCTAACCTGGACACCTAGTAAACACCTAAATGATTGGTGGCTGCTCTCCCTCTCCCCTGTGCAGAGGAGTGGCCACACCTGATTGGACCCTGACCCTATGTAAGCCCAAACACTTCCTGAGTAGAGTTGAGTCTGTGACAAACTCATCATCTGTGTGCTGCTTCTTGCCTGACTCCCGGGGTCTGGGTGCTGACCTCATCCCCAGCTCACCCATTCACCTCATGCCCACGAGGCCCCGCCGTTTCCCCTCTTCCCCTTTGGCTGGCCCGGAGGGGGATTCACCAACAGCCACTGACTATGCAGGCTATCTTGTTTATAAATTATTTTTTATTCATTGAAACTTTCATATAAAATCACAATGGATTAGTCAGTCTTTTCCCTATCTACCCCCAAACCCCTTCCAATCTACCCCATGAGATTTTTTTCCAGGCAGAGTTCTCCTGCTTTGGCTCAATCCTACAATAGTGAACTACTGGGTGCCATCCAGGACACCTGCACTGGCAAGTGTCTGGACATCTCTTGGGGCATGAAAAGCTGAACAGTGGACTAACTGTTGAGGAATGTGTTCCCCTTCCATTGGCAGGCTTTAGTCTCCAACAGTCTGTTTGGGTGGCACACGTACCCTCCCTCCTGCATAGTGAAATGCTGTGTGGCGGTGTAGTTGATTGTGCATGGTAGCCCTGTCATGAACAGAGGCAACTGTCTGGCAGTAACACACCCTACTATTCTCAACTTGTGTTGCTACTGATCCCCTTTCCACATAGATCCCCAAACCAATATTTGATTTTCTGTTTAGGGCTCATAAATCAACAATCTCTTTAATGCTGTACTTAGAACACCTTTGGCAGATAGAACCATCTTCTCTCTCTCTCTCTCTCTCTCTCTCTCCTCTCCTCTCTCTCTCTCTCTCTCTCTCTCTCTCTCTCTCTCTCTCTCTCTCTCTCTCTCTCTCTCGCTCTCCTCTCTCTCTCTCTCTCTCTCTCTCTCTCTCTCTCTCTCTCTCTCTCTCGTCCTGTATGTCTCTGTCCTCTCTTTTTCTCTCTCAATATAGTTGTATTAATGATATTTTTATTAATGAAATACTTTTCAAAAATGTAACTTCTCTGGGTGATCAATGGATTGAAAAAAAAAGTAGAATGGACAATTTTGCAATAACATTTTTGTTGTATAAAAATATTGGGGGAGTGAATCCCCAAAAGATGGTAATCAAGTACTCAGCAAATGAGAGGCATAACTTTCAGCATCCTGTGTTTTGACTGTCCTAAGAGAAACAACCAGGACCTCAGTTAGGATAGTGTTGACAGGACTCCTTGCACCCACTCCTGGAGACTACTTCCTCTTCTTCAGCTGCTTTCTGTCACCCAGCACACAAGATACTTTCTTTGCTCACTTATAAATTTTGACAAAATACTGATTTTATCACTGTCTTTCATTCAAAACTATGGCCCTTCCTCTACATTTTTGTTCATAGTTCATGCACATGAAATGTTACCCCTGTGGAAGTGACAAATTTGAGGATCCATTGTTGCTAATTCTAAGCATCATAAGCACACAAGACTGAGCTTATCTGGCTACATTTATGAGTCCCACCCAAGACACTATTCCCACTGTACCTGCAAGCATGTGTTCATTGCTTCCATATCATTATATATCTGGCTGTATGTCTAGGTGTTGGAGAATCATTTGATGGTGTGCATGAGCCACAGCATAAACAGCATTGTATAAACCATAGCAATCATCACTCAGGGCCATATCAAATATGTGCTGTGGTAACCATTCCAAGGAAGTTTTGGATGAGCAGTTGCTTGGTGTTTCACATTCAGACTCAGAGAGTGAACAGTTAAAATGCATCCACCCCAATCTTGACAAAAAAATGTCCTGTGGCTCTGTAGCAATGTTCCATTTTGGGATGTAATCTTTCAGACTTGAAATCTCTCCATGGTGATGTGAAAAAGTGAAATGTCCATGGAATGAGTCAAGGGTGGAAGTTCTTTACCTTGTGCTGATATACCATTGTGAGGTGGAAATCCAAATTCTCTGTATTCCCAAATATTCCCATCTTCTAATGCTCACCTCTAGGACAGAGTTTGTGTCCCCCAAAACAATGATAACGTTTGCTGATGAAGTCATTATCTGGTTATAATATTTTTCAGCTTTTTCTTGGTATGAGTTCATGTTTTCTGGATCTCATTCATAAAGGCTAAACACACTCCATTATTTGCATGTGTACCCTCACGTCTGAGAGAAATTGGATACCCTGGTCATCAGCAGAAATGACTAACCCCACCCAGGTCCATCCAAAATGAATCATCAAGGAAACCATGGCAAGAGGAAGAAATGTGTCCTTTGTGCCATTTGATACAGATAAGGAAAGTTGTCACGGTCACTCAGAATGGGGTGAAAAGCCCCATAAGCAATCTGAAACAAAGAAAACACATGAAAATCAGGTAGAAGACAATCTAAATCAACCTCAAATTCACGTCTGAGTTATGTTCAAAACTATTTTTTTTCATAAGAAATGCAATGTCATCACTTTTTTCTTAATCTTTTATTTCTCCCAAGAACTTATACAAATTTAATGATGACTACATTTTCCAGAAAATCCCATTTTTTAACCCCTTGCTTGCTCTTTTTCAACAAGAATTTGTCAATTGAGAGGAATGGCCCATAGACCTAGTCACCTTTAACTCTCCTTAGGCATTCTGTAGAATAGAAGAAGACAGTGATGATACCCAACCTCACCTGTAGGTAAGCCATGAACTGCATATGTGTTGCCAATCTGGCAGATGTTTTCCATGATGGTCCCGTAAATGTCACTTCACACTTGGCCGCATAACACATGTAATTAGGAAAAATAAAAGCTAATCTGCCATATCAGTTAGATAACTGTTCAAATAGTCATGATCACAGTGACCAGACATAAATGTAGAATGAAAAGAAACATTGGGTAAAAGGTTGGGGTTTCTGTATATTTCCTCAATGGCAAACATATAGGTCAGAGCATGTTGGTATTTTCTTGCTGTCCAGCTGAAAACACAACACAGTATTCATTGCATATAGTTCTTAACAAAACAACCTTCCTCAGATATTAAGAACAGTATGTAATAAGTGATATTTAGCTGTCAGGTTCCTGTGTTGGCAAAAAGTCACCAATTTATGAAGAAGTGTCCCTAGGACATCTTCTTGAGTGTCTAGATTTCATCCTCCAGTTGTTAAATAAATATAAAACTGAAACAACTAGATGAATAATCCCTTTCATTCTCCACTTACACTTTCTAAATACAGAAATGATATATGTTGCACATCCAACACTGAGAATCAACAATGAGAGTCATAGAGTGTATGTGCTCCATTTCACATAAAACTGTGTTTACATTCTGGAAAATGATGAAATGTCAAGAGTAATGTAATTCATATTGTCAGATTAGAGGATGTGGAAATGTAAAACTTTCATCAGTGATAATATAAGATGATGGAAAAGACAAATGACTCTGTATGTTACACTTCTTCCCTGCTTGTCAGCCTGGGGTGTGACTGAGATGTAAGCATTCATTTCTGTCAGTGATACATCCTTTTATAAGAGATGCAAGAACATTTCACTCCAATTGTATTTCCCTCCAATTTGTATGTCAGAATGATAGTTTTGACTTAATGCTGTTAATAGCTCAATTTCAAGACAGAATCCATGTCACACTGTGCCAGAATAAAAATGGAAAGTCTACTAGTGTCCTAGCTGACAGAGATCCTGTCCCTTTAATCAGTTTCATATGCTGTATGCATAGAACACAATAGCATGAAATGCTGTGATGTGTCACTGAATATGATCAGTATCTAAGGAAACAAATTAACCAAATCCTTTGGTAGTAAGCTAAGTGACTCTTTGTATAGGTTTTGGTTATCGCATGCTCAAATGAAGCATTAGCAGACACTGAACACTTTTCTGCTGCCCATTGACAAGGAAAAGTGAGTGAGTGAAACATCTTTCAAGGAAAATAACTGTATATATCATGAAATAGATAATGGAAGAGGAAGGAGAATTAAAACAGGGAACTTCCTCTCTAGGCTTACAGCATATCAAAGTAAATCTTGGCTCTTGTCCAGAAGTGAAGATTGAAAGAATGGGACAGAACTTTTAGAAAGTGTCCATCAACACAGCTCTTTGAATGTGTGTGTGTGTGTGTGTGTGTGTGTGTGTGTGTGTGTGTGTGTTTGTGTGTGTGTGTGTGTGTTTATTTGCATGCCAGAGGATACCTGAGTGAGTGTGCCTGTGGAAGGCATAAAAATGACAAAGGAATCACCCAGCATTGCTATATGCCCTTATTGCTTTCTTTTATTGTATACCAGGCTCTGCTATCCAGGCCTGAAATTGGAGGCTGTCTCTGTTTCCACCTGGCATTTTTGTAAGGAATCTGGATATCTATACTCAGGTTCTTCTTCTTTTTTTAAAATCTTTTTTTTTTAATTATTTATTCAACTGTGTGCATATGCGTGTATGTGCGCGCGCGTATGTGTCTGTGTGTGTGTGTGTGTCTGTGTCTGCGTATGTGTATGTGTAGAACCACGGACGAATTCGCGAACCACCATGGACGCCTCCACCTCCTTCCTGCCCGCGGGGATTCACAGGCTCCGCCCTACCAGGACCAGAAGCGCAGACCGCCCCTGCTTCCGCCTGGCGTCTATACGTGGGATGTGGGATCCGAACTCAGGACCTTCCGCCTGCAAGGCGGAGGCTTAACCCCTGAGCCACCTCTCCAGCCCAGGTTCTTCTTCTTGGGAAGCAAAGACTGCAATCCCTGAGCCAACTCCTCAGCACTCAATGCGCCTGTAATGCCTTGTTCATGCTGGTAAACAGAAAATGAAAGAAATGAAAAATGCACTTACTTTAGATCAGGTATGAAGGAGAAATGAACATTCGGTGGGGAGAATTTAAATGATGTGTAAAGGATGAAAACACAGTCATTCCTATCATCTCTGTCACTGTCCCCTTCCTGCTTTATTCTCCAGAAACAACTGCGTCCATTGACACTGCACCAGAAGAGAGGATGCCTCAGAAACAGGAAGACAAACATCAACCTGAGCATCTTTTCCTTGTCTTGCAGAACGTCAGTTTGAGTACAAAAGGAACATGTAGCATCCAAGAAATGAACATATGACACATGTGTATTCATGCCAGTTTCTGGTTTTATTTTTGTAGCTGCTGGGAGATGCTAACAAAATCTTGCCATGGTTTATATCAAGCTCATACCATCTGCTCTGAAGTACATTAGATACAGTACCCTGGGGCTAAGCACCTGTGGTCCAGATCCAGGTGACAAAGAGATGATGAAAGCATGTTTTGAACATAGCTTCTTCCTGCCTCAGGTGCCATGAGTTCATTCCTGTCTGTGCCTCCAGATGAAGTGATCTGGAACAGAGCTGGTCCCAGGTCTGTGTCAACAAGCTTATTCTTTAAACAACACATTTCATGATGTAAGTGGATTTCATCAGAGAATTTGAAGTTAACTTTTGAGAGGAAAGAGTCACAAAGGACCCAAATAGTCAGAGCTGTGAGAGACACATACAGCCTTACGTACTCCACTTCCCAGATAAATGACACTCAGCATGTATCAGATATTTACTGTGTAGTTCATGTGTCATTTCATAGATTTCCCAATAGCTGCATAACTGGAGAAACAAGAATCATGCTAAATGCAGAAATTTCCAAAACATTTTGGGATGACCTTTATATTGTATGCTCTCACTCTTGCTAATCACACTGATGCAGCCCTCAGATATAAATAAATAAGCATGGAAACACTTTAATTGTCAACTGTTACCACAGAGTGAATGACTTGACTATGTTTCATCCTTAATCAGATCATTGTTTTAAATATCAGAGGTTAGCCAAGTAACTATCTACCAGAGACAAAATGCTCAAACCTCTGTTTTCATTTGCATATGTAAAAGACATAATTTCCAAGATCAAGGCACAAGTAGATGAATTAAGTAGTGAGTTGTTCCTATTTTTTGTTTCATAGATAGAAGATAATGTGTTTCCTATGATCTCTCAGAAGACACAGGGAAGTAAGAAACCTCTAAAGTTTATTGTTTTTCTGTTCAAGTATGTGTGTGTTTGAGTGTGTGTGTGTGTGCATGTGTGTGTGTGTGTGTGTGTACCAGAGAACACTTGAATGTGTGTGCTTGTAGAGGGCCAAGGGTGTCATGGGAGATTATCTTCCAAATCTTGCCTCTTCTAATCTATTCTTGAGTCTTTCAGACTCCCCATACCAAGGATTGAAATGCAGGTCACCACCATTTCAGTCCCACTTTTTTACATTTGAATCCAGGATCTGAATTCAGCTTCTTCTCCATGTAAGACAGAGACTTTAATGCCCGAACAGTCTCTCAAAATGTTTCTGGGTTTTTCAGAGGACACTAATCACATGTATGATTTTTCACCCTTGTAGTGCTTAGGCAAAGATAATTAGTTCACAAAGTTATCAGTTTCGTTCATTTTCTTACAGTAAGGGCTATAGTTAATATAGCCCTTAATATTTAATATTAATATCCATTTATATTTTCATCGATATCCAGAATTTGATACACAGTCACTATTATCAAAGAAGCTTAATCCACAAGAACCTAATGTTCTCTATGCAGACTAAAATACCATATATTTTATCAATCAATTGGGAAACAAAACTTTTATTGAGAATTTTATATGTGCAATCAAAATGAGCTTTGGCCCTTGCCCCATCGCTCACACTTCTAACCTCCTTGTCACCTTCACCTCTGCTCACCAATCCAGCTATGTCTCTCTCACCTCCCATCCCTCAGCATGGATGAATAACAGGCTCCATTTGGGGCACCTGTGCTGGGTCTGGGGAACCAGGTCCCTGTGGTAGTGTATTTGTCCTTCATGGGACAAGTTCACACTTGAAGAGGCTCCCTTTTAGTGATCCATAACCGGCAGAAGAATTTCTTTTTTGGTGTTTATAAAACACCATTATTGCAAAATGGGATCTGAGGGTCTTATGTCCTTGTGTTTTCCTCCTCTTATCTATCATGCTTTTGTGATCCCCTACTTTTGTATTTATGGATATGTCATAGTAAGTTCACAGAATTTCAACATCAGCTGCTTTTCCTTTCTCATGAACCTCTACTGCATAGTATCACCTTTGACTTCATAGTAAATTCTGTGTTCTTTATGCTTTTAAAAATAATGGAGATGGTGATGATAATGCTGTTTGTCTTCTGAAAGTCATCTTAGCTCCACCCATGCATGATGGCATGACTGTACTCTCTCTTTCTCTGTCTCCGTCTCTGCATCTGATTCTCCCTTTCTCTCTTTCTCTCTCAAAATAAGTTAATAATCTTCCCATGGCCACAACAATCTTCCAGTGCAGATTGACCACGTGCCTGGCCCACACACCCCTTACTATCTAACAAACTCTAGCTTTCTTTCTGTCCCCCACCATCCTGCTAATCATTAAAAAAGCCTCCAAGAAATTAATAGTGGTCACTGAAACTCAGACTGCCTTGCAACGGAAGTCCCTAACAATCTCACAATTCAACATAAGGAAAACTTTTCAAATAACCATAAGTATCCCATTTTATTTTCCTTTTAACATCAATTGAAACTACCACATATTAAGATTTTGATACAGTGCACACAAAGCATCATACACCCACCCTTTCATGGTATTAGCCATTCACTATCTCATACCACTAACCATCTACAAGCAGCCATATCTCACACAAATCAAAACCCTTTCTACTATATCCACCCTGTTATACCGTCTTAAAGCTGTTTCAATACTTTTTTAATCGTTTGTTTGTTTTTGGTA
>JALPQD010000007.1:0-77348 GCA_023101885.1 Typhlomys cinereus | reverse complement strand
CTGGTCTTATATTGAGGTCCTTGATGCATTTGGAATTATGTCTTGTACATGGTGACAAACATGGGTCCAGTTTTAATCTTCTGCATGTGGAGATCCAGTTTGGCCAGCACCATTTGTTGAAGATGCTCTTCTTTTTCCAGTGAATTTTTTGGGCCCCTTTGTCAAAGATCAAATGGCTGTACTTGTGTGAGCTTATGTCTGGGTGTTCAACCATTATCCATTGATTTGTGTGTCTATTTTAGCCAGTACCAGGCTGTTTTTCTAACTATGGATTTGTAGTGTAGACTAAGGTTTGGTATGGTGATACCTCCAGCCGTGTTTTTGTTACTCAGAATTGTCTTTGCTATCCTGGGTCATTTGGGCCTCCATATGAATTGTGAGATTTCTTGGTCAACTTCTTTAAAGAATTATTTGGGATTTTGATTGGTATAGCATTGAATCTGTATATTGCCTTTGGTAGGATGGTCATTTTTACGATGTTGATTCTGCTAATCCAGGAACAAGGGAGGTTTTTCCACCTTCTGGTGTCTTCTGCTATTTCTTTCTTCATGGTTTTAAAGTTTTCATTGTAAGTGTCTCTTACCTCCTTGGTTAGGTTTATATCAAGGTATTTCATTTTTTTAGGGGCTATAGTAAATGGAATTGTTTCTTTCAAGGCTTTTTCACTTCTTTCATTCTGAGCATATAGGAAGGCCACTGATTTTTATACATTTATTTTGTATCTTGCCACCCTGCAATAAGCTTTTTAAAGTATATTTTATGAGGTTTGGGCAATAAGCTTCATAGAAAGAATTTGGTAGTCTTCCTTCCTTTTCTATTTGATGGAACTGTTTAAAGAGTATTGGTGTTGTTCGTTTCTTCCTTCTGTATTAGTTCCAGGAATTTCCTGGTGGAGTTTTCAGAATCATTCAGGTATACGATCATGTCATCTGCAAATAGAGATAACTTGACTTCTTCCTTGCCAATTTGAAACTCTTTTATGTCCCTTTCTTGTCTTATGGCTTCAGCTAAGACTTTAAGTACAATATTGAATAGAAGTGGTGAGAGTGTATAGCATTGTCTAGTTCCTGATTAGGTGGGGAATGCTTCAAGTTTTTCCCATTGAGTATAATCCTTGCTGTTGGCTTGCTGTATACAGCTTTTATTATTTGTAAAGGTCCTTCCATTCCAACTGTCTCTAGGGATTGGTAATTAAAGGTTGTTTGATCTCGTCAAAAGCTTTTTCTGCATCTATTGAGAGTATCACGTGGTCTTGAATTTTGGACTTTTTTACATGGTAAATTATGTTTATTGATTTGCATATGTAGAATCAACCTTGTGTGACTGGGATAAAGCATACTTGATTCCAATGAATGATCTTTTTGATATGTCTTTGAATCCAATTTACTAAAACTTTGTTGAGAATCTTTGCATCTGTGTTCATCCACAGTTTTCTTTTTTAAAATTTTTTTATTATTATTATTCAACTGTGTGCATATGTGTGTGTATGTGCGCGCGTGTGTCTGTGTGTGTGTGTGTGTGTCTGTGTGTGTGTAGAACCACGGACGAACACGCCAACCACCATGGACGCCTCCACCTCCTTCTGCCCCGGGATTCACAGGCTCCGCCCTACCAGGACCAGAAGCGCAGGCCGCCCCCGCTTCCGCCTGGCGTCTATACGTGGGATCTGGGATCCGAACTCAGGAGCTTCCGCCTGCAAGGCGGAGGCTTAACCCCTGAACCACCTCTCCAGCCCCACAGTTTTCTTTTTTAAGTATATTTTATTAGGTTTTGGCAATAAGCTTCATAGAAAGAATTTGGTAGTCTTCCTTCCTTTGCTATTTGATGGAACTGTTTAAAGAGTATTGGTGTTATTCGTTTCTTCCTTCCTTTGCTATTTGATGGAACTGTTTAAAGATTATTGGTGTTATTCGTCCCTTACATATCTGGTAGAACTCGGTGCTGAATCCTTCTTGTCCAGGACATTTTTTGATAGGAAAATTTCAGATTACTTCATCAATTTCCTCATATAATATAGGACTACCTTCCTGATTCAGCTTAAGTAAGTTGTGCTTAGTTAGGAATTCATCCTTTTCTTTTGTATTGTCAAAATTCACAGAGTACAGGTTTTGGAAATATGATGTTATAATTCTCTGATTTTCTTGGGTATCAGTAGTGATAACTCCATTTTCATTTCTAATTTTGTTAAATTGGAATTTCTTTCTCCTTCTAGTTAATTTACTTATGGGTGTATCAATCTTTTTTTTTTTTCAAAGAACCAGCTTTTTGACTGGTTGCTTTGTATTGTTTTCTTAATCTCATTTTCGGATATTTCTTCCCTGATTTTGATAATCTCTTTTCTACTGCTTTTGCAATCAGATTGCTCTAGTGTCTCTAAAGTTTTAAGTTGCATTGTTAAGTTATTTATTTGTAATATTTCCATATTATTGATGCAGGCATTAAGAACTATGAACTTACCACATAGGGCAGCATTCATTGTGTCCCAAAGATTTTGATAAGTTGTATTTTCATTATTGTTTGCTTCCAGGAAATCTTGAATTTCATTTATAATTTCTTCATGGATCCAATTCTCATTCAGCTTCACAGTGTTTAGTTTCCAGGAATAAGTGTATTTTCTGTTGTTTGTTGTGTGTGGATGTCAAGCTTTAGACCATGGCGATCTGATCGTGTACATGCTAGAATTTCAACATTCCTGTATATGTGTAGATTCATTTTGTGGCCCAATATGTGATCTATTTTGGAGAAAGTTCCGTGTGCTGATGAGAAGAATGTGTATTCTTTGGTGCATGGATGAAAAGTTGGATAGAGATCTGTAAGGTCCATTTCAGTAAGTGTTTGATTAAGTTCCAAAGGGTCTCTGTTATGTTTTTGACCTTATGATCTATCCTATATTGAGAGCGCAGTCTTGAAATCCCCAAGAATTATCATTATGGGGGTTGATTTCTCACTTTAGATGATTTTGGTTTTCTTAATGAATGTGGAATGGCCTGTATTAGGTGCATGTATGTTCAGTATTGTGAAGTCTTCCTGGTGAATTGTGCCTGAGGCTAAAATATAGTTTCCAAATGTGTCTCTTATGATTTTTCTTGGCGTTAAGTCCACTTTTCCAATCACATAATGGCTATCCTGCCTATTTCCTGGTTCCATTAGCAAGTAGAATTTTGGACCAGTCTTTTATTTTAAGTTGTGCCTATCTTTTGTGGCAAGATGAGTTTCCTAAAGGCAACAGATTGATGGTTTGTGATTTTTAATCCCAGTGTGTAATCTGTGTCTCTTAATTGGTGAGTTAATTGCATTGACATTTAGTGTTATACTGGAGAAATTATTTTTAATTGCAGACATTTTTTATATTTAGTGGCTTTTGTAAGTGTATTATTTGGCTTTTAGGTTATAATGGTATGATACTTCCCTTTTGTCCTCCTGGATACACTTGTTTTTTTCCTTCAAGCTTGAGGATCATTTCTAGCATTTTTTAAGGCCTGATTTGGTAGACATGTAAACCATGAATTTCTCTTTGTGCTGGAAAACTTTTCTTTCTTTCTGGACCATGACACATAGTTTTGCTGGGTATTTTTGCTCATTTAGTACTTGAAGTATGTTTTTCCAAGCTCTTCTTCCTTTAACTGTTTCTGTTCAGAAGTCATTTGTTATTTTAATAAGTTTATCTTTAAAAGTGACTGGCTTTTTTTTCCCCTTGAAAATCTCAACATCTTTTCTTTGTCTAGAATGTGGATTGTTTTGTCTATTATTTCCATGATGAGTTTCTATTTTGGTCTTATCTGTTTGGGGTGCAGAATGCCTCTTATATTTGGATGGGCCTCTAACTCTTTAGATGCGGGAAGTTTACATTTATGGTAATTTGAAAATTTTCCTCAGGTGTAGTAATAGGGGATTCTTGCTCTGCTATTCCATGAATGCAGATGTTAGGCTTCCTCAGGGTGTCCCATAACTCTTGAATATATCTCTCAAGTATCTTTTGGCTTTAACATCCTCTTCCATTGAGTTGGTTAATACTCCCATTTTGTCTTCAAGATTGGAAATTCTCTTTTCTGCTTTGTTGTTTCTCCTGATAAGATTCTCTGTTGAGTTCTGGGTTGAAGATAACTTGTCTTTTAGTTCAATTTTAAACACTGCCTGACACTGTTTTAACTGCTCTATGCGTATTTTTGTTTCTTGAACTGTTTTTCTCAACTCCTCCAAGTGTCTGTTGTGTTCCTATTCAAAGTTGTTGATGCTTTGAAAGTCATTATCTTAGGCCTGGCTTTCTTGGCTATTTTCTGTAAATTTGTTCTAGTTAGAATGTATCATTATGGGCTTAATTCTTTCGATGGGAGGTTTGTCTTCTTGAGTTTCATTTCCCATGGATCTGCGCTTTGATTTGGGCATTGTTGTTTTGTCTTTCAAGACCTTTCAGTTTCTGTGGGGTTTTGACTGAACTCATTAAGTTGGTATTACTACTCTCGGGCAGTTATTACTAGTGTTTGCCTTGGAGTTGGGTATGTTTGTCTGTTATTATCGTTATTTCCTAGATGATGCTATTAATACATCAATTAAGTCAGGTTTAGTAGACAGGAGGTGAATTTTAGTATAACAGTTCTCTTTTACAATATAATATCTTGGTGATATGTGAGGGTGAGTGGTATAATCCCTAAAGTTGTTTATGTTTTGGGGGTGGCTATATGGGCTGGATGTGAAGAGTCTCTTTGATGTGATAGTATGATTTTAGAGGACTTCAGATGTATGGCCTTTGTCATCTAGAACTTTGCTTGAGTTTCCTTTGGACTCTGTTGAATTCTGAGAAGCAGTGTGTCTTCCCTGCACTGCGAGCCAGGGTCCCCGGCAGGGGGAGGGCTGATGGGATGGGTATGGCTTCTCCTGGTACCTAGAGTGTGGCCCACCCAAGCTCGGACAGCCTGGTGTTGCCCAGGCTGATCCATGGTAGGAGCTGGGACAAGCGGGTGCATGTGGGGGATGTTGGAACTTACCTGTGAGGGAGGACCGCGAGGGAGCGTCCTGCGGTGGGGGGAGCAGAGGGACTGATGGGATGGGGCGTGCTTCTCCTGGGACCTGGAGTGTGGTCTTCCCTATGGTCGGGGCAGCATGGCTGTTGCTCAGACTGACCTGTGGGAGGAGCTGGGATGAACAGGGTGCACCTGGGGGCTTTTGGAACTTACCTGGGAGGGAGGACCGTGGGGGAGCATCTTTTGGGGTGGCACAAGGGGCAGACGGGCTGATGGGATGGGGCATGCTTCTCCTGGGACCTGAGACATGGCTTGCCCAAGGTCCAGGCAGCCTGAGTGTTGGTCAAGCTGGCAGGTGGGAGGAACTGGCATGAGAGGGTGCACCTAGGGGCTGCTGGAACTTACCTGGGAGGGAGTACTACAAGTTCAGGGACACGAGATGTAGATGGGGTATTTCAAGTATTGAACGAGCAAAATTGTCAACCCAGGCCTATATACCCGGCATTATTGAGGGAGAAAGAGTTTTCCAGTACAAAGACAACTTGAGGGCTTACATGTCTACCAAACCAGGCATTCAAAAAATGCTAGAAATGACACTCAAGCTTATAGAAAAAAAAACAAGCATATCCAGGAGGAGAATATCTTCCTGAGATATCATCTCACCCTGTCAGGATGGGAAAAGTCCACAATACAAACAGCACCAAGTGCCAGAGAGGATGTGGCGAGAAGGGAATTCTCCTACATTGCTGGTGGGAATGTAGGCTTACACAACCACTCTGGTGAGCCATCTGGCGATTCTTTAAAACGTTAAAGATTGAAATGCCATATGATCCTGCTATTCCACTTTTGGGAATAATGCCCCATACAGCAACAATTCACCTTGATAGCACAAGCATGACCATGTTCATAGCAGCACAGTTTACAATAGCAATGTCATGGAATAAACCCAAATGCCTAACAGTTACAAGGGGATAAGGCAACATGTGGTACATTGTGGTACAGTGGAATACTATTTAGCCATCAAAAATGATGAATTAATGAAATTTGCCTGGAAATGGATGGAATTAGGAAAAATTCTACTAAGTTAAGTATCCCAGACACAGAAAATTAAGCGCCATATGCACTCCCTTATAGGTGGATCCTAGTATGAAACCCACTTAGTGACACACTCAAAGATAAATCTCTGCAATATTTATAGTAATTGACAAGATAATAAGCAGGGAGGGAAGGGAAAGAAGGGCCCCGCCAGCAATGGGGAGAGAAGGGATCATGCTACAGCAGAAAAAATAGTCCACCAACAAGGTCTACAAGTAATAATGAGACAACTGATTAAGTTCACAGAATTTCCTTCCTGATCACTTGCATCTGATGGGTATGATCTCAACAGAAAGGGAGGGCATAGAGTCTGACAAATAGAAGGTATCCATCCTGCAAATGGGAGACTGAGCCCTCCTCACCACAGTCTCCTACTCTTATTTCATCTACCTTTGAATCTACTCTTATAATGAGACTCTGTTTTAACAGCCTTTTATCTCTGGCTAGAGGGGTTACATCCACTATCCATCAGGATGGAGCTAAGGGTGGTGCAGGAGCAGCAAAACTGAAAAAGATCAACACAAACATAATTCAGGGAATCAGAGACTCTACATCAATCACCTGGAACCAGGCCAACCTAATCTCTCCCCATCACAAAGGTCAAGGAAATTTGCGGAAGAGGGGACAGTAAGATTGTAAGAGCCTAAAAATGGGGAGGAGTAATGATATGCAAGATGCTCCATACTGTTATGACAGAAGTAAACTTTGCATGGCCTGCACAAGACCAACATATCATTGAACCCCCAACATCCAGCATGGATCACAGGCACTAGGATCCTTAGAGGCAAAGTATTAACAGCCAAATGCCTAACAGTTACGAGTGGATAAGGAAACATGTGGTACATTGTGGTACCTATACTAAAGTGGAACACAAGAAAGAGTTCTAGACAATGCCACTGAGTCCTTACACCTCACCAGAGAAGAGGACCCAGAGAGAAGTTTGACATGCACACTAAAGAATGCTCCAGGAATTCTGGGGTAAACTCTGGAAGAAAGGGAGGGAAGGAGAGAAAGGAAGGGGAAAATAGGGGAGGGAGAAAGGAGATCCAGCAAGGAGTGGAGGGAAGGAGGGAAATGGGGTACTTATCAACTTTTTGTCAGTGGAAGAAATAAATAAAAAAAATAGAAGAGAAAAAAAAAAGAAATTGTAGCATGGATCACATGGGAGAAATCTCTAGAGAGTAAGATCCTTAGAGGCAAGGGATTAAGAGTCAGAGTTCTCATATTAAAGGAGATCCCATAAAGGGGCTACGGACTATGCCACTGAGTTCTGAACCCTCACTACTCAGAGGGAGTTTTGGAGTTTACAAAAAAGGAGATGGGATTGAGGAAGGGAGAGGCATCTGAAGAGGGGTGTAGATGTAGTAGATGAAATGAAGGGGAAAGGGAGGAGAGTTATAAGGGGGATGACTTGGGAGGGGGGAGAGAGAATGGGGGTACCTATTGAGCTTGTATGATTAGGAAAAAATAAAATATGGGAGAAAAATTGAAACATCATAAGTAAATAACTTAACAATGCAGAAACAATCTAATGACAAATACTGAAAGCGATCAGAGATTAGAACCAGGGTACAAATACCCCAAAAAAAGAAAAGGTAATGATACAAACTATTAACCAAACAATGAATATGTTCTCTAAAAATCAACAAGATTGATAAACTCTTAGCTAAATTAACCAAACCAAAAAAGAAAATCTCAAATTACTAAATTAAGAGATGAAATTGGACTTCTTGCACCTAATTTCAAGGAAATTCAGAGAATTGTAAGGTCACACTTGAAAAGCTTAATTCCACAAAATATATGACTAGAAGGAAAAGGATGAATATTTATGTTCACACAATATACCAAATTTGAACCAGAATGAACTGAATTATCTTGATAGTTATATATCAATTGATCCAGTAAAATAAGTAATTATATCTCTTTCCACCAAAACAGTCCATGGCCAGATGGATTGTGTGCAGAATTAATAACAGCTAACACCACTATTCCTTAAATGTTTCCCTTAAATTGTAAAGGAAAGAAGACTTCCAGACTCTTTTCATTTTATTTAATTTTAATTTTTTCACAGGACATTTCTATTTTTCTTTTTAAAATTTTTTTCTCCTACCTTTTATTTTTTTCTTAAACATACAAGCTTTTGCTGCCCCCTTTTTCACAAGGTTCCCTGAGTTTTAGGATGAGAAGAGTTTTGGTCGTTCTGGTCTGGTTCCAGGTGAATAATGTAGGGTCTATGGTATTCTGAATTGTTTTCAGTTTTGCTTTCCTTGGCTACATCCTAATTGGTATATAAGATCACCACCTAACTAAAGATAAAAGACTGTTTAAGCAAACATTTTAATATAAGAGGAGAAATGTGGAATGTTTGAAAAACTAGGAGTAGGACACAGCAGTGTATTTGTGGTGTCAATGTCCCATTTGCCAGATGGTTACCGTGTACCTGTCAGTCTGTATATTCTCCCTGATGGATGAGATCCAACCTGGTCAGTACCAAGTGATCAGGAGGGGAAGTGAGTGTAGCTGCACCAGATATCTCACTAGTTACATGCAATAAATGATCTTGGACTATTTTCTCTACAAAGAGTGATCAATACCCTATCTATCTCAGTTATTTTTAGTCCCTCCTTTTCCTTTCCTCTTTTGTATAATCCATTGTAAATACAATGGGTATTTCAGAGATTTACCTTTGAATATGTCATTAGTGGGTTTGGAACTAAGATCCCCTTGTTAAGGAGTACACATGGTGTCTAAATTTCTGTGTCTGGTATACTTCAATCAATATAATTTTTTCGAATTCCATTCATATCCTGCAAATTTTATGAGTTCATCTTGTGTGATGGCTGAGTAAATGTGCCACATTTTCATTATCAATTCCTCAACTCTTGGTAATTTGGGTTGATTCCATAACTTTGCTATTGTAAATAGTGCTTAAATGAACATGAGTGTCCTTGTTGCACAAAATATGGTCTATTTTGGAGAAATTTTCATGTGTTCATAAGAAAAAATGTTCACTCTTTGGTGCGTGGAGGAAAAGTTCAATAAAGACCCATAAGGTACATTTCAGTAAGAGTTTGATTAAATTCCAAAGTGTCTCTGTTAAGTTTTTGACCTGTTGATCTATCCCATGTGGAGAGGTTGGTGTTGAAATCCCCAAGAATTATCGATTGGGATTTGATTTCTTGCTTTAGATGCTTTAGGGTTTGCTTGATGAATGTGGAGGAGCCTGTATTAGGTGCATATATGTTCAGTATTGTGAAGTCTTCCTGATGAATTGTATCTGTGATGAAATGTAGTAACTATGTGTGTCTCTTATAATTTTTTTGCTTTGAAGTCCACTTTCTCCAATAGCATAATGGCTAACCCTGCCGGTTTCCTGCTTCCAATAGATTGCAGAATTATGGGCCACCCTTTTATTTTTAGGATGTGCCTGTCTTTTGTGATGAGATGAGTTTTCTGAAGGCAACAGATTGATGGGTTGTGATTTTTAATCCAGGTTTGGAATCTTTGTCTTTTAATTGGTGACATAATTCCATTGACATTTAAAGTTATTGTAAAGAAATTATTTTTAATTTTTAATTTTTTTAATTTTAGTGGCTTTTGTAAGTATATTATTTCGCTTTTAGATTTTGGTGGTATTATACTTTCCTTAGGTCCTCCTGGATATGCTTGCTTTTTTCTTCAAGCTTGAGTATGATTTCTAGCATTTTTTGAAGGCCTGGTTTGGTAGACATATAAGCCTTCAACTTGGCTTTGTGATGGAAATCTTTTCTTTCTCCCTTGATCACGATGGATAGTTTTGCTGGATGTATTAGCTTGGGTTGACATTTTTTTTTCATTTAATACTTAAAGTATGTCTCTCCAAGCTCTTCTTGCTTTTACTCTTTTTTTATTAATACATTTTTATTATTATTTCAGCGCATACAAACTTAATAGTTACACCAGTTCCTTCCCTCCCTCCTTCTCCTCCTGAACCCCCTGTTCCCCCTCCCCTCCCCCATCCTTCCCCATCCCATAGTGCCTCCCGCCTCAATTCCCAGAGAGTCCTTCCTTGTGCATGCCTGATTCTCCTCTGTGCCCTCCTCTCCGATGACATACAAGGACCCAGTGGCCTTTCCCTGAACCCTTTCCCGTATTCCCCTTAAGTATAGGAACACTGCTGTGGCTGCCAATCCCTTGCCTCCAAGGATATTGGTGCCTTTAGCAGATGCTAGACATTGTGAGGTCAATAGTATGTTTGACATTGCGCAGGGCATGCAAAGTCCAATTATGATTGCTTCGGCCCAAATTTGTGTGGAGTATCTTGCAAATCATTGCTCCTCCCATCCTTTTGCTCTTACACTCTTACCGCCCCCTCTTCTGCAAATGTCCCTGAGCTTCAGGATGGGGAGAGATTAACCTGGCCTAGTTCTAGGTGGTTGATATAGAGTCTCTGAAGTTCTGGATTGTGGTTTGTTGATTTTCTCTTGCAGTTTTGCTGCTCCTGCAATGCCCTTCACTCCATCCTAATGGGCATTGTATGTCACTCCCTGGCCAGAGACAAAAAGCTATTAAACTAGAGTCTAGATATAAGATAACACTCAAAGGTAGATGTAATAACATTTGGAAACCACAGAGAGGGAGGGGTCTATCACCCATTTGCAAAATGATTACTTTTTATCTGCCAGACTACATGCCCTCCTCTTCTGGTGAGATCATATCCCCTCAGTAGTAAATGATGAGGAACGAAAGTCTGTGAATTCAATCAGATGTCTCATTACTTGTTTGAGTCCTTGATGGAGGCCTATTTTGTCTGCTATAACATGGTCACCTCTCTCATTGTTTCTGGTGTGGCCATCCTACCCCATCCCTCCTGTTCATAATCCTTGCAATTACTGTAAGCATTACAGAGATTTTTCTTTAAGTGTCTCAAGGTACACTGGGTGGGTTTGTTACTAGGAGCCACCTATTAGGGAGTACATACAGCACGTAATTTTCTGGGTCTGGGATACTTCACTTAATATAATTGTTTCTAATGGCATCCATTTCCCGGCAAATTCCAGTAATTCATCATTTTTGATGGCTGAGTAGTACTCCATTATATAGATGTACCACAGTTTCCTTATCCACTCGTCAACTGTTGGACATTTGGGTTGATTCCATGACTATGCTACTGTAAACAGTGCTGCTATGAACATGGTTGTGCTTGTGCTATCGAGGAGAACCTCTGCTGTGTGTGGGGTTATTCCCAAAAGTGGAATAGCAGGGTCATATGGCATTTCAATCTTTAATTTCTTTAAGAATCTCCAGACGGCTCGCCAGAGTGGCTGTATGAGCCTGCATTCCCACCAGCAATGTAGAAGAGTTCCACTCTTTCCACATCCTCTCAAGCATTTGGTTTTGTTTGTATTGTGGATTTTTGCAGTCCTGACCGGGGTGAGATGATATCTCAGGGAAGTTTTGATTTGCATTTCCCTGATGGCTAAGGAAGTGGAGCATTTTTTCAGATATTTGTTAGACATTTTAATTTCATCCCTGGTAAAGTTTCTTTTAAGTTCCAGGGCCCATTTTTTAATTGGGCCATTGGTTTCCTTGGTGTTTAGTTTTCTAAGTTCTTTGTGCACTCTGGACAGCAGAGTTCTATCAGATGTGTGGTTAGTGAAGATTTTCTCCCATTCTGTGGGTTGCCTTTGAGCTCGTGTTACAATCTCTTTACCTGAACAGAAGCTCTTTAATTTCACCAGATCCCAACTGTTGAGAGTTGGTAGCTGTGACTGTGCCTTTGGATGTCTGTTTAGGAAATGTTGGCCTAGCCCAATCAGCTCGAGGGAGTTCCCTACCCTTTCAACTATGGATTTTATAGTCTCTGGCCTTAAATCAAGGTCCTTGATCCATTTTGAATTAAGTCTTGTACATGGTGACAAGTATGGGTCCAGCTTTAATCTTCTGCATGTGGAGATCCAGTTTTGCCAGCACCATTTGTTGAAGATGCTGTTCTTTTTCCTTTGGATTCTTTGGGCCCCTTTGTCAAAGACCAAATGGCTGTAATTTTGTGGGCTTATATCTGGGTCTTCAATCCTTATCCATTGATTTGTGTGTCTATTTTGGAGTCAGTACCAGGCTGTCTTTATAACTATGGATTTGTAATATAGACTTAGGTTTGGTATGGTAATACCTGTTTTTGTTACTCAGGATTGTCTTTGCTATCCTGGGTCTTTTGTGTCTCCATATGAACTTTGAGATTGTTTGGTCAACTTTAAAGAAGAATTGCTTTGGGATTTTAATTGGTATAACATTGAATTTGTATATTGCCTTTGGTAGGATGGTCATTTTTTTTAAATTTTTTTTATTATTATTATTTATTCAACTGTGCGCATGTGCGTGTGTATGTGCGCGTGAGTGTGTGCGTGTGTCTGTGTGTGTGTGTGTGTGTGTATGTATGTGTGTGTGTGTAGAACCATGGACGAATTCGCGAACCACCATGGACGCCTCCACCTCCTTCTGCCCCGGGATTCACAGGCTCCGCCCTACCAGGACCAGAAGCACAGGCCGCCCCCGCTTCCGCCTGGTGTCTACACGTGGGATCTGGGATCCGAACTCAGGACCTTCCGCCTGCAAGGTGGAGGCTTAACCTCTGAGTCACCTCTCCAGCCCAGGTAGGACGGTCATTTTTATGATGTTGATTCTGCCAATCCAGGAACAAGGGAGGTCTTTCCACCTTCTGGTGTCTTCTTCAATTTCTTTCTTTAGGGTTTTAAAGTTTTCATTGTAAAGGTCTTTTACCTCCTTGGTTAGGTGTATACCAAGGTATCTCATTTTTTTAGAGGCTATAGGAAATGGGATTGTTTCTCAAGGCTCTTTCACTATTTTCATTCTGGGCATATAAGAAGGCCTCTGATTTTGCACATTTATTTTGTATCCTGCCACCCTGCTGAACTTCTCAATTAGTTCCAGGAGCTTGACTTCTTCCTTGCCAATTTGAATCTCTCTTATGTCCCTTTCTTGTCTCATGGCTTCAGCTAAGACTTCAAGTACAATATTGAATAGAAGTGGTGAGAGTGGACAGCCTTGTCTAGTTCCTGATCGAAGTGGGAATGCTTCCAATTGTTCCCCATTGAGCATAATCCTTGCTGTGGGCTTGTTGTGTACAGCTTTTATTATATTGATAAAGGTTCCTTCCATTCCTACTGTCTCTAGCGTTTTGATAATAAAAGGCTGTTGGATCTTATCAAAAGTTTTTTCTGCATCTATTGAGAGTATCATGTGGTCTTGGACTTTGGACTGGTTTACATGATGAATTACATTTATTGATTTGCGTATGTTGAACCAACCTTGTGTGCCGGGGATGAAGCCTACTTGGTCCCCGTGAATGATCTTTTTAATGTGTGTTTGAATCCGATTTGCTAAGACTTTGTTGAGAATCTTTGAGTCTGTGTTCATCAGAGAGATCGGCCTATAGTTTTCTTTTTTAAGTGAATCTTTATTAGGTTTTGGGACTAAGACAATATTAGCTTCATAGAAGGAATATGGTGGTGTTCCTTCCTTTGCTATTTGATGGGACAGTTTAAGGAGTATTGTAGTTATTAACTCCTTAAATGTCTGGTAGAACTCTGTGCTGAGTGCTGGAGAGGTGTCTCAGGGGTTAAGCCTCCGCCTTGCAGGCGGAAGCTCCTGAGTTCGGATCCCAGATCCCACGTATAGACGCCAGGCGGAAGCGGGGGCGGCCTGCGCTTCTGGTCCTGGTAGGGCGGAGCCTGTGAATCCCGGGGGAGAAGGAGGTGGGGGAGTCCGTGGTGATTCGCGAATTCATCCGTGGTTCTACACATACATAGACACACACACACACAGACACACACACACGCGCGCACATACACATGCACATGCACACAGTTGAATAAATAATAATAATAATAAAAAAATTTAGAACTCTGTGCTGAATCCATCTGGTCCAGGACATTTTTTGGTGGGAAGATCTGAAATTACTTCTTCAATTTCCTTATATGTTATAGGACTATTTAAATAATTCACAACTTACTGATTCAATTTAGGTAAGTTGTGTTTACTTAGAAATTCATTCATCTCTTTTGTGTTGTTAAACTTTACAGGGTATAATTTTTTGAAATATGATGTTATAATTCTCTGGATTTCTTGGATATCTGGATTGATAACTCCATTTTCTTTTCTAATTTTGTTAATTTGGGTTTTCTCTCTCTTGCTTTTGGTTAATTTAGCTAGGGGTGTATCAATTTTATTGATTTTTTCAAAGACCCAGCTTTTTGACTGGTTGATTTTTTCTATTGTTTTCTTAATCTCGATTTCAGATATTTCTCCCCTTATTTTGCTAATCTCCTCTCTTCTACTACTTTTGGGATCAGATTGCTCTAGTTTCTCTAAAGCTTTAAGCTGCATTGTTAAGTTGTTTACTTCTGATATTTCCATTTTTTTGATGTAGGCATTAAGAGCTATGAACTTACCTCTTAGAACAGCTTTCATTGTGTCCCAGAGATTTTGGTAAGTTGTATTTTCATTATCATTCGATTTCAGGAAATCTTGAATTTCCTTTTTAATTTCTTCCTGAATCCAGTTCTCATTCAGCATCATAGTCTTAAGTTTCCAGGAGTTAATGTATTTTCTCTTGTTTGTTGTATTGTGAATGTCCAACTTTAGGCCATGGTGGTCTGACAGGGCACAGGTTAGAATTTCAACTTTTTTGTATATGTGTAGATTCGTTTTGTGGCCCAGTATGTGATCTATTTTGGAGAAAGTTCCATGTGCTGCTGAGAAAAATGTGTATTCTTTGGTGCGTGGGTGAAAAGTTCAATAGAGATCTGTGAGGTCCATTTCTTTAAGGGTTTGAATAAGGTCCAAATGTCTCTGTTAAGCTTTTGACCTGTTGATCTATCCCATGTTGAGAGGGCGGTGTTGAAGTCCCCAAGAATTATCGTTTGGGGGTTAATTTCTTGCTTTAGATGCTGTAGGGTTTTCTTAATGAATGTGGAGGGGCCCGTATTGGGTGCATATATGTTCAGTATTGTGAAGTCTTTCTGGTAAGTTGTACCTGTGACTAAAATGTAGTATCCATTTTTGTCTCTTATATTTTCTTTGGTTTGAAGTCCACTTTTTCTGATAGCATAATGGCTACCACTGCTTTTTTCTGCTTCCATTACCTTTTAGAATTGTTGACCAGCCTCTTATTTTTAGGGGATGCCTATCTTTTGTGGTGAGATGGGTTTCCTGCAGGCAGCAGATTGACGGATTGTGATTTTTAATACAAGTTTGTAATCTGTGTCTCTTGATCGGTGAGTTAATTCCATTTACATTTAGTGTTATAATGGAGAAACTATTTTTAATTCCAGACATTTATTATGTTTAGTAATTTTTATAAGTATATTGCTTCACTGTTAATGGTGTTATACTTGCCTTCTGTTCTGCTGGATATGCCTGTTTTTTCTTCAAGCTTGAGTATCATTTCTAGCATTTTTTGAAGGCCTTTTTTGGTCGACATGTATCCCTTCAAGTTGTCTTTGTGCTTGAAGATTTTTCTTTCTCCCTCGATCATGACTGATAGTTTTGCAGGGTGAATCAGCCTGGGTTGACATTTTTGCTCATTCAGTACTTGAAGTATGTCTCTCCAAGCTCTTCTTGCTTTTACTGTTTGGAGTGAGAAGTCATTTGTTATTTTATTAGGTTTACCTTTGAAAGTGACTTGTTTTTTCTCCGTTGAACCTCTCAGCACCAGTTCTTTATCTTGAATGTGGAGTGTTTTGACTGTTATTTGCCATGGCGATTTTCTATTTTGGTGATATCTGTTTGGGGTGCGGAATGCCTCTTGTATATGAATGGGCCTCTCTTTTTTTAGATGAGGAAAGTTTTCCTTGATGATCGTTTGAAAAATTTCCTCAGGGGTGGTATTTTGAGATTTTTGCTCTGGTATTCTATGAATACGCATGTTAGGCTTCTTCAGGGTGTCCCATATCTCCTGAATATTTCTCTCAAGTATCTTTTTGGCTTTAATAACCTCTTCCATTGAGCTGGTTAATACACCCACTTTATCTTCAAGGTCTGAAATTCTGTTTTCGGCTTTGTGTTCTGCTGATAAGACTCTCTGTGGAGTTCTGGGTTGAAGATAACTTGTCTTTTAGCTCAGTTTTAAATTCTGCTTTAGTCTGCTTTAACTGCTCTATGCCAGTTTTTCTTTCTTGCACTTTTTTTCTCAACTCCTCCAAGTGTCTGTTGTGTTTCTCTTCAAAGCGATTGATTCGATTATTTAATTCCTCTTGGATTTCCTCTTTCATAGTATTGAACATGGTAATGATCATATTTTGAAGGTTCTTATCCTGGGTCATGCTTTCTTGTCCATTTTCCATGGGTTTGTTCTGGTTGGAGTCTAACATTATGGGATTAATTCCTTCAGTGGGAGATTTGTTTACTTGAGTGTTGTTTCTCATGGATTTACACTTTGACTTTGGCATTGTCGTTTTAACTCTTAAGATCTTCTTTCAATTTCTGTGCGTTTTTCACTAAACTGAATTATTTGGCCTGGGGTTTTGGGGGTGGGCAGAGACTAAGCTTACCTAGGTTGAGGTGAATCCAGGCTGGACCCTGCAAGTCATGGGGGCGGAGTGGGGGAAGGGAGGATTGGGTGTCTGCGGGGTGCTATTTAACCTGGGGGAGCTGGGGCGGGTGCGGGCGCAGGGGAGGTGTCCTCCTCCTCCCAGGCCCTGCCGGGCAGCTCCCGCTGGATGGTGGGAGGACCTGGGTCCCTTGGACGGCATGGGGTTCTGGTGGTGGGCACGGATGGAGCTTACCTAGGTCACGAGGTGTGGCCCGGCTGGACTGCGCAGGTCCGGGGCTGCAGAGTGGAGGGAAGGGCTTTTACTGTTTCCATTGAGAAGTCATTTGTTATTGTAATAGGTTTACCTTTAAAGGGGACTTGTTTTTTTTCCCCTTGAAGCTCTCAGCACCTTTTCTTTCTCTTGAATGTGGAGTGTTTTAACTATTATTTGCCATGGCAAGTTTCTATATTGGTTATATCTGGTGTATGGAATGCCTCTTGTATTTGGATGGGCCTCTCAATCTTTAGATGAGGGACATTTTGATTTATGATGGTTTGAAAAATTTCCTCAAGTGTGGTCTTTTGGGAATCTTGCTCTGATATTCCATGAATGCACATGTTAGGCGACTTCAGGGTGTCTCATAACCCTTGAATATTCCTCTCAAGTATGTTTTTGGCTTTAACAACCTCTTACATTGAGCTGTTTAGTACTTCCATTTTGTTTTCAAGATCTGAAATTCTATAGTCCTCCTTAGTTCTGCTAATATGACTCTCTGTTGATTTCTGGTTTGAGGATAACTTCTTTTGTAGTTCAATTTTAAACTCTGCCTGGGACTGTTTTACCTGCTCTATGCCTATTTTTGTTTCTTGAACTGTTTTTCTCAACTCCTCCAAGTATCTGTTGTGTTCCTCTTCCAATTTTTTGATGCGGTTATTTAATTCCTCCTGGATTTCCTTTTTTGTAGTATTGATCATGGTAATGATCATGCTTTAAAATTCATTATCATGGGCCTGGCTATCTTGGATATTTTCTGTGAATTTGTTCTCGTTGGAATCTGTCTCTATGGGGTTAATTTTTTCAGTGGGAGATTTATTTTCTTGGGTTTTGTTTCTCATGGATCTACACTTTTACCGGGGCATTGTTGTTTTGTTTCTTAAGTCTTTTCAGTCTCTATGTGTTTTTGACTGAACTGAATTAGTTGGTATCACTACACTCTGGCAGTTATTACTAGTGATTGCCTTGGAGTTGGTGTGTTTATTGTTATTGTTATTTCCTAGATGAGGCTATTAGACTGTTAGTATATCAATTAAGTCAGGTTTAGGAGACAGGGGGTGAAGATTAGTATGGTAGTGCACTTTTATAATTTAGTACCTTGGTAATATGTGAGTGTGAGTGGTACAGTCCCTGAAGTAGTATATGTTTTGGGGGTGGCTATATGTAAAAGTTAATCTACCGTGATTAATAACTGGAAGGAGCCAGATGGTAAAAAGTGGGTTTAATTATCTTTGGGCTGGATGTGAAAAATCTCTTCGATGTGATAGGATGATTTTAGGGACTTCAGATATATGGCCTTTGTCCCCTAGCGCTTTGCTTGGGTTTTCTTTGGATTCTGTCGAATTCTGGGAAGCAGGGTGCCCTCGTTGGACCATGGGGCATGGCCTAATGTTGCACCCAAGTTCCGGGAACCTTGGAAGTTGCTCAGGCTGGATAGTTGGAGGGGCTGGGAGGAGCAGGTGATCTGGGTGTTAGTGCAAAACACATGGGAAGCAGGGTGCCTTACCTGGACCTCGATTGAGGAAGCAATCAAGCATTCTGGGTGGGCGGAAGCAGGGAAGGGCTGAGGAAGATCGGCTTCAACTGGGACCTGGGGCGGTGCCTAATGGTCCACCCAAACCCTAGGCAACTTGGGTGCTGCTCAGGCTGGATGGTTGAAAGGGCTGGGAGGAGCGGGTGTTCTGGGTGTTAGTGAGAAACACATGGGAAGCAGGGTGCCTTACCTGGACCTCGATTGAGGAAGCAATCAAGCATTCTGGGTGGGTGGAAGCAGGGAAGGGCTGAGGAAGATCAGATCGGCCGGCTTCAACTGGGACCTGGGGCAGTGCCTAATGGTCCACCCAAGCCCTAGGCAACTTGAGCGCTGCTCAGGCTGGATGGTTGAAAGGGCTGGGAGGAGTAGGTGACCCAGATGCTGGTGGGAAGTACCTGGGAAGCAGGGTGCCTTACCTGGATCATGAGCAAGGAAGCGATTGAGCATTCCAGTCGGGCAGAAAGGGGTCATGTGAGACTTTTTTAAAGATGTTTCTTAGACATTTCAATTTTGTCCCTTGAAATCTTTCTTTTGAGTTCTTAGGCCCAATTTTTAATTGGACATTTATCTCTTTGGTGTTTAGTTTTATAAGTTCTTTGTACATTCTGGATAATAAAGCTCTGACAGATATGTAGTTAGCAAAGATTTTCTCCCAGTCTACGGCGTGCCTTTTTGCTCAGTTTACAATCTCCTTATCTGAACAGAATTTCTTTAATTTCATAAGATCCCACTTGGTGAGTGTTGGTTCTAGTGACTTGTGCTATTGGATTTGTGTTTAGGAACTGTTGGCCTTGCCCAACCAGCTCATGTGTGTTCCCCACACTTTCAACAAGGGTTTTTGTAGCCTCTGGCCTAATATTACAGTTCTTGATCCAATTGGAATTAATTTTTTGTGCATGGTGATAAGTATAGGTCCAGTTTTAATCTTAGAAATGGGGATATTCACTTATGTAAGCACCATTTGTTGAAGATGTTGTTCTTTTTCCATTGAATTTTTGGGCCCCTTTGTCAAAGATCAAATGGGTGTGGGCTTACATCTGGGACTTCAACCCTTATCCATTGATCTACTTGTCTATTTTGGAGACAAAACCAGGCTCTTTTTGATTACTGTGGATTTGTAGTGTAGATGAAGCTTTGTTAAAGTGATACTGCCAGCAGTGTTTTTGTCACTCAGGATTGTTCTTGATATTCTGGGCCTTTTGTGAGTCCATATTAATTTTGAGATTGTTTTGTTAATTTTGTTAAGGAATATATATCCAGAACCAGACCACACAAATCACTCCCCATCCTAAAACTCAGGGAACTTTATAGAAGAGAGGGTAGCAATATTGTAAGAGCCTAAAGATGGGGAGGGTCAATGACATACAAGATTCTCCACACAAGTCAAGTCTATAGCAGCCATGATATAGCCACAATGTGATTGGACCTTGTCTGACCTGTACTATGGCTGACATGTCAATAACCCCCCAAAGTCTTGCATAGATCACAGGGGAGAAGGCTTCAGGCACTAGCATCCTTAGAGCCAAGGGGTTAAGCAGTCATAATAGAGTTCCCATACTAGCAGGCAGCCAAAGAAGGACCCACAAGCTATGCCACTGAGCCCTGAATCCTCACTAGTGTAGACTACTAAGAAGGAAATTCTGTGCCCTCATAGATGTGCTCTAGATAATGGGAGAGAGAAAGCAGGAAGCACCAAAAGAGGAGGAGGGAAGGAAAGAAGGTGAGAGAGGGGGAGGAGAGTGGGCAGGGTGAAAAAGTGGAGTGGGTGGAACTGTTGCAGTGGTGGGCACAGCAGCAGTGACCATTGTGGTGGCCCAGCCAGGGCTATTCTTGGGACATGACAGGGGTGAGTTCAATGATGCCACTAAGAGACAGAGACAGGCACAGGAGACATGTGGGGAAAGATAGTGTCTACTTTATTGTGCAGGAACAAAGGCTTATGTAGGGTAAGCTGGCCAATCCTGCCATTGCCACGTACACAGGTGGCCCTTTCATGGGCTGACCAGACCACAAGTTCTGACTGCCATTCTAAAGCATTTATCAACAGGGAAATTGCATAGCGGCACTGGGAGTTTGGCTGGGAGTGGGCCAAACCACCATTAAGTGTGCTTAACTGGCTTGTGAACAGAGTGGCTTTGCTCACTCTACAGCCTGGCCACAGCAGTCAACAAAGCCTGGACTCCATTCTCACCTACAGGGGACAACAAGAAAGAAGGGAGGGGGAAGGAAAAGAAGGGGTTTTCCTATTGAACTTGTATAACTAGGCAAAAAAAATAAAAATTGGAGATGTCAGGGAGGCAGCAGAAAGCAGGAGTGGATGCCATCTGCTTTGTATGGATATTGATCCAGGGATGGCAGTGTGCTAGCCAGAAAACTGGAGGCACAGGAACGAGCTAATACTGGGGAAGCATGGTCCAGGCCAAAGGAAGGGCATGTGCAAAGGCCCATGAGGCTAGACTGTGGCCCAAATGTTGGAAGAACATGAACGGGCATGGTTGGAGCAGTTGGTGGGGCAAGTCATATCACGAGGGCCATCTGAAGCACTGGGAGGACTTTGTGGGTTGGTTGGAGACAGCTAATAGCCCTGGGGGGCAGTGAGCAGAGAAAACCAAATCCAAACTCCACAAAGGTAGCTGACTGCATTGCTCACTGTTGCCATCTGGTGGCAGCATGGGAAACAGCCGGCAGAGAATGAAACTGTATCTCTAGTTACAAAGAGCTATGCTGGTCACACAAACTCAGCTGCTTCCTACTGGGCCTGAGGTGTAGACAGGAGGCAGGCAAGACAGCACTGGACTTACAAGGAAGAAGTCATGCAGGACTCACCAACCCATGGAGATTGTTAGCAGCCAGCAAAACTTGGGGATGAGGTGGAGGTCTCTCTGATGTTGGTGGGGAACCTCTGACCATAGTTATAAGAGAAAAAAGCTGGGATTGGGGTTGTAGTTCAGAGTAGAAAAGTTCTGGGTTCCAGAAAGTGGAAGATGAGGAAAGGGAGAAAGATGGATGGAGAGGGATGAAGGATGAGTAAAAGAGGAGGAAGAGAAGAAGAAAGGAGAGGGAGGAGAAGGAGATAGAAGAGGACAAAGAGGGGGATGAAGGAGGAAGAGATGGAGGAGGAGGAAATGAAGGAGGAAGAGAGGAGAGGAGGAGGGGAATGAAGAAGAGAAAAAGGAGGAGGACAAAGAGCAAGGGAAGAAAGGAGGAGGAAAGAAGAGAGGAAGAGATGGAAAAAGAAAGAGGAGGATGAGGAGAAGAGGAGATGAAAGAGAAAAAGGAGAAGGAGGGGAGAAGAGGAAGAGAAGGAGGAGGAGGAAACAGAGATGGGTACATGTGCTCTTGAAGACACAAAAAATATTAGCCAGGGGTTGAAGAGATGACTTGGATGTTAAGACTCTGTCTCACTAACAGAAGGTCCTGAATTACCATCCCACGTACCACATAAAAATACCAAGTCGAAATGTCAGTGGGCTGCACTTCGTCCTGGAAGGTGGCACCTGGAGATCTGAGAGCAAAGCAAAAAGGAGGTAGAAGTAATCTAGGATAATTCTTGAGTCACCCTTGATCTTCCACAGAGATACACGTTGCCTCTGATGCACACACACACACACACACACACACAGAAAAAAGGACTATCCAGGGGCAAATGGATCAATGTGAGGAGTCATGATTAGAAGAGTGCTGAAGCAGGTGCGAAGCCCTGGCATCCATCCCCAGCACCACACACACAACTCAGAGGCACATGGTCATCCTCAGCTACATAAGTTCAAAGGTCGTCCTCAGCTATGTAGGTTCAGCGTCAGTCTGGGCTTCCTGGAGCAAGGCAGGGTGGAGTTTTGTGGTGAAAGGCCAAAAGGGAGGAGGAGGCACATGGAGGGAATGGGTGCTGCCACCTGTCAGAGGGAAGGCATTGCCAGGGGTGGGGGTCAAGTACATTCTGCAGGACCCTGTTTGTGATAGGCTTAACAGTTGCCCTATGAGAGCTTGACAGAGTTGTCTGGAGTCTAAGAGGAGGCAAACCCCAAAAAGACCATGGGAGAGTAGACATTCCCTTGGAATTGATGGTGGAGAAAGGCCAGGGAGCAACATGTGTGTTCTATAGATGAAATGTGTGTGTATGTGTGATGTCTAGTTGAAGATCCAGGGCAGTGATACTGGGGAGCCCTAGAAGTTTTGGGAAGATTCAAGTTAGCCACAGAGTTTAGTGAAACTCCTTTATCCCTCCATGGCAGGATCATCTACACTATGATCTTTGACTCCATCAAGAACTCTGGTCCCCTTCCCCCACCCACCCAGGATCCCGCAGTCCAGCCAGCATGCACTGCGCCCTAGGTAACCCACTAGTCCCAGTTCCTCCCGCCAGTCTGAGCAGACGTTGCACCAGGCCGGGGAGGACCCCTGGGCCACTCCCCAGCTCTAAAGGGAAATTGCACTCACCACCAGCACCTCTGTCCTTCCCCCACCCACCTGGGTTCCACGCAGTCCAGCCAAGACACACTGTACCTAGGTAAGCAACCTCTGCTCACCCCCAAACCCCAGGTACCCAATAGTCCCAGCTCCTCCCACCAGCCAATCAGAGCAGGTGCTGCCGCAGGTTGGGGAAGACATCTGGACCGCTCCCCAGCTACCAGTCCCAGCTCTTCCCACCAACCAGTCAGAGCAAGCGCCACTCCAGGCCAAATAACTCAGTTCAGTCAAGAACATGAAGGAATTGAAAGAAGGTCTTAAGAGATAAAACAACAATGCCCAAGTCAAAGTGCAAATCCATAAGAAACAAGACCCAAGATAACAAATCTCCCACTGAAGGAATTAGCCCCATAATGGTAGATTCCAACCAGAACAAATTCATAGAAAAAGCCAATAAGCCTGACCAAAGATAAGGACATTCAAAACATGTTCATTATCATGATCATATTATGAAAGAGAAAATCCAGGAGGAGTTAAATAACCACATCAACCACTTTGAAGAGGAACACAACAGACAACTGGAAGAGTTGGGAAAAACAGTTAAGAAACAAAAATAGGCATAGAGCAGTTAAAACAGACCTCAGCGGAGTTAAAACTGAACTAGAAGACAAGTTTTCTTCAACCCAGAACCAACAGAGAGTCTTATCAGCAGAACTAACTAAGAACAAAATAGAAGTTCAGACCTGAAGACAAAGTGGGAGAATTAAGCAGCTCAATGGAAGAGGTTGTTAAAGACAAAAGATACTTGAAAGAAATATTCAAGAGTTATGGGCCACCCTGCAGAAGCTTAACATGCATTTTCATGGAATATCAGAGCAAAAATCCCAAAATATCACACTTAAGGAAATTTTTCAAACTATCATCAAGGAAAATTTTACTCATCTAAAAAGAGAGGCCCATCCTATACAAGAGGCATTTTGAACCCCAAAAAATATGACCAAAATAGACACTCACCACGGCAAATAATACTTAAAACACTCCAGATTCAAGACAAAGAAACAGTGCTGAGAGCTTCAAGGGGAAAAAAAAAAGAAGTCAATTTTAAAGGTAAACTATTAAAATAACAAATGACTTCTCAGTAGAAACACTAAAAGCAAGAAGAGCTTGGAGAGACGTACTTCAAGTATTGAATGAGCAAAATGTCAACCCAGGCTGATATACCCATCAAAATTGTCCATCATGATCAAGGGAGAAAGAAAAATCTTCCAGCACAAAGACAACTTGAAGGGATACATGTCCACCAAACCAGGCTTGTAAAAAATTATAAAAATGATACTCAGCTTGAAGAAAAAATCAAGCTATTCAGAGGACAGAAAGAATTTATACCACCAAACTAAATGTAAACAATACACTACAAAGCCACTAAACATAAATGCTGTATGAAAAATAATACAAATTTCATTATAAACATTAAATGTTAATGGCAATAACTCACTGATCAAGAGACATAATTACAACTTGTATAAAAAATCAAATTTCCTTCAATACGCTCCTCAGGAACCCATCTCAGCCACAAAGATAGGCAATCATAAAAATAAAAGGCTGTTTCAAAAATTCTGCAAGATAATGGAACCAAAAAAGCAGGGTAAGCCCTTAGCTAATCGGACAAAGTGGACTTCAAACCAAAAAAATCATAGAGACACAGATGCATACTACCTTTTAGTCACATGCTACATTCAATTCATCACCAGGAAGACTTCACAATACTGAACATATATGCACCCAATATGTGGGCACCCCCCCACATTCATTAATCAAACCGTACAGCATCTAAAGCAAGAAAATCAACCCAAATGATAATTCTTGGGTATTGAATACCGCCCTCTCAAACAGGAATAGATCAACAGGTAAAAAATCTTAACAGAGACACTTGGAGCTTAATCAAAACCGTTACTGAAATGGACCTTACATAACTCTATCCAACTATTCATCCACGCACCATAGAATTCACAATTTTCTCAGTAGCACATGTAACTGTCTCCACAATAGATCACATATTGGCCACAAAACGAATCTCCAATATACAGGAAAGTTTAAATTCCTAGCCTGTACCCTCTCAGACCACCGTGATATAAATGGAAACATCAGAAATAAATAACTTAACAATGCATCTTAAAGCTTTAGAGACACTAGAGCAATGCCATCCCAAAAACAATAGAAGAGAGGACATAAGCAAAATAAGGGGAAAACATCCAAAATCGACATTGGTAAAATGATACATAAAATCAAACCAGTCAAAAAGCTGGTTCTTGAAAAATAAATAAGATTGATACAAACCCATAGTATATTAACCAAAGCAGAGAGAGAAAACCCAAATTAACATTAGAAATGAAAATGGAGTTATCACTACTGATATCCAAAAAAATCCATAGAATGTATAACATCATTATTCAAAAACTATATTCTGTAGAAATTTGACAACACAAAAGAGATGGATGAATTCTAAGTAAATACAACTTACCTAACTTAAATCAGATAGTTTGTAAATTATTAAATAGTCCTATAACCTATGAGGAAATTGATGAAGTAATCTCAAATCTTCCCACCAGAAAAATGTCTTGGACCAGAGGGATTCAGCACATATTTCTACCAGACATTTAAGGAGGTAATAACACCAATACTCCTTAAACTGTTCTAATCAAACCGCAAAAGAAGGAGAACACTACCAAATTATTTCTATGAGCTAATGCAGTCCTTATTCCAAAAACCTAATAAAGATGCCCTTAAAAAGAAACTATAGGCCAATCTCCCTGATGAACACAGATGCAAAGATTCACAACAAAGTCTTAGCAAATTGGATTCAAAAACATATCAAAAAGATCATTAACAATGATCAAGTAAGCTTTATTCGAGACACACAAGGTTGGTTCAACATATGCAAATCAATAAATGTAATTCACCATATAAAATAATCCAGAGTCCAAGACCACATGACACTCTCCATAGATGAAGAAAATGCTTTTGACAAGATCCAACAGCCTTTTATGATCAAAACTCTAGAGATAATTGAAAGAGAAGGAACCTTTGTCAATATAATAATAGCTGTGTACAACAAGCCAAGAGCAAGGATTATACTCAATGGGGAAAAACATGAAGCATTCCTGCTTCACTCTTACCACTTCTATTCAATATTGTACTTGAAGTCTTAGCTGAAGCCATAAGCCAAGAAAGAGATATAAAATGGGTTCAAATTGACAAGGAAGAAGTCAAGTTATCTCTATATGTAGATGGCATGATCTTATGCCTGAGTGATCACAAAAACTCCACCAGGATGCTCCTGGAACTAATAGAGAAGTTCAGCATGGTAGCAGGATACAAAGTAAATGTACAAAAATCAGTGGCCTTCCTATATGCCTAGAATGAAAGAAGTGAAAAAGCCTTGAGAGAAACAGTCCCACTTACTATATAGCCCCTAAAAAATGAAATACCTTGTTATAAACCTAAGTAGAAATTGCAGAAGACACCAGAAAGTTGATAGACCTCCCATGTTCCAGAACTGGCAGAATCAACATCATAAAAAATGACCATCCTACCAAAGGCAATATACAGATTCAATGCTATACTAATTCAAATCCTAAAACAATTCTTTAAAGAAGTAGACAAAACAATCTCAAAATTCACATGGAGGCACAAAAGATCCAGGATAGCAAAAACAATCCTGAGTAACAAAAACACTGCTGGAGGTATCACCATACCAAACCTTAGTCTATACTACAAATCAAAAGTTATAAAAAACAGCCTGGTACTGGTTATAAAATAGACACACTGATCAATGGATAAGGGTTGAAGACCCAGATATAAGCCCACACAACTACAGCCATTTGATCTTTGACAAAGGGGCCCAAAAAATCAATGGACAAAGAACACCATCTTCGACAAATGGTGCTGACGAAACTGGATATCCATATGCAGAAGATTAAAACTGGGCCCATACTTGACACCATGTACAATAATTAATTACAAATGGATCAAGGACATTGATATAAGGCCAGAGACTATAAAATTTTAATTGAAAGGTCAGGGACCTCCCTTGAGCTGTTCGTGCTAGTGTAGTATTTCCTAAATGGACATCCAATAGCACAGTCACTACAACCAACACTCAACGTATGGGATCTTGGGAAATTAAAGAGATTCTGTTCAGATAGAGATTGTAACTCGAGCACAAAGGCAACCCACAAAATGGAAGAAAATCTTCACTAACCACATATCTGATAGAGCTCTATTATCCAGAGTGCACCAAGAACTTAGAAAACTAAACACCAAGGAAACAAATGGCCCACTTAAAAAATGGCCTTGGAACTTAAAAGAAACTTTACCAGGGATGAAATTAAAATGTCAAACAAAAATCTTAGAAAATACTCAACATCCTTAGCCATCAGAGAATTGCAAATCAAACTTCCCTGAGATATCATCTCACCCCGGTCAGGATGGAAAAATCCACAATACAAACAACACCAAATTCTGGAGAGGATGAGCAATTCTTAAAAAGTTAAAGATTGAAATGCCATATGACCCTGCTATTCTACTTTTGGGAATAATCCACCATACAGCAAAAATTCACCTCGATAGCACAAGCACGACCATGTTTGGCATTGTTTACAATAGCAAGTCATGGAACCAACCAAAATGTTCAACATTTGACGAGTGGATAAGGAAAATGTGGTTCATTTATACAATGGAATACTACTCAGCCATCAAAAATGATGAATTAATGCAATTTGTTGGAAAATGGATGAAATTAGAAACAATTCTATTGAGTGAAGTATCCCTGACACAGAAAATTAAGTGCCATATGTACTCCCTAATAGGTGGATACTAGTACCAAACCCACTTAGAGATACTCAAAGATAAACCTCTGTAATACCTACAGTAATTGCAAAGATTATAATCAGGAGGGATTGGGAATGAGAGCCCCACCAGAAACAAGGATAAAGGGGATCACGTTACGGCAGAGAAAATAGGCCACCATCAAGAACTGAAAGTAAGTAATGAGACATCTGGTTAAATTCACAGACTTTCCTTCCTAATCATTTGCAACTGATGGGATATGATCTCACCAGAATGAAGGAGATATAGTCTGGCAGATAGAAAGTAACCATTTGGCAATAGGAGACTTACCCCCATCACCACGGTCTCCTACTTTAATTCTATCTACCTTTGAATATATGCTTATAATAAGACTCTAATTTAACAGCTTTTTATCTCTGGCAAGGGGGTGACATCCAATACCCATCAGGATGGAGACAAGGGCATTGCAGGAGCAGCAAAACTGAAAAAAAAAAAAACAACAAACCATTATTCAGAACATCAGAGACTATATCAACCACTTGGAACAGGCCAGCCTAAACTTTCCCCATCCTGAAGCTCAGGAAAATTTGTGGAAGAGGGGCGGTAACATTGTAAGAGCCTAAAGATGGGGAGGAGCAATTATATGAAAGATACTATAAACAAGTTAGGACTGAAGCAATCATAATAGGACTTGCATGACCAGAGCAATGACCAACACATTATTGACTCCTCAAAGTCTAGCATGGACTAAAGGCACTAGGATCCTTAGAAGCTAGGAATTAACAGCCACAATATTGTTCCTATACTTAAGGGGAACACAAGAAAGAGTTCTAGGCAATGCTACTGAGTTCTTACACCTCATCATAGAGGAAGACCCAGAGGAAAGTTTGACATGCACATTAAAGGATGCTCACGGGATGGGGGGGGAGGCACTGGAAGTTAGGGAGGGAGGGGGAAAAGGAAGGGGAAAAAGGGGAAGGTTAAGGGGGTCTAGCAAGGGTGGCAGAAGGGAAGGGACCGGGGTACCTATTAAGTTAGTATGAGCAGAATAAATAAATAGATGAATGGAAAAAAAAAAGAACTCTGGCCCCTTCTTTGTCTACTACTTCTTCAGTACACTCCTGATAACCCTCCAGGTGTTGCTTGGGTACTTGTTCTGCCTCATCCTGCATGTGCCCTGTGGTTTCATGAAATCAGGTCACATAGGGAGCCCCCCCTGTGGTCAGCTAATGGGCATTTCTCCCTCCCAGTCACAAGCCTTTACTTGACATTCATGACATCTTGCCTTAATGAAATAGTGGAAGAAGGGAGGAGGTCTATGCCAAATCACAGTTCCAGGGTGTGTGTGTGTATGTGTGTGTGTGTGTGTGTGTGTGTGTGTGTGTGTGTGTGAGTCCATCATGGCAGAACAAATGCATCACATGCACAGCAAGAGCAGAAAACCATGTGATGTGGTTTGAATGTGAGTTGCCTGCCACGAGCTTGTGCATTGGAATCCTTGGCCATTGTGAATTTTTGGGAAGGTCCTGGATCCTTTAGTCTGTGGTTTGCTGGAGGAAGGAATGTCACAGAGGGTGGATCTTGAGCCTGGTGAGCCCCGTCCTACTTCCTCTAGTAGTCTGCTCTAGCACCCTGCAGAGGGCTCTCTCAGCCTCCATGAGGACAGATGAGAGTTGAGCTGCCTCTATTTTCTGCTATACATTGTTCTGGACTATGTCTCCCCTTGGAACTGTGAGCCAAATAAATATCCCTTTCTCCACTTAATTTGCTTGTGCTTGAGTGTCATCTCACAGCAGCAAAGGGAGAAACTGCAGTGCCATGGGGGCACATGTGCATATATGGCAGCTGTGTCCATTGTCGTTTAATTACAGACACCCTACCTATGGAATGGCCTAACCCCCATAAAGGCTGGGGGGGGCAGTAGCTCTTCTTTATTACTGTGAGACAATGTTCATACTCAAGGGAGAAGGGAAGAGTTATTAAGACTTATGGTTCCAGAGAGGATATATAAATATATATATATATTCCAATATGGTGGGAATTCCATAACAAAAGGATGGCCTGGAGGTGGAATCAGGAGAATGATTCAGGTCACCACAGCTATCAGGAGGCAGAGAGAAGAAGCAAGGGAGGGCTTCCAATCCTCAAGGCTGGCCCCTGTTGACAGGCCTTACTCCAGCAAAGCTCCACCACTCATGTATACTATACCCTCCCCAAACACCATCACAAGCTAATAATGCAAACCCATGTGCCTTTGCGGAGTTGGGGAAGGGAGTAACTCATATTGAAACCTTGACAGCTTGGTCTTCCCACATCAATTACTCAAATAAGATCATCATTCATTGGCGTGCCCAGGATCCCAGCTGTATAAATTCCTCAGCACCCCTTGCCTCCCACTTTTCTGGTACCAAAAACAACTTGGTCTTCGGATGTAGTGATAAGTCCTTGGCACAAATGATTTAGTGGAACAAAGGGTTTACTATGCTCCTGGATGCAGGTCACATAGTATATTATCAGGAATTGATGGAATGGTCAATACCATATCCTCAGGAAGCACTGATAGAAGGGCATGCTTTCTGGTTTGCCATACTGCCAAATCTCTGTTTTATCCATTTGTCCAGGGAATGATACCCACCTATTGTGGGGTGGGTCTCTGCCCATCAGTTAGACAATCTCTATAGGTTTCCCCAGGGACCTAGGTGTCTGGGTGTCAGTAACTACCCATCACATACTCCAAGCTCCTCCTCCTGCTCTGAGCTCTTCCTCCCTCTGCATATCTACAGATGAGAAAGGATGTTCATAGCGATGTGGACAAATCAGACTCCAGTGATGGTATGTCCTCTAAAGAAGGTTCACAGCTGAAGAACAAGATGGTGCAAGAGTCATAGGCAGCTACCATCAACAGCTGCCGAGGCCGGGCACCCGGGCACCTGGCCAATGGACATGTCTCAGCCACGTAGCTGAAGAATGGCAGTGAAGGGCTGCCCCCAGCATCATAGAGCTTTGTGGATGGCTGGACTGGAGACCCTTCAGAGAGGTCCTACCCCAGGGTGGGCAGAGGGCTGATGATTTTTTCCATCCCTTCCCTACCTTTCTACCCCCTCTTTATTGCCTAACATCCCTTTCACCCTCTGGGAACCTGGACAAGAGTTTGAAGGAGCAATGGGACTCTACAGCTGGCCAGAGCCCCTCCAGGCTATAGCCTTGGGGCTGCAGGGAACCCTTGCTCAAATGTCCAATAAAATTTGAAGAGAGAGCAATTCTCTTCCACCTTTCCTTCCACCTCCTCCTCCTTCCCTGGAGACTCAGACCCAGCCAGGCTGAAACTACTCCCATACCAAGCCACTTCCTCCTACTTTGAATAAGGAGTTAGCAACAGCCCTGGCTTACAGGCAAGAAGTTGCTGACAAGGTACAACAATAACATGCAGATTGCACGCAGGAAGGTAGAAGAGAGAGACCTTTATCTTTTCTTGTAGACCTTTGTTAAAAATCACGTCAACTCAACCCCGCGCCCTAGCTGGTGAGTACCCTCCCTCCCCGCGCACCGCCCACCAGGCCCCCAGGTCGGCCCACAGGGACCCGGCTCCGATTCCCACCATCCAGCCAGAGCTGCGCCCCCAGGGCCGAGGGACGAGGAGGACCTCCCCCTGCGCCCGGGCCCTGCCCCAGCTGCCCTCGGGTTAAATAGCTCCACGCCGTCGCCCCCATCCCCCCTTTTGCACCCCACCCCGCTCCACCCGTCCGGACAAGCACACGGTCCAGCCGGGCCTCACCCCACGACCTAGGTAAGTGTCTGCCCGCCCGCCCACCAGGACCCCAGGCCAAATAATTGAGTTTAGTGAAATTGAGAGATCTTAAGAGTTAAAATGACAATGCCAAAGTCAAAGTGCAAATCCATGAGAAGCAACACTCAAGTAAACAAATTTCCCACTGAAGAAATTAATCCCATAATGTTAGACTTCAACAAGAACAAACCCACGGAAAAAGGCCAAGAAAGCCCCACCCAGGATAAAGACTTTCAAAATATGATCATTACCATGTTCAATACTATGAAAGAGGAAATCCGGGAGGAATTACATAGTCGAATCAATCGCTTTGAGGAGGAACACAACAGACATCTGGAGGAGTTGAGAAAAACAGTGCAAGAAACAAAAAGTGGCATAGAGCAGTTAAAACAAACTCAAGCAGAGTTTAAAACTGAGCTAAAAGACAAGTTATCTTCAACCCAGAACGCCACAGAGAGTCTTATCAACAGAACTAACGAAGGAGAAAACAGAATTTCAGACCTTGAAGATAAAGTGGGAGTACTAACCAGCTCAATGGAAGAGGTTGTTAAAGCCAAAAAGATACTTGAGAGAAATATCCAAGAGATATGGGACACCCTGAAAAAGCCTAACATGCGTATTCATGGAATACCAGAGCAAGAATCTCAAAATACCACCCCTGAGGAAATTTTTCAAACGATCATCAAGGAAAACTTTCCTCATCTAAAAAAAGAGAGGCCCATCCATATACAAGAGGGATTCCGCACCCCAAACAGATACGACCAAAATAGAAGCACGCCGCGGCAAATAATAGTTAAAACACTCCACATTCAAGATAAAGAACTGGTGCTGAGAGCTTCAAGGGAGAAAAAACAAATCACTTTTAAAGGTAAACCTCTTAAAATAACAAATGACTTCTCAGTCGAAACAGTAAAAGCAAGCAGAGCTTGGAGAGACATACTTCAAGTATTGAATGAGCAAAAATGTCAACCCAGGCTGATTTACCCTGCAAAACTATCAGTCATGATCGAGGGAGAAAGAAAAATTTTCCAGCACAAAGACAACTTTAAGGGATACATATCCACCAAACCAGGCCTTCAAAAAATTCTAGAAATGATACTCAACCGTGAAGAAAAAAACAGGCATACCCAGGAGAACAGAAGGCAAGTATAACATCATTAAAAACGAAGCAATATACTTATAAAAACTACTAAACATAATAAATGGCTGGAATTAACAATAATTTCTCCATTATAACACTAAATGTTAATGTTATTAATTCACCAATCAAGAGACACAGATTACAAACATGGATTAAAAATCACAATCCATCAATCTGCTGCCTGCAGGAAACCCATCTCACCACAAAAGATAGGCACGCTCTAAAAATAAAAGGCTGGCCAACAATTCTACAAGCAAATGGAAGCAGAAAACAGGCAGGGGTAGCCATTATGCTATCAGACAAAGTGGATTTCAAACCAAAGAAAATTATAAGAGACACAGATGGATACTACATTTTAGTCACAGGTACAATTCACCAGGAAGACTTCACAATACTGAACATATATGCACCCAATACGGGCCCCTCCACATTCATTAAGAAAACCCTACAGCGTCTAAAGCAAGAAATCAATCCCCAAACGATAATTCTTGGGGACTTCAACACCGCCCTCTCAACATGGGATAGATCAACAGGTCAAAAGCTTAACAGAGACACTTTGGAACTTAATCAAACCCTGAAAGAAATGGACCTTACAGATCTCTATCGAACTTTTCACCCACGCACCAAAGAATACACATTTTTTTCAGCAGCACACGGAACTTTCTCCAAAATAGATCACATATTGGGCCACAAAATGAATCTACACGTATACAAGAAAGTTGAAATTCTAACCTGTGCCCTATCAGACCATCACGGCCTAAAGCTGGACATCCACAACACAACAAACAAGAGAAAATACACTAACTCCTGGAAACTTAACACTATGATGCTGAATGAGAACTGGATTCAGGAAGAAATTAAAAAGGAAATTCAAGATTTCCTGAAAGTGAATGATAACGAAAATACAACTTACCAAAATCTCTGGGACACAATGAAAGCTGTTCTAAGAGGTAAGTTCATAGCTCTTAATGCCTACGTCAAAAAAATGGAAACATCAGAAATAAACAACTTAACAATGCAGCTTAAAGCTTTAGAGAAACTAGAGCAATCTGATCCCAAAAGTAGTAGAAGAGAGGAGATTAGCAAAATAAGGGGAGAAATATCTGAAATCGAGATTAAGAAAACGATAGAAAAAATCAACCAGTCAAAAAGCTGGTTCTTTGAAAAAATCAATAAGATTGATACACCCCTAGCTAAACTAACCAAAAGCAAGAGAGAGAAAACCCAAATTAACAAACTTAGAAATGAACATGGAGTTATCACTACTGATACCCAAGAAATCCAGAGAATTATAACATCATATTTCAAAAACTTATACTCTGTGAAGTTTGACAACACAAAAGAGATGGATGAATTTCTAAGTAAACACAACTTACCTAAATTGAATCAGGAAGGTGTGAATTATTTAAATAATCCTATAACATATAAGGAAATTGAGGAAGTAATCTCGAATCTTCCCACCAAAAAATGTCCTGGACCAGATGGATTCAGCACAGAGTTCTACCAGACATTTAAGGAGTTAATAACACCAATACTCCTTAAACTGTTCCATCAAATAGCAAAGGAAGGAACACTACCAAATTCCTTCTATGAAGCTAATATCGTTTTAATCCCAAAACCTAATAAAGATTCGCTTAAAAAAGAAAACTATAGGCCGATTTCCCTGATGAACACAGACGCAAAGATTCTCAACAAAGTCTTAGCAAATCGGATTCAAAAACATATTAAAAAGATCATTCATGGGGACCAAGTAGGCTTCATCCCCGGCACACAAGGTTGGTTCAACATATGCAAATCAATAAATGTAATACATCATGTAAACCAGTCCAAAGTCCAAGACCACATGATACTCTCGATAGATGCAGAAAAAGCTTTTGACAAGATCCAACAGCCTTTTATGATCAAAACGCTAGAGACAGTAGGAATGGAAGGAACCTTTATCAATATAATAAAAGCTGTATATAACAAGCCCACAGCAAGGATTATGCTCAATGGGGAACAATTGGAATCATTCCCACTTCGATCAGGAACTAGACAAGGCTGTCCACTCTCACCACTTCTATTCAATATTGTACTTGAAGTGTTAGCTGAAGCCATAAGACAAGAAAGGGACATAAGAGGGATTCAAATCGGCAAGGAAGAAGTCAAGCTATCCCTATTTGCAGATGACATGATCTTATACCTGAGTGATCCCAAAAACTCCACCAGGAAGCTCCTGGAACTAATTGAGAAGTTCAGCAGGGTGGCAGGATACAAAATAAATGTGCAAAAATCAGAGGCCTTCCTATATGCCCAGAATGAAAGAAGTGAAAAAGCCTTGAGAGAAACAATACCATTTATTATAGCCCCTAAAAAAATGAAATACCTTGGTATAAACTTAACTAAGGAGGTAAAAGACCTTTACAATGAAAACTTTAAAACCCTAAAGAAAGAAATAGCAGAAGACACCAGAAGGTGGAAAGACCTCCCTTGTTCCTGGATTGGCAGAATCAACATTGTAAAAATGACCATCCTACCAAAGGCAATATACAGATTCAATGCTATACCAATCAAAATCCCAAAGCAATTCTTCAAAGAAGTTGACCAAACAATCTCAAAGTTCATATGGAGGCACAAAAGACCCAGGATAGCAAAAACAATCCTGAGTAACAAAAACACAGCTGGAGGTATAACCATACCAAACCTTAGTCTATACTACAAATCCATAGTTGTAAAGACAGCCTGGTACTGGCTCCAAAATAGACACACAGATCAATGGATAAGGATTGAAGACCCAGATATAAGCCCACAAAGTTACAGCCATTTGGTCTTTGACAAAGGGGCCCAAAGAATCCAATGGAAAAAGAACAGCATCTTCAACAAATGGTGCTGGCAAAACTGGATCTCCACATGCAGAAGATTAAAGCTGGACCCGTACTTGTCACCATGTACAAGACTTAATTCCAAATGGATCAAGGACCTTGATATCAGGCCAGAGACTATAAAAACCATATTTGAAAGGATAGGGAAGTCCCTCGAGCTGATTGGGCTAGGCCAACAGTTCCTAAACAGACATCCAATGGCACAGTCACTGCTACCAACTCTCAACAGTTGGGATCTTGTGAAATTAAAGAGCTTCTGTTCAAATAAAAGATTGTAACGCGAGCTCAAAGGCAACCCACAGAATGGGAGAAAATCTTCACTAACCACATATCTGATAGCGCTCTATTGTCCAGAGTGCAGAAAGAACTTAGAAAACTAAACACCAAGGAAACCAATGGCCCAATTAAAAAATGGGCCCTGGAACTTAAAAGAAACTTTACCAGGGATGAAATTAAAATGTCTAACAAATATCTTTAAAAATGCTCCACTTCTTTAGCCATCAGGGAAATGCAAATCAAAACTTCTCACCCCAGTCAGGATGGCAAAAATCCACAATACTAACAACGACAAATGCTGGAGAGGATGTGGAGAGAGGGGAACTCTCCTACATTGCTGGTGGGAATGCAGGCTCATACAGCCACTCTGGCGAGCCGTCTGGAGATTCTTAAAGAAATTAAAGATTGAAATGCCATATGACCCTGCTATTCCACTTTTGGGAATAACCCTCCATACAGCAGAGGTTCACCTCGATAGCAAAAGCACGACCATGTTCATAGCAGCACTATTTACAATAGCAAAGTCATGGAATCAGCCCAAATGTCCAACAGTTGACGAGTGGATAAGGAAACTGTGGTACATCTATACAATGGAGTACTACTCAGCCATCAAAAATGATGAATTACTGGAATTTGCCGGGAAATGGATGTCATTAGAAACAATTATATTAAGTGAAGTATCCCAGACCCAGAAAATTAAGCGCCGTATGTACTCCCTAATAGGTGGCTCCTAGTACCAAACCCACCCAGCCCACCTAGAGACAGTAATTCCAAGGATTATGAACAGGAGGGATGGGGTCGGAGGGCCACACCAGAAAGAAGGAGAGAAGGGACCATGTTACAGCAGAGAAAATAGGCCTCCACCAAGGACCCAAATAAGTGATGAGACATCTGATTAAGTTCACAGACTTTTGTTCCTGATCATTTTCTACTGAGGGGGAGTGATCTCACCAGAAGAGTTGGGCATATAGTCTGGCAGATAAAAAGTAACAATTTTGCAAATGGGTGATAGACCCCTCCCTCACTGTGGTTTCCCACTTTTATTACATCTACCTTTGAATGTGCTTTTATCACAAGACTCTAACAGCTTTTTGTCTCTGGCCAGGGAGTAACATACAATGCCCACCAGGATGGAGTGGGGGGCATTGTAGGAGTAGCAAGACTGCAAAAGAAAGTCAACAAACCACAATCCAGAACTTCAGAGACTCTATATCAACCACCTAGAACTAGGCCAGCTTAGTCTCTCCCCATCTTGAAGCTCAGGGAAATTTGCGGAAGAGGGGGCGGTAAGAGTGTAAGAGCATAAGGATGGGAGGAGCAATGATATGTAAGATACTCTATACTAGTTAGGGCTGAAGCAATCATAATTGGACTTTGCATGCCCTGCGCATTGTCCAACACACTGTTGACCTCACAAAGTCTAGCATCTGCTAAAGGCACCAAGATCCTTGGAGGCAAAGGATTGGCAGCCACAGCAGTGTTCCTATACCTAAGGGGAACACGGGAAAGGGTTCGGGAAAGGCCACTGGGTCCTTGTACGTCATCGGAGAGGAGGGCCCAGAGGAAAATCAGACATGCACAAGAAAGGACTCTCTGGGAATTGGGGTGGGAGGCACTGGGGGATGGGGAGAGAGAGGGGTGGGGAGGGGGAGCAAGGGGTACGGGGTGAAGAGGAGGGAGGGAGGGAACTGGTGTACCTAATAAGTTTGTATGAGCTGAATAAAAAAAAAATCATGTCAAGTCCACCCTCGTGTGTGTGTGGGGGGTCCTCTTTAGATCTCTTCTGAACAGTGAAGGAGACCCCACAAGTGTGGGGAGCTATAAGATACCACTGGTTTCCCAGAGTGGGGTCACTTTTGAGAAGAATCATGGTACAAGGGTTTCACCACTGTCTCAGCTTAAGAAACCTGGTTAAGTTCACAGATGTTCTTTCCTGATCTCACCAGAAGGGGAGGGCATATAGTCTAGCAGATAAAAAGTAATCATTTTGCAAATGGGCGATGGACCCCTCCCTCAGTGAGGTTTCCTTCTCTTATTACATCTACCCTTGAATGTGCTATTACAACAAGACTCCAGTTTAACAGCTTTTTGTCTCTGGCCAGGGGGTGACATACAGTGCCCAGCAGAATGGAGTGAAGGGAATTGCAGGAGCAGCAAAACTGCAAAAGAAAATCAACAAACCACAATCCAGAACTTCAGAGACTCTATATCAATCACATAGAACTAGGCCAGCCTAATCTCTCCCCATCCTGGAGCTCAGGGACATTTGCGGAAGAGGGGGCGGTAAGATTGTAAGAGCAAAAGGATGGGAGGAGCAACGATTTGCAAGATTCTCAACAATAGTTGGGGCCAAAGCAATCATAATGGGACTTTGCATGCCCTGCACAATGTCCAGTGCACTGTTGCCCTCATAAAGTCTAGCATCTGTTAAGGGCACCGAGACCCCTGGAGGCAAGGGATTGACAGCCATAGTAGTGATCTTATGCTTAAGGGGAACAAGAGAAAGGGCTTATGGAAATGCCACTGGGTCCTTATATGTCATCGGAGAGGAGGACCCAGTGGAGAGTTAGGCGTACACAATAAAGGACTCTCTGGGAATTGGGGGGGAGGCACTGGGGGAAGGGGAGGGGGAGGAGGGGGGAGGGAGGGAACTGGTAAAAAATTTTAAAATGTATAATTAAATTTTTAATAAAAAAAAAAGAATTGAGCTTTTAGTCATGCCTCTGAAAATGTACCCATACCATATGCCTTCAAGATGGGGTTCTGGAGTGATGCCAGTTACACCAGAAATCACAGCCATGACATCCTCCTGTCATCAGAGAATGTGGCCATCTTGGGAGCATGAAGACAGAGGAGATGAGCATTGAGTAAGAGAGAAGCAGAGGCTGTGCTGGGCACTGGGGTCTCCATAAGAGACATCAGAAAAGAAATGCTTTGGAGATACAGAACTCAAAAAAGTGGCTGCAAATAAACCTCCTGGCATTGGGGACACCAAGGCATGAAGTTCCCTGTTCCCTGGGATGAACAGCAAGACTGTGTCTCAAAGACCAAATGGTGGGCTGGGGAGACAGCTCAGTGGTTAAAATGTTTGCTGTGCAACCCGAGGAATCTGGGTTCAGATCCCCAGGTGCAATGTAAATATTGTGAGGCAGGTATGGTGGCCTGACTATAATTCCATGCCTGGAAATCACAGCCTGTGAATCCCCTGAGCAATACGGCTAACCAGACCATTTCTCCTGGCAAGAGACACAGCCTCAAAACTGTAAAGGTGGAAGAGTGATTACGGATGATCCCTGATACCTCAGAGTGCACAAGAATGCACAATAATGTGCACAAACACCCACAAGCATGCATCTACCCCATGTGCAGACATGTCTACATGCTGTATCCAGCCCCCAGGGTTGGTCATAACACATGACATGGCAAAATTTGAGGTTTTAGAAAAGGGGGGCCAGGAGATATTACATCAAGCCTTTAGGCAGAAGGGGAGACCTGGAGCCTTTTTACTGAAACCTTCATTTGGAGACCAGTCATAAGTGGTGATAATGAGATAATGGCTCCCTGTGAACTAACAAGGGATTCTCTAAGCGATAATGTGAAGAGAGATGGCTCAGGGTTTAAAGTCTTTGCCTCACAAGCAAAAGGACCTGAGTTCAGATCCCATATCAAAATGCCAGGCAGATGTGATAGTGACTTATAATTTCAGCCTTGGAAGAAGGGCCCTGACAAACCGCAGAGCAAAGCAATAAGGCGTTTGAGCAATCCAGGGTGATTCCTGATGTCACAAACTTGGGCCTCCACAGGCACACATGGTATCCTATGGTACACACACACACACACACACACACACACACACACACACACACACTCCAGAAGTTACTGAGCAACTTGAGGGACAAAGTGCTGATTATTTTGGCTCATGTGTCCAGAGGAGATAGAGAAAGCCATGGTTGGCAGAGAGATTCAAGGCGATGGGAATGGGTGGCTGACCATGAGCTTGAAGCCATATTCAGAAAGAGAGAGAAGGAGGAGGGGGAGAATGAGAAGAAAAGAGGAAGAGAAGAAGGAAGTGGAGGGAAAAGGGAAATGAACAAGAAAGAAAAAAAGGAATAGAAGGAAGGGATGAAGGAAGGAAGGAAGTGATGAAGAAAGGAAGGGAAAAAGAAGGAAGGAAAGAAGGAAGGAAAAAGAAGGAAGTGGGGTCAGATTATAAAACCTCAAGGTCCAATCCCTAGTGACATACCTCCTCCAGGTAGGCTCCACCTCCTAACGATCCCAAATAGTGTTGTCAGCTGGAAACCATGTTTTCAGTCATAGGAATCGGTAGGAGAAAAATTCACACTCAAGCTATGCGATAAGTGCACCTAAAATGCCGAGTTGTCCGCACCAACATAAGCTGAGGGTGGCTGGGATCTCAGGACTTAAGGGAGGTCAGAGGTGGGAGAATTTCTGGTGCTCCCTGACCACCTGCCTAGCCCCAGGTTTAGGGAATAAGATGGACAGAGATAGAGCAGGACACCTGACATCCTCCTCCAGCCTTGGAGCCCATGTTCAGGGCCCATGCTTGGCATCGCTGATAAGCAGGGAGTCACCAGGAAGGTGTCATCTAGTTTTGTTATGGTGCAGCTCTGTTCTTTGAAGAATAGGTTTGCTGGTGCTCCCATCCTGCCTACTGCTTAGGGGGGGGGTGGGTGTTAGCTTTTTCGTTCATGGTTTGATGAATTTAGCAACTAATCCATCTTGTTCTGGTGTAGAAATGACGATCCTCAGTGTCAAAACCAGTCACTCAACAGACCTGGATACTGCCAAAGCATATTTTACTTCTGCAGAAAGGAGTTCAGCCTCTGCAAGTGGGATCAGCAAAGGATACAATGGTTAGACAGTCCACATGATCTGAACTCAGGTCCTTTTTGTTTGTGAGTCAAAGGCTTTAACCTCTGAGCATCTGCCTAGCCCCCTCTCCCCCACGTGATCTTTTATCCCTAATGCAGGGTTGTATCTGTCCTTTACCCTCATTGGTTTGAGACTAAGCCACACATTCTGTTTCCTGGTTGACTAGCAAACAGATGTTCAATCTATGAAGCTAAGAAGGGATGCAAAACACAACCTGACAAACTAAGAAATGCACAGCACAGTAGAAGTTATGGACTTTTTTTGAGTTTTTCAAAATAGGTGGGGTAAGCAATTCTCAGAAAATTTCCTGATGAAATGGAGGCTTGTATCAGTTGTTCTGTGTTGCTGCTATGAGACACTCAGGCTCAATCAGCTTGAAGGCAGAAAAGGAGATATATTCAGCATATCGTTTCAGATGGGAGTTACAATCCTTCACCTTGGGAAAAGCATGGCTGGCTAGTAGAAGCTGAGGCAGCGTAATTCACTGATGATATCACGGAGGCCAAGAGCTGCTGCTGCAAACTCAAGAGCAGATTCACTCACTCAAGCAGGTTGGGGCTAACCTACCTCAAGATCCACCCTGTGATTTCCTTCCTCCAGGGAGTTTCCACCTCTTAACGGTGCCAGGACCATCTCGAACTACAGATAGAAACACATGAGCCTGTGGGGGGACAAGTCACCCTTCAAACTGTGATAAGGCTGACATCAACATGGAAATACTTTGGTTTCATAGAAAAGCCTGTTTGCCCACACTGGATTTTCTTGGGTAGGAGGCTCTGTTACTGCTTCACCCTCATTGCTATGCATGTTCAAATATTTTGTATCCTCCTGATTTAATTCAAATAGGTCATAGGTATCTAGGTATTTATCCCTTTCTTCTAAATGTTACATTGTTTTTAGAACATACCTTGAAAACGCTTCTGAGTGATTCTCTGGGTTTCATTGGAATCTGTCCTAACCTATCCTTTTTCGTTTGCAATTTTTATTAACTTGTGAATTCTCTCTTCTCCATACTTTGTCTCATGCGAGTGATAAAATACTTGAAAAAAGTAGTGTAAGGAAGGAAACGTCATTTGGGCTCATGGTTCAAGAGTGAGGTCCATCATGGTGGGAAGGTATGGAGGCAGGAGCATGAGCCAGCTGGTCACATGGCATCCACAGTCAAGAAGCAGAGTGTGATGAACTCTGGTGCTCAGCTTGCTTTCTGCTTTTTGATCCAGTGCTGGACCCCTGCTCAGGGAATGAAGTCCCCCACATTTAGCGTGGATCTTTTCACCTCAATGAAATTTCCATTATAAATATGCCCAGGTCATTCTAGATTCAGTTAAATTAGTCACATATTAACCACCATAACTGGTCGAGGTTTTGTTGGGATAGGAATGTTCAATTTTCCCCAAAGGTACATGGGTTTACACACTTGGTTCCCAGTAGGTGTGATGCTGTTTAAGAAGTGTATGCAATCTTTAGGAGGTGGGGCCTTGCTGGAGGTAGGACCTCATTGGTGGTGGTCCTTGAAGTTTTGCTTCCTGTTCTTTCTCTGCTTCCTGATACTCATACAGTATGAGCAGCCTGCCTCCTGTTGTAGTTAACAAGCCTTCCACTTATGATACTCATGTGTGTACACAGGATGTGAATATGCAATGGGGACCAGGAGAATGGGAAAAGAGATCATAAGGGAGGGTGCTGTATGTGGGGACAGATAGGATAATGGGATACATGTTGTGTAAATAAGGAATGGGGACTTTGAGAAAGGTGAAGAAAGAGATAAGCAGGAGGTAAGCAACATGGATAAGTGAGATCAACAGGTGAGGGTTTGAGTGATAACATAATATAATATAACACATGTGCAAAATCCACAATGAAATTTATTACCTTGTATACTTGCTAAAACTTTACAATAGATTTAATGAGGTTTACCGTCCTTATGGTATGTTCTATCCCTGAGTCCCTGAATAGAGCTTCTATCTGGTCTTAACAAAATGATGTAGCACTTAAGAACAAAGGTCCAGCATAACAGTCCTGCACAGGAGACCAAGCTGAAGAAGACTTCCACAGACACCATGACCTACTCCTTGGTGCTATGGTAGACAGGGAGGAAGGTGATTCACACACGGCAGAATACCAGCATGCTAAAGTTCAACATTGAAGGTATCAGGCTGGTTCCTGGCCAGAAAAGCCACAGTGAAGCTCTCCAGGGCCAGAGAGCCCAGGTATACCAGGACACAGTAGAAGGCAGTGACAGAGCCCTTGTTGCACAGGATGATGATGTGACCATGTTCAGAGTGTGTATGTGTCAACAAAGAGAGGAGATGTTCTCAACCAGACTCCACACAGAATGAGTGGGATCAGGGTGCAGAAGGGAGTGATGTAGTTTGGTGCCCCTGAAACCAGCAGCCACCTCATCTTTCCTCCTGCAGCAGTGAGCTTGAAGGCCAGAATCACAGTGATTTTCTTGGCCAAGACGGTGGACACATCCACAGTGGCAACTCCAATTGCAATCATCTGCAGGATGCAGGTGGTCATGTTGGGATGTCCAATGAAGAGCAAGGAGCAGAGAAAAGAGAATTTAAGGGCAATGAGTGGGATGTAGCTGGGAGTGCAGTTATTTGCCTTCACAGTGGGAGTGTCTTGGTGCTTCACAAATATGCCAAGTACAAAGCCTGCGAGTGTAGACAAACACAAGGCCATGCAAGCTAGACGCATCCCCAAGGGGTCTTCATAATCAAGAAATGTTACAGTTTTGGGGAAGCATCTGTTTCATTCTGTGTTGGCATATTAATAGTCTGGACACATCACACATTGCTCCATATCTGGTCACAAGTTCACTTGACTAGGTTTATGAAATGCTTGATACAGAGCCCAAGGACACATGGAAGCCAAATAAACTCTCTATCATCTTTACCAAATCCCCAGCCCCACAAATAAAAATTTATTCAAAAAGCGATTCAGAAAGTTACCATGGTAGATATCATTTAGCATGTCACTACTTCTTTTCATAAATCTACTCAGATTTTGAAGGTGTCAGTTATAAAGACAAAATATTCAATAAACTGTAATTGAATGTGTAACAAGAAGTTAAGTCAGCAGAATGCTCTATCATCAATATATTGATCAGAATAACCTCATTGTCCTTTTTTGCTTTGAATACCAAAAAAAAAAAAAAAAGATAACAATGCCAAGTGAATATAACCCATTCTGTATTGGTATATGGAGAAACCTATCGTTTCTTTTTCAGTTCACGTATATGGTGCTTTGAAAAAACTGGTATCCCTTTATATCATTGTTTTAAGAAACTTATGTACTCAGTTACACTGCATTGGCTAAGGTGGGCATGAAGTTAGTGTCTTTTGGAGTATGTCTTGAGGGATGGAGAGGTTAGATCTTTTGCTGTACAAGCAAAAGGAAGTTAATTTGGATTCCCAGATCCCACATAAAAAGTTTGGGAAGAAATGATAGTGGTCTGCACTTCTGGCCCTGGAAGACAGAGCCTGGGAAACCCCAGATAAAACAATAAGAAAGAAGATCAGTCTGAGAGGATTCCTGATGTCACCCTTGGTCCTCCACAGGCAACACCTCTTTTATGCACAACCCCACATATAAACACTCCAACACCCTACATACTCAAAATAAAATAAGCCTTTGATGGGATATATCGCTTCATTTTTAATATAGTGTGTGGATTTATTCCTGAAAGAAAGGCTCTCTGGAGGACTTTCTTTCCTGACAGAAGCATCTATCAAACATCTATACTGCCCTGACAGAATTAGTATTGTGACATTGTTTACACTGCTGGGCCTATATATGGATCCAATGTATCCCTATCAAAATTCAAAACACAGGGATGGCGAGGTCACAGGACCTAGAGGAGAAGCAACTAGTATCGGTTTGCTAAATAGATAGGACAACTAATTACCATCTAAATGATGGTATTTAATCCATAGATTATGGTAGCCCTCAGCCTTTATATGAGAAAGGTCTTCTTAAAGAAATTTCTTACACATTTTTTTTGCCTAATGATACAATAGGTATCTCCGTCCTCTCCCTTCCCCTCCCTTCCCCATTGTCCCACATTCTACTTTCCCCCCTTCCTCCATCTTCCCCTCACCCTCCTCCCTTCCCCTCACCTGGTGCCTCCCTCTTCCTTTCTCCCATCTCCCAGAACATCGATTTATGTGTGTTCTGAACTTCCTTCTGAGTCGTCCATACTAGTGAGGGTTCAGGACTCAGTGGCAGAACCTGGTGCCCCTTCTTGGGCTGCCTGCTATTATAGAAACTCTATTATGACTGTTTAACCCCTTGCCTCTAAGGATTCTACAGCCTGAAGCCTTCTCCCCTGTGATCCTGCTTGATTTTGGGGGGTTGTTGACAGGTCAGCCATTGTGCAGGTCAGGCAAGGTCCAATCGTATTGTGGCTGTGTCCTGGCTGCTGCAGCTCTGACTTCTGTGGAGTATCTACATATCATTGGTCCTCCCCATCTTTAGGCTCTTACAATCTTGCTGCCCCATCTTCCTCAAGGTTCCTTGAGCTTTAAGATGGGGAGATATTTGGCTGCTCTGGTTCCAGGTGAATTATGTAGGGTCTTTGCTGTTCTGAATTATGGTTTGTGAACAGGTCTTGTTTTTTTTTTAAGTGGATGAACTGCTGACTTTTCAGTATGATATAGGAAAATAAACCATTAATTTGTTCCTAGGTAAAAAAAAAATTGTAGCAAGAGTTAAGCTTCTGCACCACACCCCACTCCTGCAGCCTTACATCTGGGCTACTTAGTAATACTGAGAATCAGGCAAAGTTCTGAAAAATCTATAATCAACTTGCCTCTGGCTATTGTTAAGTAACCATCACTTTGGCTTTTGTAAGTTCCATATGGCTAGAGCTCCCACTTTCTCCCCCACCTCAGTTCTCACCATATAAATTACAAGAACAAACTGAAACTGCTTGCTGAGAGCAATTTGGGACTCTTAGCTGCTTTTCAGCTCACTGATGTAAAAAAATCAAAGTTCCTTTCCATCCATTCTTAGGTGTCTGAGATTATTCTGGAGTTACTGTGGCAACAAGTATTGAGAATTTCCTTATGAAACACAAATCTGCCTGCCTTATTGGAAATCTCATTCACTGGGCAGGGTGTACAGTCAAAGTAATAGGCAACTTTATCCTCCTGGGAGGATTTTCTGAAACCAGGACCACAGCTTTCACTGAAGACAGAACAAAGAGTCTGAGGAAAATGAGATGTGTGATTTACTGTTCAGACATTTACCTAATGCTCCATCAAGTATATCATTTTAGACAATTATACCACTTAGAAGCATAACTTCTGTCTATAAACACAATTGATTAAATATTGCTGTACTTTGATATGGCATGTCTTATTCAGATCTTTGTGTTGAATGTGAGGACCCCATTTTGTGTTGTTACTGAGAAATCATTGATCCTTTACCAGATGGGCTCTCCTTGGAAGACGTTAGGTGATTGGAGATTTGCCATTGACAGAGAAACCTGTATATAGTCTTCTTTCTTGGTGGGTTTTTACCATTTGTTAAAAAAAAATCCAAGGCAATACTGACTTCATTGAGTGAGTTTTTTTTTAATATTTAAAGATTCTTTTCTTTTATTTTTAAATTTTTGTATTTTTACAAGGATATTGAGAATTTATCCCAGCTTCCCTCCCTCCTCCTAATTCCCTTCACCATTCACTCCCACTCACACTCACCTTTTCACCAGTATGCTTCTATGGATCACTTTAGCTTGAATCTAATCAGAAAGCTGTTGGTTTTCTCCTTGGTTCTCATGTCGCTATCACACTGATGGTCACCTGCTGCCATGTTGATTTATACTGCAACTCACAGATCTCATGTCGTTGATAGGATTTGTGATTATTTTCCCCCTGCCAGCAGCTTCTACAGTATTCTTTAGTACTGTGTAAACTATTCAGCAAGGAGAAATCCTCATACACCCATTCCTCAGGTTCTTAACCATTTACCCTCACATACTGCTAAGGTTCTAAAAACTGCCATATCATACTTACCTTTAACCCCTGGCTACTAAACTCATCCTATTTTATAATCTAAAGGCTCTCTGACATTTAACCCAAACCTCATACAACAAGATTTGATATCCAGTATTAAATCTCTCAGTTAAAACTAGACCACAACTCTGTCATCCCCTTAAATGGTGCAAGACTTGCAAATTTTTTCAGCATTACAATAGCCTTACCCACACAAGAGCACCAAGGAATCCAGACTGACACTTTTAACACCCAGGCAAACAGTTGCAACAACTGTCCATGTGTGGATGGACAGTTGTTCTGTCTGACTCAAAACAGTTAAAAATACAAATATAAGAAATATATTAGAAATCAAACACAAAATGCCCAAGTCACACTGTGAGTCCATGAAATACAACAAAAACCAACACTTAAAAAAATCTACAAAAATGTCAACCCTGTAATGATGGATTCCAACCAAAATAATTTCTCAGATATTAGCCAAGAATCCAACAACAATGATAATGATTTTCAAAGCCTGATTATGAATATGATCGAAACAATGTAGGAGGAATTCAGAAAAGAGCAAAATAACCACCTAAGTTAGGAACAGGGACACAACTGGCACCTGGATAAGATGAAAGAAGCAGTTGAAGAAACAAAACTTAGAGCAGTTTAAAAAAAGTCTCGTCCCTACATTATAAACCTGGAACCAGACCAGCCAAATCTCTCCCATCATAAAGCTCAGGGAAATTTGTGGAAGAGGGGGCAGTAAGATCGTAAGAACCTAAAGATGGGGAGAAGAAATGATATACAAGATACTCCACCCGAGTTAGGGTTCCTGTAACCATAACAGGACTTTGCATGACCTGCCCAATGACTGACATATTAATGACCCCATATTCTAGCATGGATCACAGGCACTAGAATCCTTAGAGGCAAGGGATTAACAGTCACAACAGTGTTCCCATACTAAAAAGGAGCACAAGAAATGGCTCTAGGTAATGCTACTGAGTCCTTACACCTTATGAGTGGAGGACACAAAGGGAAGTTTGACATTACACCAAAGGATACTCCAAGGATTAGGGGGGAAGAAGGGGCCACTGGGAGAAAGGGAGGGAGAGGGTGAAAGAAAGGGGAAAAGGGGGAGGGAGCAACGGGGACATGGTGAGGGGTGGAGGGAGGGAGTTAAGTTTGTATGAGTAGGGTAAAAAAGTCTCATGTGGAAATTGAAATAAAAAAACAAACTAATTGTAATCCAAAATTTATCAAAGTGTCTTACCAACTGAACTAACAAAGCAGAAAAATGTATGTCAGAATTAGAAGATGACTGAACATACTTGTTCAAAGTTGTTGAAAAAGCTAAAAATGTACTTGAGAGGAATATTTGAGAGCTGTGGTATACTCTGAAGAAATCAAACATTTGTAGTCATGGAATTCCAGAGTGAAAAAAACAAAAAACCGAATTAGAAGAGATTTCTCACACTACCATAAATGAAAATTTTCCACATCCAAGGAAAGAGATGCCCATCCAAACACAAGAGGCGTATTGCACAGAAATTAGATATGACAAAAACAGAAACACACCATTGCAAATAATAGTCAATATACTGTAGATACTTGACAAGGAGAACATGTTGTGAGCTTCAAGTTAGAAAAACCAAGTCACATCTGAAGACAAGCATCTTAAAGTAACAGCTGATTTTTCAGTGAGAATAGTAAAAGTCAGAAGAGCTTGGAGAGAAGTACTTCAAGCCATGCATGAGCACAAATGCCAACCCAGGCTGATTTACCCTGCAAAACTAACAGTCATATTTGAAGATGAAAGAAAAATCTACCACCATAAGGACATGATGAATGCCGACATGACCACCAAAGCAGGCGTATAGAAGATGCTAGAAAAGATACTCAAGTTCTAAGAAAAGGACAAACATATCCATGAGGACCAAAGGAAAAATAATACCAACACAACTTCCAAGCAAAGAAATACACATATAAAACGCACAAAACACAGAAAATGTCATGATCAACAGGCATTTATCAGTTATAACCTGTCATAGTTAAGTACAGGTGTCAACTTGACGGTTAAGGGTTTGAGCTCTGGGCACAGTTGTAAAGAGTTGATGGTTGAGTTAAGCCCAGAGCAAGCCTGAAGGAGATTGTTTAGCTAATGGGGAAGACCCATCCCATGGTGGATGGGATTAGGCCCTGGATAAATCACAGAGAGCTGGTTGACAGAGTTGGCATCCTTCTGTTCACTTGGCCAGACATGCTGGTCTGGCAAGTAAGGATCGTCCATCTCTCAGCCATTATGTGGTGATGGTGGCCAGTTCTCTCAGCCCTGGCATTGGTGCATGCTCTCGCATCAAACTGAACTAAGAACTGTAACCAGAAATCATAAGAGAATAAACCCCTTTTTCTCTTAAGCCATTTGATGGTCATTTATCAGCAACCATACAGGTTGACTGCAACATAACCCTAAAAGTCAATGGTATTAATTCTCCAATCAAAAGACATAGGCTATAAACATGGATTAAAAATCCAACTCTTCAATCGTATGCCTTCAGAAAACACATCTCATCATGAAAGATAAGCACATTCTCAGAGAAATAGGTTGGTCAATGGTATTTTAAACTAATGAAAAAGGGAAACAAGTGTGAGTAGTGATCCTAGTATCTGAAAAAATAGACTTTGAACCAAAAGAAATCATAAGATACACAGAAGGGTACTACCTATTAGTCAAAGGAACAATTCTTCAGAATGAATTCCTAATATTGAACATATAACAACCTAATATAGGCTTATCTATCTTCATTAATAAATACTACAATATCTAAAGCAACAAATCAATCCCCACATGAAAATAGTAGGGAATGTCAACACTTCACTCTCACCTGAACAGGGACATGCTGGAGCTGAATCAAGCCATAACCCTAATAGACCTGACCAACCTCTACCAAACCTTCTATTCCAACAATAAGGAATATGCATTCTTTTCAGCAGTCCATGGAACTTTCTGTAAAACAGACCATATATTTGGCGACACAGCAAGTCTCCACATGTATAAAATAGTTGAAATTACATCCTGTACTTTATCCGAGCAGCATGGAATAAAGCTATACTTCCACAACAAAATGAATGGCCAAAAATACATAATATCTTGGTATTTGAACATTATGATACTGCATGAGAAATGGGTCCAGGCAAGGTTGAAACAGAAATTCCAAAATTCCTATAAACAAATGATAATGAGAATACAATGCATAAATAGCCCTAGTATACAATGAAGGCTGTCCTAAGAAGAAAGTTTATAGCACTCAATGCCTGTAGCAAAACAAATATAAATGTCACAAGTAAATAAATTAACAATGCAGCTTAAAGCTTTAGAGAGAAACGAACAATCCAATCACAAAAGCAGCAGATGAGCAGATATTAGTAAAATCAGAGGAGAAATATCTGAAAATCATACAAAAATCAACCAAACCAAGAGCTGATTCTTTGAATAAATCAATAAGATTGATAAACCCTCTGCCAAATCAAACAAAACCAAAAAAAGAGATATCAAATTAATAAGAGTAAAGATGAAAATGAAGTTATTACAACTGATAAAATGGAAATTCAGAGAATCATAAGGTCATATTTCAAAAACTTATATTCCACACAATTTGATAATTAGAAATAAATAGATGAGTTTCTTTTTTCCCACATTTTAATTTTTTCCTAAGCATACAAGTTCAATAGGTACCCCTGTACTCTCCCTCCCCAGTCATATCCTCTTGAATTCTCCCCACTCCCACTTTCCTTTTACCCTTCCCTCATTCCCCATCTCTCAATGGCTCTCCCTTTCTCCCTTCCATCCCCTGGAGCATCCTTTTGTGTTAACGACAAACCTACCTCTGAGTCTTCCACCCTAGTGAGGGTTTAGGACTCAGTGGCATATTCCAGAGCCCCTTCTTGGGCTCCCCGTTACTATGGGAAAATAAAGGTATGAATTTTTAAGCATATGTGACTAACCAAAATTGAATCAGGGTAAACTGAATCATTTAAATATTCCTATGACAAGGGATCAAGTTAAAGAAGTAATTACAAATCTCCCCACCAAAAAAAAGGCCAGGACCAGATATATTCAGTGCAAAATTCTACCATACATTTAAAAAACAAATACTATCACTACTCCTTAAACTATTCCACAAAATAGCAAAGAAAGGAATACTTCCAAAGTCTTTCGATGAAGCTAATATGACATTGACTTCCCAAATAAAAAAGAAATAAACAAAACAGAAAAACTGTAGGCTAATCTCATTGTTGAATATAGATGCAAAGATACTCGACAAATTTTAGGAAACTAGATTCAAAAACGTATAACAAAGATCATACATTACGATCAAGTAGGATTTATTCCAGGAACACAAGGTTGGTTCAACATATGCAAGTCTATAACTGTAATCCATCATAAAAAACTCTTAAGGGCTTTCTGCCCCAGCCTGGGTCCTGAACCCAGGCAGACTCCTTGCTCCTCAGGTAAGGCCACTAGACCATGCTCCAGGTCCCAGGTAATCTGCATACCCCACTAGTAGCCATCCTGCATTTGTGGCCTGGGGAAGGCCCTTAGGCCATTCCCTAGGTCCCAGATCATCTGCCTGCCCCACTAGTCACTCTAACCTTCTGCCCAGGACCTGGACTAGGGCAAACTCCCTGCTTCTCAGGTAAACCTCCTAGATGATGCTCCAGGCCCAGGTCATCTGTGCACATCACTAGCATCAATGCCTTAATGCTCCAACCTGGACGCAGACCAGGGATGACTCCTTGCTCCTTAGGTAAGCCCCCTAGATCACACCCTAGACCCCAGATCATCTGGGCACTCAACAGTAGCCAGCCTGCCTTTCTGGCCCTGGAGAAGGCCCCTAGGCCACGCCCCAGGTCCCAGATCATCTGGGTGCCCCACTAGCCACTCTGCCTTTTTGCCCTGGACCTGGATCTGAGTGGACTCTCTGATCCGCAGAATTCAACAGAATCCAGAGAAAACTGAAGAAAAGCTCTGGGGAACCCAAACCATTCATCTGAGGTCCTCCAAAATCATCCCATCATATGAGAGAGAATCTTCACATCCAGCTCTAACATAAGTAAACCTTTTTACCATCTTATTCCTCTCATTATTAGTCACCATAGTTTAACATTTCCATATAGCCACCCAAAAATAGATGCAATTTCATGGACTATACCATTTATCCTAATATATCACCAAGGAAATGAACCTAAAAAGTGCACTATCATACTAATCTTTCATCCCTGTTTACTAAACCCAACGTAATTGATGTACAAACAGTACAATAACCTCATCTAGGAAATAACACCAATACCAGACAAGCATACCAACTCCAAGGCAAACACTAGAAATAACTTATCAAGTGCAGTTACACTGCCTAATTCTCTTCAGCCAAAAACACACAGAAACAAAAAGGACATAAGAGATAGAACAAAATTGCACAGCTGACAAAATCCATGAGAAACAAAAACTAAGACAACAAATGTCCTATAGAAAGAAATAACCCCATAATGATTTACTCAAACCAAAACAAACTCACAGAAAAAAGCCAAAAAAGACACATCAAAGAAAGTGACTTTCAAAGGCTGATTTTTACTATGACGAAAACAATGAAATAGAAAATACAGGAGGAGTTAAATAACAACACCAACCTCTTTGAACAGGAACACAACAGGCACTTGAAAAGCAGTTGAAGAAACAAAACTAAGCATAGAGCAATTAAAACAACCTCAAGCAGAGTTTAAATTCAAACTAAAAGACAAGCTGTCTTCAACTCAAATCTCAAAGAAAGTCTTATCAGTAGAACTAATGAAATAGAATGTCAGATCTAAAAGACGAAGTGGAAGAACTAACCAGTTAACTGAATAGGTGTTAAAACCAAAAACATACTTGAGAGGAATATTCAAGAGTTATAGCACACCTTGAAGAAGCCTAATATGTGCATTCATTGAATACCAGAAGAAAAAAATAATCATATTCAGGAAGACAGAAGGGAAATATAATACCACCAAAACCTACAAGCTAAATAATACACTTATGAAAGCCAGTAAAAAAAAGCCAGGGATTAAAAGTAATTTCACCATTATAACACTGAATGTCAAAGGAATTAACTCACCAATCAAAACACACAAATTACATACATGGATTAGGAATCAAAGCTCGTTCATCTGCTGCCTTCAGGAAACATATCTCACCACAAAAAAATGAGCATATTCTAAAAGTAAAAGACTAGTCAAAAATTGTACAAGCTAATGGAACCAGGAAAGAAACAGGAGCAGTTACATTATCTGGCAAAATGGACTTCAAACCAAAGAAATCCTTAAGAAAGAGAGAAGGATACTACATTTTATTCACAGGTACAATTCACGAGGAAGGCTTCATAATACTGAACATATACACACCTAATATTCTCCTCCACATCAAATAAGCAAACACTACAACATCTAAAACAAGAAATCAATGCCAAAAGGATAATACTCAGTGATTTCAATAGTGTACTCTCAACATGGAATAGATCAACAGGCCAAGAACTCAACAGAGACATAGTGGAACTAAATCAAGCCCTTACTGTAGTGGGCCATACAGATCTCTGTCAAACTTTCCATCCATCCAAACACCAAGGAATACGCATTATTCTCAGCAGCCCATGGAACTTTCTCCAAAATAGACTACATATTGGACCACAAAATGAATCTCCACATATACAAAAAAGTTGAAATTAGAGCCTATACCCTATCAGACCACTATCATCTATGCTTAATATCTGCAATACAAATAGCAGCTGAAAATCAGGAGAGAAGGGGAAGGAAGAACTTAAAAAAAAAGATAGGGGATCATGCTTTAGTAGAGAAGATAGGGCAAGGTCAAGTGTTGCATGTAAATAGCAAGACATCTGGTGAAGCTCTCTCTCACTTCTCTTCCTGGTCACTTGTGACTGGACAGGTTTGATCTCACGAATAAGGGAAATATAGGGACTGACAGATACACGGTAACCATCTGGCAAATGAGACAGTGCTCCTCACCCCACTGCTGTGTTCTATTCTTATTCCGCCACCTACCTTTATATCACCTCTTATATAAAGATCTTCATTTAAACAGTATTTCATCTTTGGCTAGGAAGTGCCTTGGAAACCAATCAGGATGCATCCAAGGATTGTGCAGAAAATGCAAAACGGAAAACAACAGCAAACCATAATTCAGAACACCAGAGACCCTACATTATTCACCTGGAAGTAAACTACCCAAATCTCTCCCCATCCTAAAGTTCAGGGAAACTTTTGAAAGAAGGGGCAGCAAGATTGTAAGAACCTAAAGGTGGGGAGACGCAAAGATATGCATGATACTCCACACAAGTTAGGACTGCGGCAGGCAGAATTGGACTTTGCCTGACCATATTGGCTGAACTGTCAATGACCCTCAAATCTAGCATGGATCAAAGGGGAGAAGGCCCAGGCATCCTTAGAGGCAAGGGATTAAACAATCATAATAGAGTTCCCATAATAATGGGAAGACCATGAAAGGGCTCCAGGCTATGTCACTGAGTCCTGAATCCTCACTAGGGTGGAGTACTCATAGGGAGGTTTGGCATTCACTCAGAAGGCTGCTACAGGGGATGAGAGGGAGGAAGGGGAAGCCATTGGGAGAGGCGGAGGTAGGGGGTCCAAGGAAGGGAGGATCTTGCCAGGGGGATATCTGGAGAGTGGAGGGGAGAAGGAATGGTTGGGGATACTTATTGAGCTTGTATGATTAAGAAAAAAATAAAATGTGGAAGAAAAAAATAAATGCTTAAAATACAAAGAAAATTGCTGCTAAATGGGAAGTTGTACTGTGTGAAGTATCCCAAGCGCAGATAACCAGACATGCTCATTTTTTTCTTATAATTGGGACATAGTACTAAGCCCTCAAAATGATACACTCAAGGGGAGATATCTATAATGCCCACTGTAACTGCAAAGAAACATAGTATTTTGGTAGGTGTAAGAAGACCAAAGACAGTGGAGACAAAGGAACACATGGAAATAGATTAATAAGTCCACAGAAGAGAAAACCCCATAACATAAGGGAAGTAAGGTGATAGGTCTTATAATAAGGAGTAAAGGAGGGAAAAAAGGGTCAAGTGACTTAGGGAAAAAGAGTGATCAAAGGCCTAACCCAGTAATAAACTCTGTAAAGCACTACAACTCTGGTAGGAAGAATCTAGCAACAGAGGTACATAAGACCTTTGTTCTTATGTACATGGGAAAGTGGTTATGGTCTGCATAGGTTCTAATCCCTTAATGTCAACTGAAATCATAGCTGAAAATGAAAACCTATCCAACTAACAGTAGAAGGGAAGTAAATGGGTAAGAACAGATATCCTAGATTTAACTATATAAGATTGATAATGTAACACTATCTAAAAACTCCTTTTGAAAAGACTTCATATATTTATTTGGTGTGTTGTGTGCATGCATGTGTATGCATGTGTGTCTGTGTCTGTATGTATCAGAGGGCACTGTGTGTCCCTGTGGAGGAGTGACTTCGGAACTTATCCCCTGAGTTGCTTCTACCTCCTTTTTGCTTCCCTCTGGGATGTCCCATGCTCTGCCCACCAGGACCAGAAATATAGGCTGCCACCATTTCCACCTGGCATTTTTACACAGAACCCAGGATCCAAACTCCGGACCTTCTGCTTCTGAGGGAGTCTTAACCCCTGAGCCATCTCTCCAGCCTAAAACTCCTTTTTTAAACCCTTAGATATGAAAACTTCTCAGAACTCAACCAAATTGCACCCTATTACAATTGAAGACTAGTGAGGCAGAAAGCCACATCAGGGAAGAGAATAAAATATCAGTGAATCTAGATTATTCATCCTTCATCAGCCCATCAAAATCTGACCAGCACACTCCAGCCACAACAGGGCTGCTGTATCAAGAATGTCACTGCAGTGGGAACTTATACAACGAGAGCTACACAATGGCCGACTTAGCAACATTTCCCCAAGGACTAAAGAGGATCTCAGAAGAAAGAACTGCTCTCAGACGGTGTCTCAGGTTCAGAAGCTGGACACAGGAAAGGGAACCTCCCCAAATATGAGTTTGCCCACTGAAGAACCACATATAGTACAACAGAACACTACTCCTTTACCAACACAGGCACCCCAAAGGGAATCCTGTGATACATATAAGCAGAGGGACAGGAGGGTGATGGGGACAGAGCAGGATGAATGAAGGGAAGAGAGGGTGGGAGAGGATAGAAGTAGATGGGAAGAGGGTTGGGGCAAAAATATAAATCCATTATGTTTGAAAATAAAAATTAAAATAAATCTTCTGTTCAGCAAATCGAAGCAGAGAGAAGAGACAGCATACACACTGGGAGTAAAGCTTTGCAAACTCTATTACAAGTGGGTGGTTAATATCTACAGTACATAAATAACTGCAAAAACTGACATCAGAACTCCCCCAACCTTCCAACATTCAAATGAAACTAATGTTGGGATGAATGGAAAATTCTCAAAAGACAAACTAGTACAAGCCAGAAGACATTTGAAAAAATATCCAGTGTTCCTAGCCACAAGGTCAATGGAAGCTATATAACAGCTTTGCAATTCTGTCACTGAAGTTATCATGTGTATCTGTCAATGAACAAATGTCTCACATCCTGGTGAGGAAGAGGAGAAAGAAGAATGCTCATTCACTGACAGTAAGACCAGCATCTTGTGCTGCTCTGATGGCAATCATCTACCATATAACAGAAGGATTACATGTTTGTGTATGTACACCTAGTCAACATTCTACTGAGATAATTACTACCTCTTCCAGATTTGTTGCTGCATGACTTACAATAGCTATTTAATGGGAGCAGTCTAGATGTTCACTGAAGGAAGAACGGATGAGGAAAATGTGGTACATAAACACAATGGATTGTATCTATGATATAGAAGAGTGGCTTTTGCAGGAAAGGGAATGGAAGGAGAGATATAAGCAATGTGAGCTAGAGTCTGAATGCAGATACATGCCCATATGGTCTAAGTTCTTTCCAGTTTCTCTGATAAAATACCCTGACAAAAGCAACTGAAGTCTCTTGTTGATATAGTGCATCATGGTCAGCATGACATGGCAGCAGAAGCAGGAGACCTGCTGGTTAGCTGGGGTCGGTGGTGAGCAACTAGTCATCAGATCTCCAGCACTCACCTCTGTAATGCCTGTGGCCCACTCTATCAGGTCTTCAAATACAGACAACTGCTGTCCATGTGGACCATATAGGGAGAAATGTCCAACATTCACCTTATATCCAAATCCTTCTGGAAAGTGGCAGTAGTTGAGAATGTCATACTCTGTATCCAGTTTCATTTTCTGATCCATGTTCACTTGGTCTCCAACAGGGTTTGTGAACTGAATGTTCTTCAGGGAAGTGTGTAGCTGAATGAGATGTTACCTTATGATGAAGTGGACCCCAAAGAGAAGACACCCTGAGTTAGGGAAATTTTTCTCATTGTTTTAGCCCCTGGCACATAAATCAAGTTCAACAGGCATCAGCAATATGGAGATTATTAAGTTAGCAAGGGTGAGCTTACTTCATGGTGATTTCAAGTAGATAGTGAGTTCACATCCAGCCAGTATGGGATGCATGAAAGCCTATTTCAGAAGATAAGAAAAGGACTTTCATTTCCTTGTCATTTGTCATGGTTTGCATGTGAGTTTTCACCTGTAGAATCAGGTATTTGAATAATCGATCCCCTGCTGGTAGTGCTGTTTTAAGAATATATGGAGTCTTTAAAGAGATGGAGTCTTGCTGGAGAAAGTATGTCATAAGGGTATGCCACTGCTTCAGGGAAGCATTTTCTGAAAATAGGACATGGCTTATTTTGGAACAAATAATAGAAATATGATAAATATGGAGGTTGTCAGGCCTAAAGCCTGCTTTCTGGGGGTTGAGAATGTGCAGTTGCTAGGCACTTCTTCCTTTTTGAAAATTGAGTTTTGACTCTTTTCTGTGTAGACAATGATAGACAAATTCTTCCCTTTTTGTGAATTGGGTTTGCCTCCTATCTGTTCTTAGATCTCTTTTGTTTTACTCAGGACTGGTTAGGTTATCACTTCCCCGTACAGTTCCTTCTCTATGCATTTGAGATATGTTAATACAGGAGCCAGGTAAATATGCTTTGAGGTGTTGTCTGTTACCTCTTAGCAACTAAATGGAGATTTCATGTCTAGTCCCACACAGCAAATAGATGTCACTCCTGCCTTTTCTTCATTAGTCAGAACGTATATACGCTGATTCTGAAGAGACTGGAGAGGAATTTCAAGAGTACAAAAACATAGGTGGCAAAATTCCCTCAAATGTGACTCTTGCTGAACTAATTCAGAAATTCAATAAATATGAGATTATGCCATCTGTTCACAAGAATCAGCATACAATTATTTTTTATAAAGTACATAATTTGTTAGCAAGTAGAAAGAAAATGAATCCTAATATAGTTCATGCCATTATGACCAAATAAAAGCCAGCTTATATGCTAGCAGCTGGAATTTGGAATCTTCCAACAGGGAAAATTAATGTATGACATGATTCGCCTTTATTATCATTTATAGGAATATATAATAGATATGACACATATATATATATATAGTTAATTAAAAAATGGTCCTTATTGAAATCTAAATTCTATGGACAGATTAAAGGAGCTCAACCTCCTTGATGTATTTTAACTACAATTAAAACAATCATAGCAATATGGAGCTAGATTCTGTGGCTATTTGGTGCAGCATTGAAAAATAGATACACTTGGAAATACTGGAGAAATGAAACGCAGTCTGTTACTGTGTAATAGGACCTGTTTGTGCTTTACCTTCAAACAATGGGTTAGGTACTTAAAAATTGTTTATACAAAAGATGATTCTTGCTGAGTACATAAAACAGGAGACTGGGAGGGTATGTGTCTTTTTGTTTTCCTTTGTTTGTGGGTGCAGCAACACATTCTTTGCCCTTAAATTTTCTAATATAAATTCTGTTACAAACTTCAATAAATGGGTTCAGATTCACTTAGCCTGGAGCTGTCTGTCTGTTTTCAATATCCGCTGACTCCTTGTCTACCATTAGGAACCTGGGTCCAGGCTGTGGCTATACCGCAGGAAGGGTTGACCTGGAGGTTGGATAACCTGGTCCCATTTCTCTTTCTGTCCTACTTTGTCTCCTGATGATTTCAGTGACATGAAAAAGCCTTCTGCTTAGATTGTCATACTTTCATAATGCTTATAACTTGCCTTGGACTCATGGACTACATCTCCACTGGAACCAAAAGCCAAAAATAATAAGCCCATTCTCCCTTAAAATGCTTGGCTCACAAATTGCTTTCATTATTTATTGTGTGTGCGCACATGTGTGTGTGTCTCAGAGGGCACTGTGTATCCCTGTGGAGGACAAAATGTAACTTTGGAAATCATCCTGAATTGCTTCTATCTCCTTTTTTTCTTCGCTTTGTGATTTCCCAGATTCTGCCAACTAGGGCTAGAAGTGCAGGCCATATCGATTTTCTCCTGGTGTTTTTATGTGGGACCTAGTATCTGAAATCAGGACTTTCTGCTTGCAAGGCAGAGTCTGAACCTGTGAGCCATCTCTCCACTCCCTCATAAACTGCTTTTAATCACCCACAGATATATGATTCATTCTCTAGAAAGTACTCAGGCATACATGGTTAAAGATAAACCTTATGAAATGGGCCACACATATGACTTGAAAATAGGAGGGAGTCCTACAGTGACACAAGCACAACCATGTCCATTGCAGCACTATTTGCAAGAGCAAAGTCATGGAATCAACCCAAATGCCCAACAGTTGAGGAATGGATAAAGAAAAGGTGGTACATTTATACAATGGAATACCACTCAGCTATCAGAAATGATGAATTAATGAAATTTGCCAGGAAATGGATGGAATTAGAAAAAATTATATTGAGTGAAGTATCCCAGACACAAAAAGTTAGATGCCTTATGTACTCCCTAATACATTGATTTTAGTTCCAAACCCACTGTAATTGCAAAGGATTATAAACAGAAGGGACGGTAAAGGAGGACCTCAAAAGAAAAGAAATAAAGGCTCATGCTTCAGTAAAGAAAATTGGCCTTGGTCAAGTATTGCATGTAAGTAGCAAAACATCTGGTAGAGTTTATTCTCACTTCCCTTCTTGGTCACTTCAGACTGAACAGGTTTTATCTCACCAATCAGGGAGGATATAGGGTTTGGCAGATAGATGATAACTATCTGGCAATGAGACACTGACCCCACCCCTCCTGCTGTGTCCTACACTTATTCTTTCATCTAACTTTGAGTCTCGTCTTATATTAAGATCTGCATTTAAACAGTCTTTTATCTTTGGTTAGGAAGTGACCTTCCATACCAATCACTGCAGACAAGGACAGGGTAGGAAAATCAAAACTGAAAACAACAACAAACCTTAATTCAGAACACCCAAGACCCTACATCATTCACCTGTAACCAGACCAGTCAAATCTCACAATCCTAAAACTCAAGGAACCTTGTAGAAGAGAGGGCAGCAAGACTGTAAAAACCCAAAGATGGGGAGGTCCAATGATATGCAAGATACTCCACATAAGTTAGGGCAGCAGCAGTCAGGATTGGACTTTGCTTGACCTGCACAATGGCTGACATGTCAACGACCCCCCCCCAAAGTCTAGTGTGGATTGCAGAGGAGAAGGCCCCAATCAGTAGGATCCTTAGAGACAAAGAATAACACAGTCATAAGAGAGTTCTCATGTTAACAGGGAGCCCAAGAAGGGGCTCTGGGCTGTGCCACTGTGTCCTGAGCCCTCCTGGGGTAGAGGAAGCAGAGGGAGGTTTGACATTCACATAAAAGTATGTTGCAGGTGATGGGAGGGAGAAAGGGGAAGGCAATGGATGATGGGGAATGAGGAAGGTTTGTGAAAGAAGGGTGAAGGAGGCAGAATGCAATGGGTTACAACTGGGGAGGGGAGGGGCAGTGGGACAGGATGGGGGTACCTATTGAGCCTGTATGATTAAGAAAAAGTAAGATGTGGGAGAAAAATAATAAAAAGAATAAAAGGTCTTCAAATCATCCTGTCTTGAATATGTTGCCATTATTGTCATTGGAGTATCCTTGATTAATTTCCACCCTTTCTGACTTCAAATATAATTTATTTACATGGAACATATCTTGATTACTTTATAAAGTATTAGCTGTGATTCTGTGAATAATAGGTAATAAACTGATTTCTATCAAACAAAAACAAAGAAAATAGGAGGGCGTCTAGGAAACTATATGAAGGGTTAAAAACAGGAAGAGGAGGAGTGACAGGATTGGGAATTAAGGGGTAAAAATAGTATAAATTCACTATATTCATGTATGTAACACTAAATATATATATATAATTACATATATTTTGAAAGATGCTTGGCTTAGAGTATTTTATCACAATAAGAGAAGAGTAAATGGAAGGTCATTCCAATATTTTATAATTATCTGCATTTTTTTCTATGGAAAATCATTAGCCCAGTGAAATATTCTGGTCATTTGTAACTTAGTGTGTTCATGGCAGTTTACAACATATTTTCCCTTGATATTGAAAAGTTGCACTTCAGAGCATTATTTCTATATACTTCTTGACTTACCTCTTTGTCTCCATTAAACTAGTTGATCTTGGGCTATTGGAGGAACATCCAAAGGTGATTAGTTTAAGCTCCTACAGTATCTAATTACATAAGCAACAAGTTGATGCTATGAGCTTCAGAACAGGCATTACCTGCCAGGCAGAAAACACCCATCCTTCCCCTGTTCTTGCTGGTTGCATTTCTTCTGGATGAAGGAGCATCTCATGCAGGCTGTAGGTCATGGCATACACAGCATTGTATACATTGTAACTGGATTCACTTATGGTTACATCAAAGTGGTTTCCAGGCAGTGAATCCAAGGATGCATTGGGACGAGTTCTCCAGGATTTGACAGCCATCATCATCAGCAAATGAGCAGTTGAAAAAGAAATACCAAAACTTGGTTAGGTAAAAATCTCTGGGTATTTGGAAGGGTGTACTGTTTGGATAAAATCTGTGAGATCAGTGACTTCCTCATGGTGATGTGAGAAAATTAGAGCTCCAGGCAGTGGATCCAAAAATCCATGTTTTGGATGGGCAGTGGTATCCCACTGTGAGTTCATGACCCAGACTTTCCACATGACTAAGATATGTCTTAGGTAAAACAGAAAGCCCTGCAGGAAGTCACTGTCCCCATATATGATGATCACATTCACAGAGGGCTACCTCAAATTCCCAAATATAAAATGAGTAAGGTTTACAGAGGAATGGAATTTTTAACAATGAAAGAAAACATATTCAACAACACATACAGAGAGAATTCAAAAATCAGAGATGATCAACAGAACAGCCAGTCCTGCTAAAGTAAGAGCCAAGCTTCAGGTTCACAAGAAATGCTGAAAACCACGCTGTCTGAAGGCAAAACCTGATAAATCAGCTCAATATCATCACTGACTGATGAGGTGTTTTATGCTGAATTTTCTTGCTCACAGTGCATTCACTGACCTGGGAAGCACCACACCAAGTCTTCTGCTGTAGTACGTGGCATAAGTCCATGTTCCAAATTGAAGATCAAGTCAGGTTTGGTCATGCTGTGGCTTATAGATACAAAGAGTACGTATGTAAAAGAAGTCAATGTGCTGAGTCACATATACTGATGAAAGACAATACTTCCCAATCCTTAATTGCACTGTGATCAATTTAAAGATGGTTCACCTTCAGTTCTTCACTGACTGGACTACTATTTATGTAGTACTAAAATCCACAGTGATAGTAGAAATTGACCATGCAAACAAAACTTTAATGATCAGTGTGATTGCTGATGAGTTGACAAAGTCTGCATGAAAAAATGATCATTTAAAAAAGAAAGTGTGCAACCAGTAATTGTGGGAAACATAGTCCACAGTTCAATAAACAAGTTATGTGGGAAAAGTACGAAAATAAAAACGTGACTGTACTAGCAGTTCCATATTCCAGGAAATGGACCGCACAGAGAGTTCAAGTGTATCTTAGAACACAAAATGAAACATTGTCTCCTGAAACTTAACACAATTAATACTGTAAAATATCCACATATAAGAAGGGATCAATAGAGCATGGAGTGCCTGTGTGTCATGACTGCATTAATACATAAGAAAATGAAAAACTTCAGACATCTAGAAAAATATTTACCTAAAAGTATAAAGCAATCTTCCAGGAATATATCATGAAAAATAAAATAATTTTCAAGTCTGCACAAATCAAAATATACAAACTTAAAGTAGTTCTACTACCATCCATCACAGTAGCATTTGCAGTACAAGGATGATGATCAGAGGATCCTCTACAGGGATCTTTTTTTGGCTGAATCTCAATGTCTTATGAAAGCTTGAATTCCAATTTCTTCTTTCTGATTGGACAATATAAAAGTTATGCTTTCTTAGGCTAGAGTAAGCCTAAAGCTTACTTTGCTTTTTTTTTTTTTTTTACTCCATTGTCCAGGACACAGTACACTACAGAGAAAACTGTGGATGCAGCACACTTATTTTCTGTGTAATCGTTCACTTAAGTGTGTCAGCTCAGGCATTACTGGTTTGTGTTAGGAGGATTGTAACTGTCAGGAATTTTATAATGTCATAAGCATTGTTATCAGCTCCATATTTACTACCGTAGTACAGAACAGAAAGAGTTTCTCATTATGTCCCTGGGAACTCAGCCAAAAAAAAGACTGATGTAGGTCTCCAGCATCACATCCTTGTAGAGGGTCCTCTGATCAACATCCAGGTACTGCCATTCCTCCAAGGTGAAGTTGACAGTTATGTCCTCAAAGGACATTGTTCCCTGCAATGGCAAGTGGCTCATTAAACCAAGTCTTCAGTTTGAGCACAGTAAATGGGAGCTCATAGTACTCTTTGTGTGTCATGCCAGTGTCATAACAACAACATTTGATTTCTACAACAGAAGATAGAAAAATAAATGCAAACATATAATCTGGATTATATATTTCAGAAGACAGTGATTCACGGACACAAGAATCAAGAATGTTAAAAGGAATTACAATAAAACACAATGTGCAGCCAGGATCACAGAACGAGGATCCCAGGTCCATGAAGACTGCCTATGTACCGACAGTCTCAGGATGACATAGGCAATTTGAAGGAATATAGATTAATCTTCCAAATAAAGGAAGAAAGAGACTGTGACCATGAAAACTCCAAAATTCTTTAAAAACAAAACAGTGGTCTAAGGTAGCCATATTACTAACTGCATAGTCCAAGTTCCATCAAGTAATACACAAAAGAGTTAAAAGAGAGGCACAAAGAAAATTCAGATTGGGTCAAGTGATTCTGAACAGTTTATTCTCATGTGAAATGTTCACAAACAGAATCTGGATCATCAGAGAAAAACATGGCAAAGCACTGTTTCTCACACATGCTATGGGGAAGAAAAGATGAACATGCTGTGGAGAGGGAAGGTTAATGTTTAGAAATTCCTTCAGGGAGGGTGATACTTTCCAGACTGTGTCACCAGACCTATGTGAAACATTTCAGAATCTGCTTCTCATATACATGGAAATCTAAGTGTAAACTGAAGAGATAGACAGGAAGTGAGGCAGGAAAGTGAAGGCCTTTCAGATTTTAAGTACTGTGTCCTGGACAATGAAGACAAAGCGGGTTTGGGAGCTGGAATATGCTTATGAGCAGAACATTCTGTAAAATCAGAGTGTACTGGTGAAAGGTATAATCCAGACTTCCTTTGTCTTCACTCTACTTGTTAACTCAGGTAAAGAAGTTAGCAGTCAGGACTTTGGCAGAGGATGCTGAGGGTCATCAAATCTGAAGGAGAGAACTGCAGTTCCAATTCTGCTTTTAACAAACTATCCAAGGATGATGACCTTTATCTTTTATTTTTCTGCATCTACTTCCACACAGTATTTCAGAAAGTCAGCATGAAGCACAGTTTAAGTAAAACTGTGCATAAATTAATGGGTTCTTTGTGAAATAACCAAGTATTCTACAAATACAAACACATTACATGTATATTCCAGACCCTGGCTTATATTATAAGAAAATTTCAGCACACATTTAACCATAGTCTTCTAACTTATCCAACTAAAGCCCCTGTGAGTCAATGGCCCTGTGATTCCATGGCCAACACATGCACAATATGCCTCAAGCTGACAATGACAGAGTAAGTCCCCTCAAACACACTTAGTATAATTCGCTTTTTTTTCATAAAATACACCAAGCTTCATGCCTAACTGTGGCATCCATTTAGCGGGTCCACAGAGGCTACTAGTGCTTTCCATATCACTACTCAGCCCTCCAAACCCTTAGTATGATTTGCCACACTGAAGGGATATGACAATGTCCTATTTTGCAAATAAACACAAGAAGTCTCAAAGAAGGGACTGGACTTCCCTTAGATTTCACAGGGAAAAGATGAAAATGCTCACTTCAAACCATAACACCACAGCATGGTCTAGGTCAGAGCTCAGCCTCTAGGACACAGGAGAAAAAAAAAATCATTCCCCGAACTCAAAGCCCAACAAGCCCTTGCCCATCAGTTGACAAATCCAAGCACATTGAGGGCATCGGTCTGGGCATCTGCAATGGCAGATGGGGACACAGTTCTCTGCCTATTTGGGAGCTGACAATGCACTCACTGTTTTCCTCTTGCAGGACATCAATATTCCCCTATCTGGTGAGGAATTACAGGCTACAGTTCCTTCTCAAAGCTTTATGAACATTGTTGAGCCAGGAAAGAAGTTACTATTGCAGCTTTATTAAGGAACTGAAGGCCTGGGAAAGTCATCCCTAATCTCCCTCTAAATAACTGATTGGACATTCATCACCCTGTATTTTACATTGGAAAGTACTTTAAGTCCAAGGACTAAGGACCTGGACATAATAACTTGAAAGTGTAAGAAGAAAATGCTTCCAACATATTGCCTTAAGTAAGGATTTGAAGAATAAATCTTTTTTGTGGTAGCACAGAAGAGAAAAACAGCTATGAACAAATGGAATCATGACACAATAGACCTTCTATACATCAAAGAGAAAATCTTTGCTAACCATACAAAGCACAGTAGGAGCATCAACAATATACAAAGAACACAATAAACTGACCTTCCAGACTATTAACTGGAAAAAAATCAACAAACCATAATCCAGAACTTCAGAGACTCTATATCAACCACCTGGAACTAGGCCAGCCTAATCTCTCCCCATCCAGAAGCTCAGAGAAATTTGCCGAAGAGGGAGTGATAAGATTGTAGAGCACAAGGATGGGAGGAGCAATGATATGCAAGATACTCCACACAAGTTAGGGCCAAAGCAATCATAATTGGACTTTGCATGCCCTGCACAATGTCCAACACACTATTGACCTCACAAAGTCTAGCATTTGCTAAAGACACCAAGATCCGTGGAGGCAAGGGATTGACAGCCACAGTAGTGTTCCTATGCTTAAGGGGAACATGGGAAAGGGTTCAGGGAAATGCCACTGGGTCCTTGCACCTCATCGGAGAGGAGGACCCAGAGGAGAGTCTGGCATGAACATTAAAGGATGCTCCAGGAATGAGATGGGGAGGCACTGGGGAATGAGGAGGGAGGGGGAGGAGAATGGGGCATAGGGCGATGGGAGATTGGAGGGAGGGAGGGGACCGGTGTACCTGTTAAGTTTGTATGAGTGGAAAATAAAAAGAAAATAAACTGACCTTAACAAAATAAACAACCCAATGAAAGACTAGGAAAATACTTCTCACAGAAAATGCTGCTAACTATGTTGCAATATGATTCATTGATTCTGAGCTGACAAAATACTCATGAGAATTCAGAGTGGGAGACTCCTTTGCCTTCCCAACTCTTCTTTGTGTTGTCCTCTGTCTTTCTACCCTGCCTCAAACAAGGCCATACATTCACACTTGAGACTTCAAATTTTCCTCTTCCTTCTTGCAGATTGGCCAGTCTTCAGACCTTTTGATATTATCTGAAATATATTACTATTTTAATATTTTTGCAAGTATCACTACAAAGAGGAAATGCCCTGTATATATGCAGATTTCACATTCTTATTTGTGGTAGAAATGTTGGCTTTGATCATCAACTGACAATAGACTTTCAAGACTCAGAGTGCAATGATCATCTGTCTTCTGAACTCTGTTATGCCATTCTGGCTGAGACTCTTCATAGGCCATGCCTACATACTTCAGGTATGTCCAAATCTCCCCCTCTATCCTTGTGAACTGGCTTTCAGGCCTGGAGAGATTGCTTAGGACTTAATGCTTTGCCTCAGGAGCAGAAAGTTCTCAGTTTGGGTACATTATTCCACATAAACATTCCATACAGAAGTGATAGTGGCATGAGTGTCCAGTCCTGGAAGCTGCAAATATGCAAATACTAGTGTAATCAATTGGGAGTAGTGCAACCAAGGTTTCTCAGGTCCCCTTGGGCCTCCAAAAGCACCCACAGAACAATTCAGGACATATGTAAGTGAAAGTGGAGAGGAGAGAAAGAGAGAGAGAGAGAGAGAGAGAGAGAGAGAGAGAGAGAGAGCGCTGGACAATAAACCCTTGTTCCCTTAAGCTGTTTGATGGTCATTTATCAGCATCCCTGCAGGCAGACTGCAAAATATTCCAAAGACACATTGGGCAAAAGTTTAGATTCTTATTGATCTCCATTATAGCAAAAAACACTACCGGATAAATTGATACTTGGAGGATGGCAGACTGGAAATAAGGTGTAGAGATCATTAGATGTGTGGCTCTGGCCACACTGCAACCAAATAACATAAACCTTGTGTACTAATTTTTTTCCCATGAACTTCTGCAATACTACAACTCTCAATGTTGAGATTGTTATTGTTTGAACCTTTTGGGTGCTAATAAGCATTGCAGAATTCATAGGGGTACATAATATATAAGTGAGATTTGTCATCATGAAGATCTGTATACAGGTTGCATTATTTCTGAGCATTGATGTGATGTCCATGAATCAGTATATGTACAGTTTGTCTGAGGGCAAACTTCTCAATTCCTTTGTATTGGAAGGCTTACTGGCAGAAATATTAAAATTAATGGTTTCCTTGAGATATCTAGTTCATCCTATATTATCACGAAGTCTAGCATCTGCTAAAGGCACCACGATCCTTGGAGGCAAGGGATTGGCAGCCACAGTAGTGTTCCTATACTTAAGGGGAACACGGGAAAGGGTTCAGGGAAAGGCCACTGGGTCCTTGTACGTCATCGGAGAGGAGAGCCCAGAGGAGAATCAGGCATGCACAAGAAAGCACTCTCTGGGAATTGGGGTGGGAGGCACTGGGGGACGGGGAGGGAGGGGTGAGGGGAGGGGGAGCAGGGGTTCGGGGGGAGGAGGAGGGAGGGAGGGAACTGGTGTACCTATTAAGTTTGTATGAGCTGAAATAATAATAAAAAATGAAAAAAATCCTTGCCTTCGCTAATGAGGAAATCACTATATTTTTAATATCTTGATTTTCATAACCGTTTTTTCTACCATAGGTAAAACAAATAAAACATATTTCTTTCCTCTAAGTCCTAATTTTCTTACATTTCCTTTCTTTCTTCATTTAGCATTTTAAATGATAGTAGGACAGACGTTTGTTACAATTTATCTTTGGTCATTTGAGCTTTACTCCATTATAAATTGATGGTGTCAAAGAATTCAATGCTGTGTATGTTTGATATCTGTATGTTGTTTAGGTCTGTGTCCATGTTTTGGATGGAAGGATTAATTCACATTCTTAAGGTCACATTCTTATTTTTCTATACTATCAAAAACATTACTCATTGGTAAAACATCTAGACTCCAGCATATGCTCAGATACATGTTAGTGTTGGCAGTGCTGAGGATGCTCAATGGGACACACACTCACACATATGCATATACACACACAAAGGCACACAGATAGGCATATATACACACATAGGCATATACCTGCACACATACACACATATGTGGACATGTGCACACACTTGCACGTGCACACACACACACACACACACATATACACAAAACACAAGATGTATTCTACATGGGCAGAGTGAAGGCAAGTTATGGAAGTGGGACTAGTGAGACATGGTAGACACACAAGCACACAGAGAGTTAAGAAAACTTAGTGGCTAAGAGACCCAAACTCTCTCAGGAATCCTAGGCCTAGTAAACTTTTAGGTAATTTCAATAACAAGGATCAAGGATAAGGAACAAACTAAGCAAAAGCCACTTCTTGGTGAGATATCAGAAGATTATCTAAGGGGCTAGGTGACATTATATGGCAGACCTTAACATTAGGCAAAAGAAAACAGACTGGACCTTAAACTAGACAAAGATTATGACCTTGATATAAATATGGAGGTTTCTTGGTCCTGGACTGTGATAAGAATTTTTCCTTGAACAGCATGATTTCACACATCTGCAAATTCAAATATATTTTCCACAAATTCACAAGAAACAGTGATCTGGAACAGGCAAAGACTTGAAAGTGGGAGAAAGTTTTCCAAAGGGATAAGCAGAGGGAATAGTATCATGGGCAAATGACATGAATCCATTGAGAACATTTTTGAAATTGTCAAAGAACAACGCATATCAAAAATACAGTACTGCATATGCACAAAAAGACCACAAAGATGTAACAAATATCTAATCATTATATGTCATGTAAAATGAATCAAACATTTTAGAGTTTGCATTTTCCTAATAATAAATCAACTTTAGGACTGAAGAAATGGCTCAGGGATTAAGCCTTTGCCTCATTAAACACAAGGACCTCATTAAACACTAGATCCCATGTGTGCTGGTTGCATTTTGGTGTTAACTTGACATTTGCAGACTGTTTGGGGTGCAGGTGTGGAAGGTTAATGGTTGGAATGGCCCCTGAACAAGTCTGCAGGTACTTGATGGATTGCTGTGCAAAACCCAGCCCATAGTGGGTGGTACTTTCCAGTGGTGGACCAGATTATAGGAAGTGCAAAGGAGGAAGAAATTGCTCTTCCCTTATCTTGTGTCAATTTGCTGTGGAGTCCACTCTGCGAGCATCCCTTGCTTTTAGAGCATTGTGGCCTTCTTTATTGCTGTTACTGCTGCCTCCATTCTTGAGATCCTTCAGAAAGCGTTCTGTTTTGCAATGTAACCTTTCCTTCCTTCCCCAGACCTGTGTAACTCACCCTCCTTATCCCCTTCTGACCTCCTGTTACCAGATCCCAAAACACTGTATTGGTACCAGAAATTTAGTGACTGAGGATCTGACTTCAATAGTGCCCAAATCTGGGTGTGTGGGTCCTTGATCTCCTCTCCAACTGCTAAGCACTCATCCCTGACCTGGTCTTACTCATTTCACTTTTGGGGTGAATATTGGCTGCTGCACCTTTTGTTGACATTGGCATGCTTGATCCTAGTAGCACAGGGTCCACCTGGGTTTTGCTGGTACATGAGTCCTATCACATGAGGTAATTACATATTAACTATCACATATTATATGTAATTAATAGTATCTATACATGTGAGTAATATTTAAAAATACAGGTGTCAACTTGATAGTTGCAAGCTGAGATTTGGGCATGTCTCTGAAGAAGTGAAGGCAAACCTTCAAGAGATTGTCTAATGGAGAAGACTGTGCCTATGGGATGTGGGACCGTTTCCTGAGCAGGTGGATAAGAGAGGCAATCTAGTAAGACCCGTGAATTCCAAGGACTGAGCTCTCTGCTGTATTTCCATAACTGGTTCATCACATCAGCATTTTTTCAGTATACTTAAGACAGACTTGAAGTGTGGCATGTCAGGTTTGCCCCTTTCTCAGCAGAGGATGAGGTGTGACCAGTTCCCTGGGCTTCTCTGTTGATGGGAACCGTCCTCCCAAGCTGTATTAAGAAATAGAACCAGACAATAGTAAGCCCTGGATCCCTTAAGTCCTTTGATCCTGAACTAATCTATAGCATGCAGGCAAACAGAAACACCGAGGCTTTAATTTTCACGTGGGTCTCCTGCCTCCGGGTAGGGTAACCACGACACTCTGGCGACTTGCATAGACCAGACTTTTCCTTGAGTCTGAAAGTGTCACTTTCTTTCCCCACACCCACCAGAGCATCCAACACCCTGAAGCAGCGCAGTCCTTCCTTTAGCCACTGCCCCTCAGCTCACTCCTGGCATCCAACTCCCCACAGTGCGGCCCCTTCCTCGGCGACAAGTGTGTCCCCAGGGCAGCATCTCGGGGAGCTCATGAAGCCTGCACCGCGAATCGCGGTCCTTGGGAGCCCTGGGGGCCATTTCCACGCTGCGAAGTCCCTCTGGTCCTACACAAGGACGGGCTCCGCGGGCGCAGGGCTCGCAGGCTGCAAGGGTGACCATTGCCCCTTGTGGCTGTTGGCAAAGGACACGATGCTGCCCGGGGAACCTCCCTGCCTAGGACATGCAGCCAGGCAGGGTTCTAGATCCTTTCAGGGTCAGAGAGCTGCCTGCGCTGCACCTTGGATCTTCCAGCACCAGAAAAGAATCTAGTTCCCAGTGGTGATCAGTGGGGCAGGGCCGGTGTCGCTGCATCTGATTGGCCCTTTTCTTCCACCTGTCAACCCGTGCCTTGCTTCTGGAGTACAGGCTTGGTGGAATTCTTCCCTTAAAGCCCGAGAACCCTGGGTTCAGGCCGTGGGCCTGCGGGGACTGCAACCTCTAAGCAGGAGTTGGCCTCACCATCCAATCAAGGATAAATCACAAGACCCTGTGTGGTGTGCGAGCCCTCAATAGCGATTTCCTGTCCTGATGTTGATATTTGCAAACCAGGTCATTCGGGTTCAGCTCTGCCCTAGTTTTCAGTTGCAGTCAAGTACCAAAGTCTATTTCAAATCTGCAGGTGTTTTGTTTCCCAAGGAATCTATGCGTTTTCTTCCCTTACTCCCCATTCCCATCTTGCACCCTGTACATTCCACCTCCCTCCTGGTTTCATCTGGGGTGTCTGCTGTGGTGCTCAGCCCGAGCACCTGCTGTGGTTGGGGTGACCCATCAATGGGGTAAATCCCTGAATAAAGAAATTCCCTTTCTCCTGTGTCGCATGAATTTGGAATAATCTCAGGGTGGTGTTGTATATCTGAGTTCTTCTTGGGGAAGTGCTGATAGACTAACTTTGTACAGGGTTAGTAGAGATATCATAGCAGGTAGGGTGGCAGCCCAGTCGTGACCCGACAATACCATCTGGCAGTACCATTCTCCACCACTGGCTCTTATATTCTTACTTTACTTGTCCTTTTTTCACTTTTGGTTTTCTGTGGAACAGGCTCTCCTTGCCTTAGACAGGTCATTAAGTGGCTCCTAGTCAAAGGCAGTCTGGCTGGAAGTCCTGCCTCTGCCCATTCAATGTAGCTTTTACAGGCCAACACACTGTTGTTGTCCAGCAGCTGTTTCATTTTACTTTGTTTTTGATCATAACACCTTCTCCTTTCAGTGAGTAGAATTTCTTATTCCTTACAAATTTGTATGTTGTTTTTGTGGGTTTGCTTTCCTTCAGGGTTTTTTCCTGCCCTATATTTCATTTTGGTGTGATGTAAGCTAGAGCTTGTGATGTTCTTCTTTTTTCCTCTTCAGATTTTGTGGAGTTTGTAGACACTAGGCTTTCAATCCCCTGGCTTGACACCCTACATTGGAAAACTGTAAATACTGATTCTAGGAGAAGGATAGAAGGCTCTGTGTCAGCCATCCAGGCACAAGCTGCTCTCCAGGTGGGTGGGGCTCTGGGAAAGGAAAGAGTTTCTAGACTGTGGGAAGCAGGCCTGGGGGTTACAGGGGGCATTGGGGCTCTAGCCTCCCCCTTCCTAAGCTGAGAAGACCAGAGCTCTTGCTTTTCTATTACTGTCAGGTTTTCAAATTCTGGCTTGGAAACTGTAATGTCAATGGGAAGCTACTGGAGGCTTCCTTCCTTTCCAGCTCTTCCAGTGCCCACAGCAACCCAGGCTGGACTCCTGGACCACCCAGGTCTCGAATGAAAGAGAGAGAGGCCCTAGTAGTGGAAACAGCCATTTGTTTGTACTAAGAAGTTGTGGGTATGGCTATACCGCCCTAAACCCAGAAATGAAACCCGTTCATGATCCACTTCAATTCATGGGATACCACTTTATTTAATATATTTCTTCATGTCTTACACTCAGGAATCTATGTGCAATCAGAATTCTAGCTGGATTATTCTTGCTCTTGGCAACACCACGCAAGCCTTATCTTTCTGCACAGATTGTCAGTCCTTAGAGGTTTTTTTCTTACAGATTTGCATGGCCACAGTCCTGCCACGGACATCTTCTTTGAAATGTAATGGTAGAATAGTATTACGAGCACAACTCACATCAGCATGACTTGGTTTGACTGTACCTGTGATTTCTTCTTCCTCCCAGCTGAAGGAAACAGAATATCCAGATTATTCTTGCCTCCAGTTTCCAAAAATCCTTCTGAATCAGGACAGTCTCCAGTGTGATTTTTGCTGCATGTAGGTTTTTTTTTCCCTCTCTTTCCAACCCTGTAGTCAATGAAATGCTTTGGATTCTGGAAAAGTCTATTTTCCAGGGGACATAACTAAGCACTGGCATGACTGAGAAGCAGTGCCTATGGAAACTGTTGCTGTTACATGATAGCTTTCCTATGGGAAGGAAGCCAGAGACAGGCCACAGCTCAGTATCTCTGGAGCTCAGGACCAGAGAAGACTGATTACGGCACCACACAGAGGAATCCCAAGTCCCTCTGGAAAGCCTTGGAGAGTGCTATGCGCTGGCTCTAACTCCACTCACATCAGGTCCCATTTGAACGTGCATGGATGGATGAGGCAAAGAACCTTCTGCTTGTTCCCCACAAAGGTTATCTATAGTCTTCCAACATGTGTGCAGAGACAGGCTAATGACTCTGAAATGAGATGGTCACAAGCTCAACAAAGTTGGTAAACAAATGGAATATGACCAAAGTTGTGAAGAGCTATGAAACCAAAACCAAACAAACCCAAATGACAGCAGGAAAACAGGGAAAAAAGAAAGCAGGCCCATGAAAAAACACCAATATACGTAGTTAATTCAGAAGTAAGAGGGCATTCCTAGACAGGACAGGTGACCAAGAAACCATGGTCTTAGGAAATGGACCTTGTTACAGAAGTGCTTCTGGCTAAATGTATTTCCTTAAGACTTACATGGTCTAATTTGACCAATTAACATATCATCAGGAAAGGACAGAGAACTCAAAAGTCCCCACAATTCCCTGGGAGACTGATGAAATCTGTGAGGGGGAGGGAAAATTTTTTCTTCAAGGATATACCCACTGATTCATGATTCATCCTCCAGCAAGTGCTCAGGTAAACTCTATCAAAGGCAATGCAAATGAATCCCAGGTGGCCACTCATGAAAAAAAAAAGAAGGTGTAAGATTGGAAAGTAGGGTTTTGGCCAGGAGAGGGAAGAGGGAACAGGGGATTAAGGCATGAAACTATCATGAATTTACTATAATCATGTGTTTTTCCTATGTCTACACATCTACTTTATTTTTATTTATTTATTTATTTATTTATTTATTTATTTATGTGTGTGTGTGTGAGTGTGTATGTGTGTGTGTGTGTGTGTGTGTGTGTATCAGAGGGCACTATATGTCCTTGTGAAGATTAAAGGGTGACTTGAGGAATCATCTTAGATTGTGTCTACCTCATTTTCACCTTGCTCTGGGATTTCTCCAAGGACCACTCAGGATCTTCTTCTTGTGAGGCAGTCTGAATTCCTGAGCCATCTCGACAAGCACACATCTACTTCAAAAACCAGTCACCTCCAGGCACCAAAAAAACCCTCCAGCAACTAGAAAAGGACGCCTTACTTCTCAGGAAGACTTTCTTGAACTGTCATTCAAAGTTCTTATCATGAGAAAGAATCAAAAAGGGAGAGGGAGTGGGAGCAGGAAAAGGACAGAGGAAAGGGATCAGAAGGAGCGCCATGCCCACTTTCAGAAAAAGCCACGCCCACTTTCAGTTCTTAGCCCCTCCAGGGTTCACCATCATCCTCTCCAGTCAGTACACAGATGTGGGTTCAGGTTCCTGAACCTGTTTCCAACACAACAAAATGCACACTAGGCGAGGGAGTACCTTAGTTCCAGTTCTCCCACAAAGGCTTGTGGGGGTCACTGGAAGATGGATAGTACGATGGGAGGTGCCCCCTCAACAGCCCCTTTCCCTTCTTCCCTCAATCCTTTCACAAACGAGAAGGCCTGAGTTCATTGTCCTTGACCGGCAACCAAGCCAGTTCCTCTGAACTCTGGGTAGGAGTGATGATAGCAAGAAGAGAAGTATCTTTTGTCCTGGACATGGGGTTCAGTTTATTTTTATTGACTGAAAAACATAAACCCACACCTTCCTCTCCCTTTTCCCTCACTGGGGTATCAGGATGCCCTTTCCAGTCCGGACTAACAGCCTCCTCACATGCCAATTTGGCAACCTCATCTTAATTCACTCCTTCACTGTTATGCCTGAATGCCCCATGCACCTCCTAGGGAGAGAGATCTTTGAAAATGCCTCCAGGTTTCCATTCACATTCCCTCTCTAAGATCTACCTCCTGTCATTTTACTCCAACTAAAGGACCCTGGCATGCCATCTTTTCCTCCACTACCCTCCCTACTGGCTTCTTAGTCTCAAGATATCATTCCCTCTGAGATGCCTCTCTCTTTTCTGTAACTAAACACAATTCAACCATTCTAATACAGGTAAAAGATTCTTCTGTTACCACGTCCCAAACGTGCTGTTTTCCTTCTTGTACCAGGAGAGGGTTCCAACCAACTATCCACCAACTTACTTCTATGAACCCATCTACTAATTCTGACCCAAATCCCCTATAATATTCCCCCAATCCTGGAATCAAAAAACCTAATAGCACCTTCCATTACTCAATTTCTTCATAAAATTAATAAGGCCTTCATTGGCACCACGATCATTGCTCCTAACCCTTACACCCTCCTATCCTTTATCCCATCCCTAACTACCCACTTTTCAAAATTAGATCTCAGTAATCCCTTCTTTACCATCCATCTTCATCCCTCCTCTCAGCCCTTGATTTTACCTAGTAAGACCCCAACACCATAACTGCCCGCCAAATCACATGGACAATCCTTCCCAAGGCTTTAGAGAAGTCCCTATTTCATTGGACAGGCCATCCGAAAGGATCTCTTGTCTCACAATCTTTCCTCAAGACACCTCCTTCTATATGTCGATGACATTTTCCTCTGTAACTCATCCTAAGCTTCCTGTATCCTACATACCATCCAACTCCTTAATGCCCTTCCCCCCTGGGAGTATAGAGTATCCAGGGAAAATACTCTCCAACCTATCTCAGTCTCCTATTCTTTCCCCAGGGAAAAACTATTCCCAAATCTGGGTTCAGAAACTCCTTTCCCACCCCCTTCCCACACTCCAAATCGAACCTTCTGGCACTAATAGGAGTCTTCAAATTCTTCCATTCCTAATTTCTCACAAATAACTCACCCCCTGCACCAGACATGTAAGGACTTCTCAATCTTGCCTCTCTCACAATGCCTATTAATATACGATTAATAAACTTATATCCCTTGTCTCACAAGCTTTTACCCTTTCCCAACCTGATCAAACCAAATCTTTCTGTCTTTCTCCAAGCTACATAAGGACACATCCTAACTATCCTCTGCAAAAAAAAATGGGGAACAACTTAATTACTCTGGCTTATATCTCTAAGAAACTCGATGCAGACTCCAGAGGATGGACTCCCTGCCTCCAGACCCTTTCAGCAGCAACAATTATTGTCCCTAAAGCAAGCAAACTATCCTCCCACCAAAGACCATACCACATCCTCACCACCCACTTCCTAAAGGAATACTTATTAGCAACAAGGCATTCTTGTCTCTCCCACAGCTCAGCCTCCAGATCCTCCACATATATGTGTTGATCCCCCTCCCATCTTTGAACTCTTTCCCCTTTAAACCCCATTATTCTCCTTGCTGCAACCTCCCCATCCTCCAACTATATACCCTCATACTCCTTCTCTAAGGTCCTAACCCACTTTTCTAACATATTCCAACACATTCGTGATGCTCCCCTATCCCTGACAACTGACTAGTTTATGGATAGTAGCTCCCCAAAATCACCCTCTTTGCTGAAAGCAATGCCATCATTCAAGGACATCCCACTTCTCCTTCCTCACTGAGGCACAATCCTTACCCCCTCACGCAATTTCCCAACAAGTTGAACTAGTTGCTCTTACTTGAGTACTAACCTCACCTAAATATGTGTATATGTGTGTATATATATATATATATAGAGATATATAATAAATAGCATTATATGTTCCACTCCAATATCCTCAGTTGGAGGCAGAGAGGGCTTCTCATCCAAAAGTGATCCCCCCATTGTCAATCACATGCACTTCCAATTTCTCCTAAAATCATCTCCTCTCCACAGAGGTGACCATACTCCACAGTAAAGGATATCAGATAAAGAAAACTTATCTCTCCATGCCCAATAACCACACTAATAACCTTACCTATCCTCCTCTCACTCATTCTACCCTCCCTTCTTTCAGGAATTTATGCCATTCTAATTAACCCCTTTTCCCTCTAAAGTACTTCTTTCCTACCGCCACTCCTTTTCACTCAACTCTTCTGCCTTATTAAGGTTTCTTCAAAGTCATTTCTCCCTTCAACCTGAAGACT
>JALPQD010000006.1:12271084-12628584 GCA_023101885.1 Typhlomys cinereus | reverse complement strand
CACCACCCCACCCCCATCATGCTGGGATGAAACCCAGAGTCTTGCACATGCTAGTTAAGTACCTACTACTCAGCTACATCTTGGTCTTCTAGTTCCCTGTTCTGAGGAACTTCTACTATCTTAAAGACTCCAGTCAGACAGTTTTATGTAATAAACATTTTTCTTGTCTTATTGCAGAACCCAAAGGGCCACTGTTCTTCCTAAATTAGAGGACAATGCCTATTTGAGTAGAATTGTATGCTTAGCATAAAGTAACCAGAGGATTCAAAGGTTTGACAAGTCCCAGTAACATGAAGTGCGGTCTCCACACATGTGAACCAAGAACCCAGGTGGCACTGTATCTTCTAGAGGGTTGGGTCTTACTCCCAGCTACATAGTGCAGTGTTTCTCAGCTATAGGGACCTTCAGGAGCAGCATGAATTCCCTTTCTTCCCCCCACTGCAGAAGACTCTTTCTTCGTAATTAAAGTCTAGACCTCCGTTTTATCTGGAACTCATCTGGACACCTGGATATCATCACTTCCTAGAGGTATTACTTTTCATGAGTAGGTAATTCCACTTACCACATGTAGTAAGTATAAGTATAAAGAGGACACCTGGGTGCAGTGTATACCAGTTTTGCACTGCTAATGATTTTTATAGCAATCTTTTGTTGCTTTTAATCTCCCTGACAACACCCACCCACAGACATACTCACACAGACGCCCAGGTACACTCCAGACAAACACAGCACTCTACTATACTATGCCTCTTTAATTCCTAGGTGGGGAATTCAATCTGTGGCCATGCACGTGTTACATAAGTGATCTGTAGTTTTCTTGTGGTATTCTGATTTGGTAACAAGGCAATACTGGGAAGGCAGAGTAGGAAAGCATCTTTCTGCTTTTAAAAAATATATTTTCATAAAGAATTAGTGTTAATAATGTGGTAAACATTTTGGAAGAATTCACCAATGAAACCATATGGGTCTGGACTTTTCTCTGTAGGTTTTCTTGGCATGGATCTATCAGATTTTCTGTTTTCATCATTTGTGACTTTCCATGTGTCTGTCTACCCTACTTAGGATGCATACAATTGTTCAAAACATTCCATATGGGCTTGGGAAAATTCATCGGTTGGTAAAATGCCTGTAATACAAAGGTGGATGAGTCAAATTTGAACCCTGGCACTCATGTAAAAGCCAAGCAAGGTAGCAAACACTTGTAATGCTGGTGCTAGGGAGGCAGAGACTGGGGGATCCCCGGGGCTCAGCAATCAACGAGCCTATCTAATCTGAGAGTTCCAGGTCCCAGTAAGTCTTTTCTCTAGAAACAAGATGGAGGCTGGAAAGATGACTCAGGAGTGTTTGGTGGCAAACACAACACCCTAAGTTTGGATCTCCAGTATCCCTGTAAAAGCCTGTTATATCACACACATCTGTGACCCATTGTAGGGGGTTGAAGACAGGTGGCCCACTGGACCCGATGGCCAGCCAGCCTGACCAAAACAGCAAACTTCAGTAAAAGACCCTGTCTCAAAAGAATAAGTCAGAGTGCAACAGAGCAGGACACCCAACATCTTCCTCCACCCTTGAACACACATGTGCTCAAATACATATACCCAGACCTACATGTATGCACCACACAGACATATGCATACATACAATTTTTTAATTAAGACAGTTTCTAAGGAATCACACCAAGGCTGATGTTTGGCCTCCAAACTACACATACATTCACTTACACACACATGCACACATATACAGGCGCATACACACATGTACACCTGCACTCACACACACACACACACACACACACACACTATTCCATTTAACCTTCATATGGTCAGTAGTCATGCCAACAATTTCACTTTCAAATTTAATCATTTTGGTCTTTGCTCTTTTTTTTTTTTTTTTTTTTTTTTTCTTTTTTCCATCTTGCTTTAGGTTTTTTTTATTTTTTTATTATTTATTATTCAATTGTGCATGTATGTGCACGCGGATGTGTGTATGTGAGTGTGTGTGTGTGTAGAACCACGGACGAATTCAGGAACCACCATGGACGCCTCCATCTCCTTGTTTACTCTGCCCTGGGATTCACAGGCTCCGCCCTACCAGGACCAGAAATGCAGGCTGCCCCTGCTTCTGCTTGGCATCTATACATGGGGTCTAGGATCCGAACTCAGGACCTTCCGCCTGCAAGGCAGAGGCTTAACCCCTGAGCCACCTCTCCAGCCCCTTGCTTTAGGTTTTTTTAAGAACAGATTCTCATTAAGTAGTCCACGCAGACCTTGAATTCTCAATTCTCTGCCTCAACCTCCTTCCTGAGTGTCAGAATTAGAGGCATACACCATCAATTTTTTTACGTTTTTGTGTATGTATGTGAGTGAGTTTATGTGTATGTGTGGGCATGTGTGTTCTTTTTTTCTTGTCTACTTTGGAGATTATAATTAACATACTAACTTGTAGTTAATTATGGGGGTATAATGTAGTGGTGCATGCATGAAACCCTGGGCACAAATTCCAGAATTAAAAAAAAAGGCAAAACAAAAGTTAATATAGAGCTTGGAATTTGAAATGTTATGAAAATTAGCTTCGGAAAAATAAGAGAACTCTTCACATATTCTATTTAGCTACATACTAGAAAATCCTTGTACTAAGTACCTGTCTTTGGAATGAGCACTTACCTTATCTAATAAAACATTCTGCCACAACCTAAATATACTGAGGTAGCTTCTATCCCTGGCACCAAAAGATGTAAAGAAAAACTGCAAAGAAAAAAAAAAAGAATTTTAGCAACATGGGGAATGAGGGAAAAGTGTCATCATGAAGCTCTGTGATGCCTCCATTAAGATAAAGGTAGGGAGTTGGCCATCACTTCCCACATTATGTACTGTTTTAACTTTTTGTTACAAGAAAAGCAGGCCATTATTGTATAGACAAAGTATGGAAGTATCGCTTAAAATCATATCTTATAAAAATAGTATCTTACAGCAAACATAACTTTTAAACACAATTTCATCAATATTTATTAAGGGGACTGAGCCAGAGATAAATAGTTATTTCTGTCCATTAGAATTTGTTCAAATTAATATAAACAAATTTAAGAGAAAAAATAAAAGTTTTATTTTCTTCTGAACTTCGCAAATATGAATTGCCTGTTGTTGAATCAAATATAAATAAAAGAAAACTAGAAATACAAGTAGATTCCAGAAATTGATATTTATCTTGAGGTTTTTAGTTTTAAATTATATCTTCTGATAGTTTCAAAAAATATAGAAATATTAAATTTTTGCTAACTATACATATCTAAAATACCCAAGTTCAAACTCTAGACTTTTATTTGAATGCTATAGGGAAAAAATAGCATGTTTCAAGCTATAAGTCTACACTTATTTTCAGCCTTACACATTTCTTTGCCTTTACTTTTTTAAAATTTATTGTTTGTTTGTTTGTTTGTTTAGAGTATGTGTGTGCGTGTATGTGTGTGTGTGTGTGTGTGTGTGTGTGTGTGTGTGTCCCTGTGGAGGACCAAAGTAATCATCCTAGATTACTTCTACTTCCTTTTTGCTTGGCTTTGGAATTTCTAGGTTCTGCCCACCAGAGCTAGACATGCAGGCTGTCACCATTTCCACCTGATGTTTTTTATATAAGACCTGACATCTGAATTCAGGACTTCTGTTTGCAAGGCAGTCTTAGCCCCTGAGCCATCTCTTCAGCCCTGACTTTACTTATTTTTGCAAAGTCATATTTTAAAGTAGTTTTTTTTTTTTTAACGAGAAAATACAACAAGAGGCAGTCCTGAGCAGAGCCTCTTCGTTGGCCATCTCTTCCACTCCTTTCATCTGTTGCCTTCCACTGCTAAGGGAGGAGACAATTCTGTCTGTACTGGACTTGGCAAGTAAAATTTCAAGCCAGCAATAATTCAGCTGTTGCTGTCCTCACAGATAGATTTTAAAGTGCTGCTTTCCAATGCATGAAAGCTATGGTATAAATTCTTTATAGAGGTGGCATTCTGGGACTCTTCCAAGTATCACAGCATACATGATATGTGACCATATGATCTGCCCTGTATGCTCTCTTGGCTTTTATTAATTTTTTGGTTAGCAAACAAAGATGGGTTTCATCTGGCAGCACTGGGGTCTATGTATACACTATGCAAGCACCAAGAAATGCATTTTGCTATGACCTTTTCATGCATATATAACTATCCCTTGATCTCATTTACTTCCCATTGTTCTATCCCTCACCTTCTCGCCCTCTTGCTGGTTCTCTTCCTCCCTATCAAATAGTACCCATGCCTTTTCTTAAGCCAAATTGTTGTGTCTAATAATAACCTTATAACCCTGTATCCAGCTATACAGATCAGAAAAATCTCCTAGTTTCTCATTTTTGCCAGTGGATTATGCTTTCTAGCCTCCATTTCTAAAACTAAATATTATGCTATTAATTTTGTCCACTCTTATATGCAATTATCACCTTCCCAGCAAAATTACTACTTTAGTTGATAACCTTCATAAGTTACCACCTTGCTAAATATCCAACTCCAAAATATAGTAAAGTAGGGACTTGTGAAATGGCTCAGCAGGTAAAGATACTTGCTGCCAGCCTGATGACCTGAATTCAATCCCCAGAACCCACTTGTTGGAAGAAAAGAAACAACTCCTACAAGTTTTACTCTCACATCCCACACATGTATATGCATACTTATAAAATGAAGAAAAGATAGTAACAAATTTGATTTCATTAAACTTCCTAATTTGAGAATTCTGGGTAATGATATATGTATGTCCCGAAGACTAGAACCCATTCTGTCTGCAACAGAAGAACCACGGTTGACTTTCCTTCAGTTAGTAGCTCAGAGTTGGTCCCCAAGACAATGGGAAAAAAAGCTCACTGGCTCAGCAGAGCCAGGAAGTGTAGACAAGGGTCTGTACAACCAAAGCTTCTGGCTTCACGCTCTGTCTCCACCACTTATTAGTTCTGTGATCTGAGGGCTCACATCTCTTCCCTTTGGTTTCCTCACCTACCAAGTAAGAATAACTTCAGTTGCGTGTTTTGTGAGAATTAACGAGGAAATTTCTATAAACAGCTTAAATTGTGATCATCCTGCTTATTGTCATCATCAGAACCAAAGTGCTTGATGCTGAAATCCATGCATGTATGAGAAACAGCCACACATGGGCTTCAGGAGACACAGTCACTGCAGCCCTGCTTGTGACAGCAGAACATTAGAAATGGACTGATGGCTAATGTGGGCCTGTCTGTGACTCCAGGAAACAATGTTTGTTTTTAAAGGGAAGTTATTTTCAAAGCTAAACATCAATAAGATAACATTTGCTTTTAAAAAAGCAAAGCAAGGGGATGGCAGAGAGCTCAGCAGGTAAGGTGAGACTCACAAATCTGCCAACCTGAGTTCAATGTTTGGAAGCCCCCATGGTAGAAGGAGACAAATGGCTTCTAAAAGTTGTCCTCTGATCTCTACCTGTGCACTATGGCAAGTATGCACATAACTTTCTCTCTCAGAGAAAAAACATATGCATGTATTAATACACAAGTGTATATATTATATATACATGTACATATACATATATATGAATGGATGTAAATACAAAGGAAGAGGATCTAAATTAGTCTGAAAGATGCAGATCAAACTAATACCAGTGTTTGCTTCTAGAAAGGCAAAGCCATTGAGGATTATAGGTATGGAAGGAAAATTTTAGTTTAGAATTGCTAGATGATTTCATTAAATACTAAAAATGTATGCATACATTAATTGTAACATTAGCAACAATAAATGTACTTCAGGTGGCTCTTCTGTTACTGGAGCATTCATCCCTAAATTTTCAGGTAGAACACAAGACAGATATCCATGTCAGGGTGGGCAGGGACTGAGGAGCTGCAATACCCCACAGCGGAGTGTCAGAACAGAAAGAGTGTGGTTGTTATCCCCATGGGAGGGTTGTCCACAGTGTCAAAGCCCAAATGGATAAGAAGGGCCTCCATTTACGGGTGACCAGGAGTATAGTATTAGAACACGAAAAAGAAAATGAATATAGAGAAGAGGGGACAAGTCAGAGCCAAAGGACAGTGACCATATAGAGGGCACCAAGACCAAAGCGAGGGTGTGGCTACGAATGAGGGCTGTCTACCAAGATCAGAGCCACAGGCAGGTAAAGGTAGTATAGCATGAACATCCTTGGGGTGGTCCTGTGCTGGACTATCAGAGCCTGAGTAGGGTGAGGACAGTGTCCATGGTGACATAGTGAAGTCTAGCACAGAGGGCCTGGGTGCAGCAGCGAATGCTGGGCATTCCTATGGAGAGTGGCCTGACATGGGGTAACATGAACACAGGGAAGGGTTTGGCATGTGGCAAAAATCCAAGCAGGGGAGGAGACTTTTCACATTATGAGAACGTGAAGGTCATGCTGGGATGGACATGGCTGGACTCTAAGTATTGGAATGTCAGGCAAAAGGCTTTCCAGGACAGGGCAGTAGTGGAGGTAAGAATTGGTCGTTTACACTTTGACTGGTCAAGGATAGTGGAAGATATACATAATGTGTGAGTATATATGCCATATATGTCTTTTCTCTAACCACTTAGAGGGTTCTGGAATAGTCATACCCCACTATCAATAAAAACTTTGGCTTCTAAATATCAGTCTTCCCTAAAAGTAACCAAGATTGCCTGGAGAAATGGCTGATTTCAGCACTGGACCAAGAAAAGCCTGAAATGCCTTATCATGTCATCTTGAGAGGTGGAGCCTTGCTGGAAGTAGGCAGTCACAAGGGGGTGGGCCTTGAGGTGGATTAGTCCCACCCTACCTCCAGGAGAAGTCTGCCTTTGGAGCAAGCAGTCTGCAGCTCTCAGCTTCCAAAATGTCTGCAGTGACTTAGCCTTCTCCAGCTTTGGCCAGCCAGCCATGCTGCCTCTGCCATGAGAAACTGCCTCCCCTCTGAAACTGTAAGCTGAATAAGCCTCCCGTTCTCCCTTAAGTTTCTTGACTTTGAGTGTTCTCTCACAGCAATAGTTAAGAGCAACTGTTACAGGCAATGACCTGGAAAAATTACGAACCATGAACCATGGGACCAGCCAACAAAGGTAATTATTTCATTAATATGATGAGCTTAATATTAAAAAGTTGATACACACACACAAAAAAGCAAAGAAATAGACCAAGAATATCAACGATGTCAAAGAGTCACTGGTACAGCATAAGAAGTGTATCCACTGGCCAATGAGAGCATTAAAGTGAACCATCACCATCTCAAGGCTGAGAAGCTGGCAGGACCAGAAAAACCTGACCAGGTCTGACCTTCTCAGTGACATTCCCCTATGCAGGAAGGCAGGAAGGTCACAAGAGTCCCGTGGCTCAGGAGACCCTCACACAACCTTCAGGAGATCCGTACCAGGCCACTCCTATGCCTAAGATTCCAATGACTACTGAAACAGAGGTAAACAGATGCTGGAGGTAGAACATATCAGGTCCAGACATCTGCAAGCAACCTCTATAAACTTCCTGCCTCACTAGACTGGGAAGGAATCCTTTTTCTGCTGGTGCTCTCTCTATTTGGAGTGAAGAGATGGCCGTGGGGGTTTTTTGTTTTGTTTTTATATCTCTCTGGGAGAAGTCATACAACAATTAGTTTCAAAGTATCATGCCAAGAAATGACGATCATTACAAAAGGCAACATTAAATATACAGATAAACAAGATAATAATACAAAATTAAAAAAATAGCAACGTCTTGGAGACAACTTACTTAAACAAATGATCAAACTGAAATCACGTCCAAATGAAAATGATACAGTTAAAAAAAAAACACGTTCTCCATGTATTTCTCCCAAACTGCAGACCTTGGATTTAATTACAGAAGAATGTATATTGAGGGACAGGCTGCAAAATAACTGAAGCCTGACTTTTAAAATATCAAGAGCGTGAAAGCAAAAGAATGACAAAGGAAATTAAGAGCATGATATCTGAGTGTAATGTATAACTTTGAACTGGGTCTACTTGCTAGAAGGAACATGATTGGGATCACTGGATGGAGACTAAGGATTGAGCAATGAGACTAGAGAGATGCAAATTTTCTTTTGCTGACTATGTTATAGTTAATGTAGGAAAATGTCTGCTGGAAATACATTCTGGGACACCAAGGAAAATGAGGGAGCATGATGACAGCTTCCTCACAAGCAGCTCAGGTAAGATATCTTTGCGCTCTACTTAAAGGACTGTGTAGGAACAAGTATATTTAAAAATAAAAAAAAAGGCCTGAAGGTAATGTTGTGGAGTGACTGCCTAGTATTGCAAAAATAACTAAATAAAACAAAGTGCATTGGAATACGACTTTCCAGGATTAAAAAGTATAATTACAAAAACTTAATGCCATAATACTTTCTCCTCCCCCCACTTGCTTTTTCTTCTTTTCCTTATTTCTTTCTTTCAGTCTTTCTTCCTCTCCTTCATGCCCTTCCATACTTTCTTTACCTTCTTTATTATCTTTATTATTTCTTTTTCTTTCTCAGAAATGTGCTCCTAGGGCTGGAGAGATGTCTCAGGAGTTAAGACTCTGCCTTTCAGGAGTTAAGACTCTGCCTTGCAAGCAGAAAGTACTGAATTCAGATTTCAGGTCCCATGTTAAAAATGCCAGGCAGAAACAGTGGCAGCCTGCACTTCTATTCCTTGGTGGGCAGAGCTTGGGAAATCCCAAAGCAAAACAAGAAAAAGGTAAAAAAAATCCAGGATGATTCCTGAAGTCTGCCTTGGTCCAACATGGGGACACATAGTGCCTTCTCTCTCTCTCTTTCTCTCTCTCTCTCTCTCTCTCTCTCTCTCTCACACACACACACACACACACACGCACGCACACACAAATAAACACATAAATGAATAAATAAAGTTTTTTTAAAAAAACCAATGTGCTCTTAATGTTGCATATAGGAACCTAACTAAATTTTAGGTAGATACAGAAAGTTTATTTATAAATTTACACCAAAAAGTAATAGACATTATATAGGTGACTAATAAAAATGGTGATAGCTAAAATTAATCACCACTGTACAAAAGGACCACAAGGAGATTGTTTACTTGCTTATTACCTACCTGAATTTCTGTTCAGAGTTTCTTTTTATTACTTGCTACTTTATAGGCATTATTTAATATAAAACAATCATGAAAGTATTAAGAATTCAGATATAACAATGATATTTTGATAATGCTTAACATTTCTTAAAATAAAGACATAAATAATATTGACGAAAGTTCTCAAATAGTACCAAAAAAAGCAATCATTTCAAGTCAGTCACTAGTAGCTAAAAATACTGGAATCCAGTATTTAAAACGATGCATCTCTACAGACATTCCTAAGAATGTCCAAGAAGAGCTGCCTATATTCCCCACGTTATCAGTGTCAGAGAGATTTTATATACAGTATATAATATAGCAAAGCAGAGAAAAAAATTCACCTTTTCACCCTCTGTGATGATCTGGATAGCATTTGGGATAAGTCGAGCAGTTTTCTCCTTGGTCATAAAGGTTATATTCTTTAAGGCAATAGAAATCTAAACCACAAAAAGAACTTTTAAAACTTGAAAAGTATATTTTCAAAATCATATATGACACAAAATACAAAATATTACATCCAACCCAGAATATTCCACTGCAAAAACATATTATAGGAGCTCATAAGCACGTGATTATGTCTGCTAGGGAAAACAAGGCCAGCAGTCCAGCATTCTTCCCCTCGCCATCCTTCCTTTCAATCCCTGGATCTAATATTAGGACTGAGTTCAAAGAGACACATGGGGGGGCTAGGAAAATAGCAAAAAGATTCAAGTCTGGATTCCCAGAACACACATAAAATGCCCACTGGGTATAGCAGCCCCCCACCCACTGAAATTCTGGTCTTGGAAGGCAGGAACAAGCTGTCTGCCTATATATTTTAGCCCTATCAGTGAACTCCAGGTATGATTAGAGACTCAGCTTTTAAAGAATAAAGTGGAAGAGCTATTAAGGATAACTTCCTGAATCAACCTCGAGTTTCCCATATGCTCACACATGTACTTGCTTATACACATACATGCACTTACATACATGCAAACATATACATGTGTCTCCCATATATATGAAAATGGAAAAAAAGATTTCATATCAACACATAAACACAAATAAGACATGGTATTAGCAGTTAATTCTTTTTTCAATCAGGAAGGTTTTTCCAGGTGTAGCAAAAGAGTTCAAATGGAGTTAACTACTAAGTTAGAAAAACATGTATTTGTACACATAACAAATAGATGCATGTAAATGTATATAAGCATTAATGTAAAATTCATATGATTTTACTTTGGAATCATCTAAAATATGTTGTTTTAAGATTATATATATATATATATCTAACTATGTAATAATTTATACAATAAATCAAACTGCAAACATATCTTACTGTAGTTTCCCATCTGAAGATGTTGCTATAGAAACACAGCCAGTTTTCTGAAAGGTACAGTCGTCCCTGAAGCAAAATATCCTTCTGAAGAGCACATGCATAATCTACAGACACAAAAATAAGAGCAGCTCATTCACAAAAGTCTGGCCGCTAAATAAACTTTATACTACTTCAGCATATGACAAGTCAGCACTGTTCATTCATCATCTATTTATTAACATATGCATACAATCTGCTATATATTTTGTTGTACACTAAGTTCATCAGAAAAGTATCTTGCCTTTATGAAGCAGGGATGGCAGGTATGATGTTAATATTATCTAGATCTAGAATTATCTAGAAGATAAGCCTCTGGATATGCCTGTAGGTGATTACTGAGGTTTGGTTAATTAATATGGATTCCTGACTGTGGATGCCACGCAAACAACTGCCTCAGGTTCCTTGCCACTAAAACTTCTTCCTGCCATGACTGACTGCACTGTCGAACTAAGAGACAAAATAAACCGTTTTTACTTTAAGGTGTTTAGTCAGGGTGTTTTATCACGACAATAGAAAAAGCAACTGATACAACAGGCAATGGAGAACTTTTATTAGTCATTTTCCTAGTTTGCTGTGATGTGACAAAAAAAAATTTAAAAAAGGAAAGGCTGGGGCTGGGGAAATGGCTCAGGCATTAAAACTCTACCTCTTAAGTAGAAAGTGCTGAGTTTGGATCCCAGGTCCCACAGAAAAAGGGATAAACACTTCTGGCCCTGGTGGACAGAGCCTGGGAAATCCCAGAGCCAAGCAAAGAAGGTAGAAGCGATCCAGGATATTTCCCAAAGTCATCCTTGGTTTTCCATATAAGAAACAATTATCAAAATTCTGATCTGTGACAGGTTGTTCAACCACTATGTAAGGAAAAATCAACAGTTCACAGTAAAAGAAGAAGGAGTCTCATTAATTCCTAAATAATTTCTACATCACAAGACATTAGAAAATTGCATTAGATATTGAGGAAAATAAATGAAGAAATAAAGTTTAAACACAATATAAAAAAATGAGCCTAGGGCTGAGGAAATGGCTCAGGAGTTAAACTTTGCCTTCCAAACAAACATCTAATGAGTTCAGATCACCAGATTCTATGTTAAGCTGGGCAGATATGGTGGCCACTTGCAGTTTGGGCTCTGGAAGGCAGAGCCTGAAAAACTCCAAAACAAAACAATAAGGAGGTAAAGCAATCCAGGACGATTCCTGATATCACTCTTGGGTTTCCACAGGAACACACACACTCAAATTCCGTTTTGTACATATTACTCACACTCACATACATCACTCACATGCAAAACACATACACAACAAATAGAGAAAGAGATAGATAAAATTTAAGAATCAATAAAGAGTCCTAGGATTACCAAGGAAGCACTTTTGAGGAACTAAAAGAAGAGAGACAGTGAGTGAGAGAAGCTAGAGAAGCTCAATTTTGTAAGGTTTCAGACACCATCCTAGAATGGAATATGAGAAGACTCTGAGCACTAAAGTGGAAGAGATGTGGGCAGATACCACTTGATTCACTCTGTGAACATAGATTCTGGTAAGGCAGTTAGAAGGCCTAGGGAGAAAGTTGATGGTGTTTGAGACTAGAAGCACACAATATTAGATGGTGAGTAGTGAGATTGAAAGATATCTAGAAGGTATAACTAATGGGAAATTAACAGGTAATTAGCTATTACAAGAGAATAAGAGAATAATCAAGGGTATGCAGAAAATTATAAACAGGGGACATAGATCAGTTGGGAGACTGCTTGCCTAGCATGCATGAGGCTCTGGATTCAAACGCCTAGCACCACATAAAAAAACTGTATACAAGTTAAATTAATTTCAAAATTGATCCTAACAAAATCAAATCTGGTTTTTTTTATATATGTTTGTGTTTATGCGTATTTGTATTTGTATTTGTGTGTGTGTGTGTGTGTGTGTGTGTGTGTGTGTGTGTTTGTCTATACACTAGAAAGCACCAAGTATGTATGCCTATGGAGACCCAAGGATGACATTAAGAATCATCCTGGATTGCTCTACTTCCTTATTGCTTTGATCTGGGATTTCCCAGGTTCCACCTTCCAAGGCCAGAATTATAGGACACCATCATATCCTCCTGGCATTTTTACATGGGATCTGGGGATCCAAAACTCAAGGTCCATTTGCTTTTGAGGCAAAGGAAGAAAAGGAAACTTCTGTCAATGCCACTGCCCACCGCCAAGTCTGTAATGCCATCATGCCTCTAAGATTAAGATCTGGCTCTGTGGCTAATGTAAACATAGTGCTGACTGACGCAGTATATGAAGAGTTTCTGTAGAGTGATTTAGGTAACTGCTAAATTGTAAAAACCTATCTGGCAATAGTTGCAGATGCCTCGAAATAGTAAAATTTGGCCATGTTAAATTTCTAAGCAAATAGTAAAAACTAAGCAAAAGAGTGATTCTTTCATGATACTTTTTTTTTTCAGGAAAACAAAACAGATGCTGTCACACAAAAAAATTCCTAGTAAATAATTAAGCAGATTAAGTTACTCATTTACTAGTATGTATCTCCAAAACAGATTGAGTTAAAGGTCATTTTGAGGTGTCATGGAACACATATCATTTCATTGCTTCTCAGACTTCAGAAACACCTGACTGACTTCCAGCCTTGAGGGACATGTCCCTCTTCAGAGCTCTAACTAAATAGGTCTGGGATGAGATCAAGAGTAAACCTTATAACAGGCTCTCAAGTGACACAGACCTTACTGTTCTGTAGATCACCGTTGTTTTTTCATATTAGCTACATTAAAAGCCACAGTATGTACATGGAACATTTTAACTGAAGACTATTTTGTAAGCTATATCTTTATCGTGTTGTAAAGCCCCCTCCATTTTGATTTAGAAAACTTAGATAACTTGCTGTCCCACATTCTTGTCCCTTTTAACTTATCACCTAGAATTGTAACTGGAAATAAAAAGTAGAAAAATGATACTTGACCTTTCCCTGCCATTATCTGGACTATCAAAAGAAAGAACCCAGGATTTGGAACTCCCCCTCGGACTCAAGGTTTGAGCATACCTTCAAGAGACTGTCTAGCTGATGGGAAAGGCCCAGCCTTTCGTGGGCAGGACAAATGCCTGGGTAGGTAAATAAGATGAAGTACATCCTTTGGTGTACTTGGCAAACTGTACAGACATGCTGATCTGGCAAGTGAGAATTGCCCCTCTTTCAGCAGTCCTGTAGATATGGTGTGGCCAGTTCCCTCAGCTCTTGGTTTTGGTGTAAGCTCTCCTTCCAAACTGGACAAAGAACTGTAACAGACAATCATAGACTAGAATAAAACCCCTTGTTCTCTTAAGTCATTTGGTCCTGAATTTATTGTCAATAATGCAGGCAAACTAGAATAACCAGGAATCTCCCATCGGGAGCAGAGAGAAAACCGAGTTCAACCAGAGGTGGAATTTGTCTTCTAAATGAGATTTCACACTTCTTTCTGGTTAGATTACTTTGCAGAATAGTGGGCAGAACCACACTTACAGCAGAACTATTTCATGGTGCATATTTAAAACTTTCAACTCTGTTCAGACTTTTGAACAGAAAACAGTTGAAATAAAAGAAGCCTCTTCCCAACATGGCCACATTGAATGTTTCTTTTTTCTAATGTTCACTATCAATTTGAATTCTTACTAATCTAATATGGGCAGTGGCTAAACTCTGTGACTGGGTAATACTTTTTTGTCTTACTAAAGAACTTTGACACATGTCCATAAGGGAAATAACAATTAATTAAGCAATTTTTATAATGCTGGGAAACAAGTATTTCATTTTTCCTTCATTATCTTTAAGAGCACAATAACGCTACTCAAAAGGAAAAGAAAAAAAGTTCTTTGGAAGAACATTTTTAGGATTGCATTTAGATTTATTATTTAAATTACAAAAGAAAATCCTTTTCCCTTTTTCTTTTTTTGGGGAGGGGCTTAAAACAACTATAAGTGTAAATGCAAATTCTAAAAAAAAAACTCATTTTCCCTGATGCAGAAAGAGAAGTAGAAACATTCTCTTGGTTTTCTTAGAGCGTTTTCTTTTAATGACTTTTAAATTCTTCTCCTGATCCTTTGAAGTTGTGTGTGAGTCTTTTAAAAAGCTAAACAGGCTTCTTGCCAGCTTTATAACTAGGAAGGTTTCCTCTCGAGCTGGGGGCCATCTCTTTGAAAAGAAGACATTCAGGGGGTCACACCTCTAGTTCTCATTTTCTCTGGCTTTACAGGACAGCATGCTTCAAGTTGCAGGAACTACTCAAAAAGATATGTGGTTATTTTTTTCCTTTGTATTAAGCCAAATATCACTGATGATTTCCCTAATCACTGGGCAATGTGATATGAGCTAAATGTGACACAGGATGATATTGTCTGCTTATCTGAGAGCTGCTTTGTTTTGTTTTACTGAGGCAGGGTCTCATGTGGCCTCCTAGGAGAATGACCTAGTATCTCTAACCCCCCTCCCTCTGTCTGCCTGTGCTCCACACAGTTTGTCTGGTGCTGAGGTTGAAACTGGACATGCAAGCATCTACCAAATGTAGGGACCGCAGGCATGTATTGCAGCACCTAGCTCACATTCTGTGTTAATGCTTAGTCAATAATAAAATGCTTTTTTGTTGCTTTGGTCTTCTGTTTCTGTGGAGTGATCTTCTGATATATATTTTATGTATAACACATTATTCAGTTTGTAATCCTTACTCTTGTTTACTCAGATAATCAAAGAACTTATAACTGAGAAAGATAATATACTGTCCTAAACAATATTTTCAAAGGGATGAACAGATTTAAAAGTATTTTGCTATTTTAGCCTTAAACAAACAAACAACAACAACAGCAATAACAACAACAACGACAACCAGTAGTACATGAAACTTCTAGAGCAAGTTGGAAAGGATATTAGTCCTGTGTTTATTTTCTCCTTTTCCAAATTCTTTTTCAATATCAGAGAAGACATGTAACAAATTAGATTCCTAAGTACCCATGGAGCTCAGCAATACTAACACCAGGGATTCTCGGAAATACAACTTAAAAAAAAATCAATACTGGAGCTGGAGAAATGGTTAAGAGGTTAAAAAAAGTCTTTGCTTCAAAAGCAGGAGGACATAAGTATGGATCTCCAGATTCTTGAATAAAATGCCAGGCAGATATGGTAGCACTGTGTAAATCTAGCCTCAGAAAGCAGAGCCTAGGAAAGCCCTAAGCAAAGCAATAAGGTAGAAGAATGATTCTGTGGGCTTCTACAGGCATGAATGAGCACTCGGACACACACACACACACACACACACACACACACACACATACACACACCACGCCATAATACATACATAAGAAAAAGAAAAGAAAAAAAGGAAAAACGACTAAATTTTCTACCTGGATGCCTACTTCAAAAAGTCTATGTGGACAGAAACATGAAAAATGGCTTGTTCTTGGAACATTCTATCAAAGTGCTCTGTCAGTACAGTTGTTAAAATATATATATCTTTTTAGGAAGTTACTGTATGAGGAATGTCAAGTTTAAATGTTTCTTCCCAAGCCAAATAATACAAGTAGCAGAAGTCACAAAAAACACTTCTGTCAATCAGAAACTAGTCCTCCCTAGTTACAACTTAGTTCTCTGCTAACTGTGAGTGACAAAACTCCCTGTCTAGCAGAACTGTTTACATTTTCTATATAGATTGTCATATGATACCTTTGTCTTGATAATGAGGTAAAACAATGTGTTTTGCAGATTTCTGCTTTTTTTTTTTTTTTTTTTTTTTTTTACCTGCTATCAGCTTCTCTGTATCCGGAAGATGTGTAAACTGCTTTTTATATTCGTCATTCCTGTCCTTATAGGTAGAGCTTGAAATCTGCAACAGTAAAAAGATTAAATACTGTTTACTTACAATTGTAATCTTAGAAAATAATCTAAAATGGAATTTGAAATCGTGTGCTTTCTGCCCGACATTATGTCCTCATGTGAAAAAACACATAAACATTTCAAAAAAATCTGTCTCTCTCTCTGTCTCTCTCTTTTTCTGTCTCTCTCTCTCTCTCTGCTTTCAACATGATAGGGAGTTTGGCAATGTTTTCTGCAAAAAAAAAAAATAGACATCTGGGAAAAACTGTTCAAAGCTATCATGTCAAATAACTGGAACAGGAAACTGATGAAAGGCATACAATGAACTGAGGAATAGTTTTTCAGGAAAATCTACTGACCTTGATAAGAATAGCAGAAGTGATTAATTTCCCCTGGCTGTTCCTGTAATCACCAGTAAATTCAGTGTAATAGTTCTACCAAGGAAAGCTAGCAACTATGGTTGACAGAGAGGTGAGGGGTGGATTTGATCTGGAGTAGAGTGTAGAAAAATCTATGTCTAGAAGTAAAAGGGAAAAAATGCTGAAGTTATCTAAGCAAGTATGACTGTACAGTCCCAACGGAAGCAATTCAAATGGCATGTTGGCAAAGGACTTGACAGAGAGACCCTGAAGAACAGGTGGCTTGATTTCCTTGTCCAAACACTCCTGACCAAACAGAGCTGCAGGTATGTGGGACAGACATGAAGACACAACCTGAGCTGCCCACACATCCCCATCTAAAGACACAAGAGGTCTCAGGACCACATTGAAATTGGGACATACAGAAGAATGGTCCCAACTTGAACCACCTTCCCAAATCTATATGTAGATCTGTAAGCAGAAGAGAAAAGCCTTTCTGGCTCTCTGTATTCAGGCACATCATTCAGCAATCGCTGGTCAATGTGTGTGATAACTCCTAAAAAGTCTGCTTAAAAGCTGGAGAAATGGATCAGGGGTTAAGATTCTGCCTTACAAGAAGAAAGTCAGCTTAAAAAAAAATAAGCAACAGCCCAAGCAGAGACATGAGTTCCCACATGCCACAAAACGAACTTGTTCCAGAAAACTTATTAAATAAGCAAACAAACCCCACTATGACAACCCTTTGGGGCAGGAAAAATAAATTCAGAATCTAGACATGCTAATGAGGCAGAAAAGCAGGGCACAGGGTAAGGTCCAGAAGGTCTTATGTGAAGTTTTACAAAATTGACATTAAAAAAAAAAAAAACTAAGTTGGCAGAGAAGGCTGGAACCTCAGCAGAAAACCAAAATGGGCTCTTGCCAGTGGACCAGAAACAAAAACACTTGGAGTATCCAAAACTAACCTATGGCTCAACATAATACTAACACACGCATAATTCTGGGTGGAGAGTTAGGATGATAAGGAGACATGAGATGCAAGAAGTCGTATATAGAACTACATGCAGCAGATACAGCACGAAAGAAAAGCCTGTGCTACTTGTCATAAAAGCCCACTTATCCTTTGGGCAGCCAGCCCTTGACCTGCTCCCCCTCCAGCCTGCTTCCTTCCTTAGAGAGTATTCACTCCCTTTGCTTGCTACTACCTAAGTGATTCTGCCCAGTTCTTTGTGCCAAGACCAAACACCTGGAACCTTTCTGGAGGTGCCTACGATCACACTATCAGTAAATCCTGTCATAAAACTTCAAAAAAGAAAAAAAAGAGAAAGAAAAAAGAAAAAGGAGGAAGAGTCAATGATCTAAATAAATGATCCAAATAAAGATTTTTTTAAATTTAAAGAAACAAATTATAATCATTGAAAATTAAAATCATTGAAATTTCAAGGAAAAAACTAGAGAGGTAAGTTCAAAATGGCAGAGGAAAAAAATCAGAAAACTCAAAGACATATAAATGAAAAATGTCAAACTTGAAGAGCACACAGAGGAAAGACTGAAGAAAGTAAGCCGCTCAAGAGGCTCGTGGGACACCTGAACCAAATGCAAATAATGGGTGTATCAGGAGGAAAAGCCACGGTCAAAACCTTTCAATGATTTGCAATAAATCCCAAGTAAGAGAAAAAACAAGGCAAGTCACAGTCTTGCAATTGTTGAGCTGTGAAAAGCAAAGAACTCTTGAATTTAAAATGACTCTTCACATACTGGCTTAAAAAAAAACACGATAATTTGCAGGCGGATGACTTCTTATCATCAGTAATGGAGAAGGCTGGAAAGCTTTACAAGTATACTACAGGAGGACCCTGTCACACGGTCATGGGGAATGAAGAGCATCCACGTGCACATATATGGCTACATGGGAAAAAATGATATAAATACATTTTTCTCTTGTCTCTTCAACATCTCTGAAAAGCATAAAGACTCTAGAATGTAATTACTGCAACACTCCTTGGGTTTATGAGAGGCAATAGTGTTGGACTGGCGCAAAGGTTCAGCATGTGAAGTACACCATGAAGAGTTAAGATGCACATGTAATTCCTTGAGCAGCCACACACACACACTCACACGCACACACTCACACACACACACACACACTCACACACACACACTCACACACACACACACACATTCACACACAGAGCAAAATAATTTTTAAAGAATTTAAATTATTTAAAATTATTTAAAATATGTACTTATATATGAAGAAATAAATAAATGGGGGATTTAGAGGAGTAAAAATATGAAACATGGGAAACAATAAAACAGCTATCTGTAAATCTAACAATCATATTATATTCATTAATGTAGATGGACTACACAATAAATATTGCAGGGTTTTTTTTTGTGTCCAGGTTCTTGTGTTCAGGAGTCAAAAATCAATATCAAACCACACATAGAGGATGAAGGAAGAATTTATTAGAGGAGAGAAAGAACAGAACCCTCAGACGTAAGTCTGTGATGGGTGAGGGAGTCAATGATGGCCAGCAGGGTCAGGAGTATTTGTAAACTTGGGCAAGCCCAAGAAAAGTGGCTTTTCCTTATTAGTGAGTTCTAGTTTCTGTAAAACTGATTGGGGCCTATTGTTTCCTACATCTGATTGGTCTGTTCATATGGACCACAGCTTGACCTGCCAGACCTCATGACCAGATCCTGAGACTGAGCCTTTTCCTCTGAGGAGTTCATATTCATGTATCTTCATAAACAAAGGGTTAGGGGAAGTGGGTGACCTTATCCAACTTCTGCAAAGCCATGGCGGGACTTTCAAAAGATTTTTCCACCAGCCTTTTTTTTTCTTAAATTGTGTGTGTGGGGGGGGGGGTGCGTGCGCGCATGTGGAATCACTACATTTCTTTTTGAGACCTCTCTAACCAAGTCCAGAGCATGCCATTAGGGTTAGTTTGGCTAGCCAGCTTGCTCTGGGCATTCCCAGTCCTTATCTTTGGAGAATGGAGTTATAGGTGGACTGCTGTAAGATAAAAAACCTGAACATGCCATGCCATGGATAAGGAATGAAAAAAGTTTATTGATTACATGGTGAAGACGCTAATTCTCAGAAGGAAGAAGCAGTGGTTGAAGGGGGAGTGGAGTTTTATACTCCCTGGACTTGTGGGCAGGAACACAGAGGATGGGGGTGGGAAGAGTTATGACTAAGCATGAGGTTTGCAAGTGCTGGCTAGCTATTGGGGGAAGGGTGGTAAGAAGAGTGACCAGCAAGCAGAGCTTTTGCTCTGAATATGAGGGTTGGAGGAAAGAGAATCTATTGGTAAAGTGTTCTTGGTTTGCAGCTATGTAAGGACAAGGCATCATGTCTGTCTCCTATCCTCACAGTGTTCCCATGAAAATTTAGAGCTAGCAAACCTCAGGCCACCTCAGAATTAGCTCACATTCTTACAACTCCAGTAATCACTTCACCTCTGCTTTTTATAGCCCTTAGGTATTTTGTAATTCTGGACAAGCATTGCAAAAATGTTTACAATATGGGCTGGGAAGATGGTGCAGTGGGTAATGAAATGCAAGCCTGATGGCCAAAGGTAGATGAAAAGCCAGATGGACTGGCGCACATCTGCAATCCCAACAGTTCTTGATTTTAGAAGTGAAGGCAGGAGAACTGGCAGGAAGCTCGCAGGCCAGCAGAACAGAGAGCACCGCTGCAAGAGTCGAGGCAGAAGGCAAGAACCAACACCAGAAAGATGTCCTCTGACTTCCACATGTGCATACCCACAAACTAAATATAATTTTAAAAATTTTCATAACAGGACAGGGCAGATAGATCAAAAGCTAAAGTGAAGGCCTGAGTTTGGAGACCTGGCAAACATTCAGGCAAATACCACACATAGTAATGTGCATTATAACCCCAGGCTGAAGGGCAAATGTAGGCAGCTCTCATGGCAGTTTAACCAAAACGCCAACCTCTACTCAAAAAAATAAGAGACTAGGGAGAGACTCAGTAGTTCAAGGTGCTTGCTGCACAAGCCTGAAGGCCTGAGTTCAGTCTCCAGAACCTGTATAAAAGTGCAAGGAGACAACTGACCCCACAGGGTTGTTCTCCGACTGCTACAAATGAGTTATGTCATGCATGCTCACAGATACCACACACACACACACACACACACACACACACACACACACACACACACAAATAAATAAATAAATAAATAAATAAATAAATAAATAAATAAATAAATAAGATGGGAGTGATTAAGGAAAGCACTGATGTCCGCTTCTATCTTCCACATGTGCCCTTGTAGGCAAGCACACTCACATAGATACCCATATATTCCACACACACACTTGAAAAAATGCTTTCAACTTGTATCAGGCAATCCTAGGTACTTTTACTTGAATGCTGAATGTTCATTTATCCTAAACAGGCTCCGCCTTATATTGTCAGAAGCATCGACTTCTGTTTCTTTAAATATTAAAAAATATCTAGGCTTATGAAATGAAACCATATATATATATACACACACACACATAATTTTTCTATCTTATAAATGTGTATTTTCAATTTTTTTCAGATAGAATTATATGTTTCTTAAATCCAAAATAAAAATGATAAATGACTTTACCCTTTTATATCAGTCACCAACTGTGACAAGCCTTTGCAAGTTTAAACAACCTAAGATGTGCTGTGGAAGAAGACAACATGACTGTAGGAAAGCTCTTCTCTAAAGCTGCCACAGTGAATCACAAACACACTAATTAATCCTCTTGTGATTCTTTTGAAAAGAATTTATGGTACAACATTAATTAATCCTGCATGTACTTCACATCAGGTCTATGGCAAATTTTATTCCCATTTATAAACAGAAAAATTTACCTGTGAATAATGTCATTATGATCAATGATAAAGTACAGAATTAAGACTTTTGATTTCTTAGGCAATTAAATTAAAAAATTCATTACATTCAGAAATCGGTCTAAATATTTTCTATCAAAATATCAATACTCATTTTTATTTGTTTATAGTGTTTCAAAAATGTATACTTCTTTATTCCTAAAATATTTTAGAGCAAAAGATAAAAGAAATGATTAATGAGAATTCTAAGCCCCTTTAAAATTCTACTCCAATTTTTTTCTATTTCTCTTCCTGAATCAAAATCTGAGATTCATATTGCCTTTATCCTAAGTATATTAGTCAAGCCTTCCATATACACAATTATTCAAAGAAAATATATGGATACTTGAACAAATTTAATTTCAGTTACAAAAATTCAAAAAACTATATACTTTTCACTTTTAAAATGACACTATCAGCTAAACCAGTTACTTGAAAGAAGCATACACAGAAGACAAGCAGTTTCAAGTAAAATTTCTTCAAAGGAAGAAATAATGTTTAATAATAAATGCTTTATCCAAGGCACTATTACATCTAACAGAAAACCCAGTTAAATATGTCATTTCTTAAACACGCACAACAGCAAATCTCAGAGGCTTTTTGCTATTCCCAAGAGTGGCTGACTGCGTATCACCAAGTGAAGCTGCCCTAAATAAATATGCATGCTGCAGAGCTGTCTGGCTGTCCTCTAGGGCCTTAGTCCACCCGGAATATATCATTATTTTAGTTGGAAGGAAAAATAAACAGAAAAATTTACCTGTGAATAATGTCATTATAATCAATGATAAAGTACAGAATTAAGACTTTTCAGAATTAAGTTACTTTTCAAGTAACTGATTTAGCTGATAGTGTCATTTTAAAAGTGAAAAGTATATAGTTTTTTGAATTTTTGTAACTGAAATTAAATTTGTTCAAGTATCCATATATTTTCTTTGAATAATTGTGTATATGGAAGGCTGTTTATTTACTATATATTTTCACTAACAGAATAAAAACTAAAAATATATAAATATGTATTCACTATTAACCTTACTTCCAATTTCATTTATTCATAATTTTTGTTCCATTAGGATATAAAAGCTAACAACAAAACTCATTTCCCATATTCTAGGATTAAATATTGAAACTTCTAAATACAAATAAAACAAATAAAATGAAGTTCTTATATTTATATAGCAAGATTGAAATCTGCGGCTGTGGATCTCACCGGCAGTTAGTTACTAGGGAAATTTCATTATGTCCCTTGATTCAAAATCTCACCATGAAAAAGACATTTATCAATCAATCTGTTAAACAGCGTGTGATTATGGCTGACCTAACACATATCAGTGTTGTCATACTGTGACCTAAATTCCAATTCATTCACTTATATCATGCTGCCCTCTTAATTTACTACTGTGGAACTGCTTTAGCTAGATTAGACTATATGAGTTAGTTCACATTACTGAATTTTCCAGATCCTTAAAGCTTAACTCTCTAAATATCAAACTATGAAGAACTTTCTGATCCTTTCCAGAGAGATCTTTGTAGAAATTGCCACAATTTTGGTAATGACCTCAGCTCCTCCCTCAGGCCTGCAGGATGGGGGATCCAGAGGAGGAGGCATCAGAAGATGTGGCAGGATGTGTGCCCTTGGGGCTAGAGACATGGAATGCTGCAAAAGACATTGCAAGCTGGGGACAGACAGAGCTCAGTCACGCATGTGCAACTTCATGGGTTGGAATCTCTGGCATGAAAATGAGGAGAGGGTCCCAGGACATGAAGAGGGACTAAGCAAGGAAGAAGGGCATCATGACCTATACCAAGAGCATGACAGAAGGCAGCCCTACCTAGCACCACGTGGAGTTCAGTGGCAGGACACTTGTCCATATGAACAAGGCCTCAGGCTTTACCCAAGCATTGAGTTGTTTTAAACAAGTCAGAAACCCCATCAGAATTGTATTTGTTAAAAGACAGGAAAAAGAAACCTCACAACTGGAAAGGCATGCTTCCAGATTCCTTGGTTGTAAAATGGCTTTGGCATTCTTTTTTTTTTTTTCCATTCTTTTTTTTTAAATGCTGTGTACTTGAATATAGTGAAATTATAATGTTCAATTTTCACCCTTTAGTCCCAAGTCCCACCCCCATCTTGGCATCCCTTATCTTTGGTTAAATCCCAGGTCACATGCCTCATGAATATTTTCCTATTAAGCTCCCTGTGTCCTTGTTTTGATTTTGAATCCTGTAAACCCTGCCATCTTGTTTTATTCCCTTAATTTGTACTTTACTGCCAGAAGAACAAACGAAATAAAACAGCAACAAAGTGGAGTCAGTGGTACAGGCAAGTGAGCTTAAAAGGCAAAGAAAAAAGATGCGTTACTGCAGACTTTCAAAACTTCCTTTCTACCAGGTATGGCCCAATGCTTAGCAAGCAATGGGCCATACAAACTGTGGTGGTTCCATGAGATTACAGTGGGGTTGGAAACTCCCTATTGTTAAGGTTGTAGTGCACACATGACATGCTTATGGCAATGATGCTGGTACAGCAAACCTGCTGTACTGCCTGTGTCATGAAAGTGTCACACGTACATTTACGTACAGAACACAGTGCTGATAAATGTACAGAACACAGTGCTTGATAAAGGTGATGACTACTTGTCACCTTGGAGATTTGTGTAAATACACTTTGATATGGGCACAGTGATGAATCACCCAGCGCTGGTTTCTCCAGAAGGCATGTCTGTGCCAGCAGCCTACCTTGGGACCTTTGGCCTCCACGTTAGGATGCCCAGGTTGCTATACTGCTTGACCTGCTGTCATTTCTGGCTGCTGCCCATGTCTCTCATGACCAAGTAATTATAAGCTCCTCAGTGATCTCTTTGACTTATTTAACCTCATTAAGAATAATGGCAAAAATATATTATGGAAACTCCAAGTGAAGATCTGAAGAATCCGCCTGTTCCAGGCATGCCAACCTGCAGGGCAGTTTATCCTTTCCGGACCTTGTTTGTTTGTGTTTGCTTTTCCTCTGGTTTCTGGGTAAGTAACCTCTGGGAAGTACAAAATTGCTGTGATGTTTATTCTATATAAACCCATACGAAATTCTTTAAAGGGTTTGCAATCAGCTTAAAGACCTACACCAAGCCAATACAGGTCACTGGTGCCCCAAACCAGTGGCTTTCAAACTTCACTACACATGTAAATCATGTGGAATCCTATTGGAAATGATAGGTGGCGGGTGACGCCGGCCGCATACTACATTTGGAATGGCAAGGATCTTGGACACACAGGTTTTTCTTTTTTCTATTTTTAAATTCTAAATTCTCCCACTCCCCCTGCTTGTTTCCTTTTCTTTTGTTTCTCCTTTTTCTTGTTTTAAGACAACCAAGAGTAATCCCAGCAACTACTTTACCTTGGAGATAACACAAGGTATAAAAAGAAAGGTATAAAAAGATCAGAAATTCAAAGCTACTCTTTGGCTACATAGCAAGTATAAGGCTAGTCCAGACTACATGAGACTACTCTGTCTCTTAAAACAAAAATCCTTTTCTGGGTCAACAAGATGGCTTAGTGGGTAAAAAGCACTTTCTAACAATCCTGATGATCTTAGTTCAATTCCCTGAACCCATATGGAGAGAACTAACTCTTACAAGTTCTCCTTGGGCTACACATATACATATGTGCACACACATACTTTAAGTTAAAAAAAATAAATAAAAATTTGTTTTAGTGATGAGTTGATTTTTTGGATGCTATAAAATAATAGGATCCTAGTAGTATAATTTTTAGCAATGAAATATTTACCTCATCATGGCTTAAAAATAACAATAGCAACAACGAAAAAACAGTCTTATTGATACTATGTTTCTTAGTGGAAAATGGGAATTTGTTAGTTGTATTAAAGTTCAATACGATTACTACTCAAGAAGAGAATAATGTTATATGCACTAATCTTTTTTTAAATTTTTATTTTCTGTGTGTGTGTGTGTGTGTGTGTGTGTGTGTGTGTGTGTGTCAGAGGGCACTGTGTATTCCTGTGGAGGACCAAAGGTGACTTCAGGAATCATCCTGGATTGCTTCTATCTCCTTCTCTCTAGGATTTCCCAGGCTCCGCTCACCAGGGTCAGAAGTGCAGGCCATTGCTGTGCCTGCTTCACATTTTTACATGGTTACTGAGATCCAAACTCAAGACCTTCTGCTTGCCATACAGATTCTTAACCCCTGAGCCATCTCTCCAGCCCTGTATACTAATCTTTATAAGCTATTAGTATTATGTCATTTTTATTCTAATCTAAATTCCTAACTTAAAAATTCATTAACTAATAACCCTAACTCAATAACCCATAACTAAAATGCCTTATGATCTTGTATAAATTATATTTACAGTTCAGAAGTAGTGGATTTCTATCAAATGACTCATGGACTCTCACAGGAATTTCTAGATATAGAATGAGCCCTTTTTTAAAAAAATTAAATTTATTTGACAGAAAGAGAGGGGAGAGAGACAGAAAGAGAGAGAGAAAGAGAGAGATGTGGGTTCTGGAGAGGGATCTAGGTTCATGCATAGGCACCTTTACCATTGAGTCGCCTAACCAACCCTAGATTGAGCTCTTTAATAAATGTTAAAATTGGCTGTGGCTCAGGGGTTAGGACTCTGTCTCATAGGCAGAAAAAAGGACCTGAAAATACAAAGTGGAGATTGCAAAGGCTGAACTTGTGACTCTGGAAGGTGGAGCCTGGGAAATCCCAGAGCAAAGCAAAAAAGAGGCAGAAGCAATCCAGTGTGACTCCTGAAGTCATCCTTGGACACATAGGGGCATACAGTGCTCTCTGACATACACATACACACACACACACACACACACACACACACACACACACACACGCGTGCGCACACACACAAAATAAAAAATTTTAAAAAAGATTAGTACACATAACATCATAAAGTAAATGTTAGCATCCATATAGTAACAGAAATGATCTATAGAAAGACTCTAAAATCTCAGTCTCTATTCTAATTAGTAAACAGTAATCTCCTTGTGGAAACATGGGAAGTATATCTAAGTTTAAACCAGATCCAAAACCCCTAGTTTTAAAACCCTCTTGAAATCATTAGTCCAGAACAAACATCCTTAAACTTCCTTTTACGTACAGGAATTAATTCTTTAAATAATAAAAACTGTATAAAATAGCTAGTTTCTTTGTAATACTTAGAAAATTACAGTTTATGCAGTTAGTTTCTTGCCAATACAGTTAATAATGATGTGAGTGGACTTCTAGTCTGTAGTGAGGTTTTTATAGATAAATTGAAAACAGACTTCACTCCATCAAACCAGGCAACAGTGCATTCTAGTGGCCAAGTGGAGCAGATGGAGAAATGCTTTTGAGTCTCTAGACTGACGACAGGACATTTAAAATCTTGAGGTTAGTAACAAAATATTAGATAAACTATTGTAAAGTGAAGGAAAAATTACATTTAAGATTAAAACAAAGATATAAAAAGAAAAGTATTACCCAAAAACTCCAGTCACCACTCCAGTTATGTAAATTGGGTCCCTGTTTCTTAGCTGATACTATGTTACTCTCATCCATAGTCAGACCAGGATCTTCCTCTGCTTCTTCCTGCAACTCAGCAGTAAGCGCTGAATCCCCTTCATTCACGATCTGCAAATAAATGTCAATAATTTATTTATTGATAAATGCCCATTTGAAAAGCAAAGATAAAGTTCGAGATACAAATTACTTTTTAAAGAAAAAAAGATGGAAATTATGGCAGGAGCATGACTCAGATTGGCAAAGTCTTTGTGTGGAGACCCTTGGCACACAAAAAAGTCAGGCATGGCAGATTACCCAGAGATGGGAGGTGGAAGACAGATGATTACCAGCCAGTCTGGTGAATTGGTCAGCTCCAGGTCCAGTAAGAGACCCTATCTCAACAAATAAGGTGGAGAGAGACTCAAGAGACCACCAGTGCTGTTCTCTGGCTGCCAAGTGCACATCCATGAGCACATACACTGATGTACGTGCACAGATGAACACAAAACACAAAGATACTTTTGCTTTTATAGCTCATCATTCATACATGTAACAAATATCTTCCAACGACTACTCTTCATTGGCCAATTTAATTGGTATTAAGGATGTTGGAGTAGTTAGCTCTACATGCAGTTTAACAACTGATTCTGTCAGCACACCAATGAAGAATCATTTAATTAAGCCAATCCCCAAGCAAGCCTGTGGGAAGATAATCTAAACTGGTGAGTGGGACCATTCCTCGGGCACGTGGTTAAACTGGAGAGAGCTGGTTCAGCATCTTGGCATATCAGAAAGAGAGAAAATATGCGCCTCTCTCAGCAATTCCTGTGACGTAGTGTGGCCAGTTCCTTTGATTCCTGATGTTAGCATGAGTTTTCCTGTCATGCTAAGGAACTATAAACAGAAACTCTAAATCAAGAATAAACCCAGTGCTCCCCTATGAGTTCTCAAAGAGTCCTATATACATTCAGCTACGAGAAGATGAAACTAATACATTTGATACCAGAGAAGAATAATCTTGTTTCTGACACTGTGCTGCTGTGACTTTTGAACTGTTGGAGAATTGTGGAAATATCTGTGGACTTTGAAACTTTGAGGGTAGAGGTCAGTGCACTATTTGGAGAATATCAATGCTGAGAGAGAGGTGAGATTTTAGGCTGTACTTAGGTTTTATAGAAGAATAAGAATTTTGGTGATGCTGAATTTAAAGATGATAGACTGGTTTGTTTGGTAGAGGAGAGCTGGGTTGGCAGGATTAAAGTTTGATGAGGAAAGCAGAGCATCTGTAACTATTGAAAAAACACTACTGGGGGAACTAGTGTTTTCCACTGAGACAATGGAAAAGTTGTCCTGAGGGCCCCCATGGAGACCCCATCATATGAAAATGCAAGAAAGTCAAAGCTGAACCGTTTTTCTCCTCTTCCAAAGTGGCTATGTAGAAAAATGCTTTTCTAAAACCAGAACAAGGAAGTTGATTCAGCTGTGGGTCAGGCTACTTCTCAACATTTAGCAGAACTTAGCAGCATTGTCCAGGTGATGCTGGATTTGACACAAGATGCTTCATGAGAAGCAAGTGAAGTTTGCCACTTTGTGGCAGGTTTCAAGTTCCTACAAAGGATGGCGGAGCTTAGAGTTGCAGTAGAGAACCCAGGATGTTAGCAATGCCAGAGCTACTACATAAGTGCAAAGAAGGGCTGTGACTGCAGGTTAGAGCTGGCTCACAGAGAAGCTTACATACTGCAAGCAGTGAGACAAGAATGATGGAATTGCCCAGCATGCTGAAGCCAACCTGACAAGGGACAGATGACGGACATTGAACTACAGATATGGTATCTACCTTGTTGGACTTTGCTCTTAATTTTGACTTCAAATTGGTCTTAATTTTGGTTTGATATTTTTTGATGAATCCTGATGCTTCTGTTTTAAAATAAGAGTGATTATTTTATGCTGTGTGTATTGGAAGTATTTAACTTGTTTTTTACTTTGCAGGAGTCAAGAGATTTTGAACTTTTAAAATGTTGGAACTCAACTATTCCTGATTATGAACATTTTAAAACCAGACTGTGAAAAGTTTTGGGCTGAGTGTATTTTATACTATAAGATAGCCTTGATGTGGATAAAGGATAAAAAGTTATGGTTTAACAGTGGTTTGCACATTGAGTTGACAAGGGATGGGGTGTGGCAGTCATTTGCAGATTCTAAAATAATAATTGAAAGTTTGGCACATATGTGAAGAGTTTAGTTAAGGAAAACTCTGAGCTGGGACGATCAAGTCCACAGTGTGCGGGACCATTCCCTGTGCAGGTTGATAAGATGGAGAGAGCCAGTTCAGCATTTTGGCATTCAGGCACACTGGCAAACAAGAAAATATGCTCCTCTGTCAGTTCATTCCTGTGAACATAATATGACCAGCTCCCTTAACTCCTGATGTTGATATGAACTCTCCTGCCATGCTGATGAGCTGTAACTAAAAATCATAAGCTAGAATAAAACCCTTAGTCCTCTGAATTCTAAATTTCTTTGTGAGTCCTGCATTCATTCAGCATCAGGAAGATGAAACCAGCACAGATGCAAAGATGAATAAAGCAAATTCCAACATCAGGCACTAAAGGGGACTGGCCACATCATAGCCACAGGAAAGAGTACAGGCACTACAGAGAACCATGTGCAACACACAGGAGAGCCTAACATTAAAAACAGACTACAGTAGAGTGACTTAAAATATATATGAAACCAAGAATGCCTATGAAACTAATAAAGAAGAAACCTCATCAACCATTGATAGAGAAATTAGCAAATAAGTCCTGATTCATGAAACAATGGAATTAAAACTAATGAATCCAATTTTGCAAGCAGGCGTTGACCTCCAGTCTAGCATGCTAAGGATAATGATCATATTTGGATGTGGAACCATTAGGTTTGCTGCTCATGGCTGTCACCAGGGAGACGGGCAGAGAGAGATAGGAAAGGGTGTGGGAAGGAAGAAGCATCGTGAGAGAAGAGGACTTATCAGACCCTGTTGCCACCTTTAACCCCCCCCCACAACAACACTATGAATCTTAGGGTCATAGGGAAAAGCACAAAGGGTCCCAAGTGGTGGATCCGAGGACATCTTCAAGAAGCTAGGTCTCTCTTTCCAACATGTAAGTTTTAAGCATTAAACTAAGGCCATCATGACTTTACCTACTAAGTATGCTCAGGGTTCTTAAACACGTAAAGCAACCATCAGGATGTGCATAACCCTGATAATAGTGACTTGAGATTCTCTGGAGGAAGGAAGGAAACAGGAAAAAATTACATATATATATAATTTTTTCACTAAAAAAGAACAAATGAACAAACCTGGATACCAGGAGTAAGAGGATGGGAGGAGAAACAAACCAAAAAAATTCTATGATTTGACATAGAATAAGTATTTATTACAATAAACAACATAAGAAAAAATGGCTTTTGTGCCTTTATGAATAGGGTCTGAATTAACTTCTACATCTAATGAAATCATCAGCTGGAAAATATTTACAGCTTTCATCAGTTTGAATAGCTCAAAATACAGTTATACCTGGAGATCCCACTAAGTTTGAACAAGATTGTCACCCATATAGAAATGTACTCAACACCAGACAACAAAGGACGTCAAGGCATGCTTCACCTTTGCCTAAATTCTTCATGATCTTAGTGCACCTTGCCCTAAAATACTCCTATGATGATACACACTCTGACCCAATGTGTAACAAGTTTAAATAAGGTCTTTGGGGCTTACAATCTTCAAGTGCCCCCCCCAATGGACCACTGTAGAGAGCCATACAAGTGTTTGGGATGCTACCTGACAGAAAAAGAGATCTCATTTCTAGATAAAAAGCATGCAAGACTGAGAGGAGTTGTAATCATGGGCTTTTATGGAAAACCAGAAGGACAAAATTCACTGTTGTCAAACCCACCAGTACTTTCTGGAGCCCTTAATGGGTAAGGCCACTGTCTGAGACCATAGGATTTCTGGTTGGACCTGGAATGTCTCATGTATTAAGCTGTCTCTCTGGCCCATGCTGAATATCTGGAAGGATTTGACTCTGGCTCCCAGGCTGATAAAGAACACGGTAGAAGCTAGGAATACTTTTCCATAATCCGACCTCTCCTTCCTACCATCAGAAGTCCCATGCCTGGATGTCCATACAGATTCCCAGCCCCCTGATTATAAATAAAGTCTGGTGGGACTAAATCATGTCTTCTTACCACTCTCCCTCTGGTAGGCGATGGAATCCCCCTCCAGTTCTGGCAAACTGTTTTCTATATTTCCATCTCTGTGTGTTCTTTTTTCCTCCTGTCACGTTCCTCAGCCCCAGGGCAACTTCATGGGTCCTCACATTGGACACAACATGTTTAATGGCCATGGGCTTCAGCTAGCCTGGGAGAGACCACCATCTCCATCCCCAAGTTAAAATAATATGACCCTACATAAAATGAAACAGGGTCTTAAGAGTAAGACATCATTCGTTTGTTCTTGATCATGTACAACTGAGGGGGTATGATCTCACCAGAAGGGGAGGGCATATAGTCTGGCAGATGAAAGGTGATCATTTTGCAAATGGGTGACTGACCCCTCCCTCACCAAGATTTCCTGCTTTTATTACATCTATCCTTGAATGTGCTATTATAACAAGACTCCAGTTCAACAGCTTTTTGTCTCTGACCAGGGGGTGATATACAGTGCCCAGCAGGATGGAGTGAAGGGCATTGCAGGAGCAGCAAAACTGCAAAAGAAAATCAAGAAACCACAATCCAGAACTTCAGAGACTCTATATCAACCACATAGAATTAGGCCAGCCTAATCTCCCCCCATCCTGAAGCTCAGGGAAATTTGAGGAAGAGGGGGCAGTAAGATTGTAAGAGCAAAAGGATGGGAGGAGCAATGATTTGCAAGATTCTCCACACTAGTTAGGGCCGAAGTAATCATAATAGGACTTTGCATGCCCTGCGCAATGTCCAACACACTATTGACCTCACAAAGTCTAGCATCAGCTAAAGGCACCAAGATCCTTGGAGGCAAGGGATTGACAGCCACAGTAGTGTTCCTATGCTTAAGGGGAACACGAGAAAGGGTTCAGGGAAATGCCACTGGGTCCTTGTATGTCATCGGAGAGGAGGACCAAGAGGAGAGTTAGGCATACACAAGAAAGGACTCTCTGGGAATTGGGGGGAAGGCACTGGGGGATGGGGAGAGAAGGAAGAGAAACACGGGGTTCGGGGGAGGAGGAGGGAGGGAGGGAACTGGTCTACCTATTAAGTTTCTATGAGCGGAAATAATAAAAAATGTATTAAAAATAGTGAAAAAAAAGAGTAAGACGTCATTGTTAAAAGTAGAGAGAGTAAATTGTGACCCACAGTTGGTAACTGCATTCCTGACACTACAGTCCTGTCCTGAAGACTATCTTCCCAAGACCATTGAAATCACTGACCTGCTAGTCACTAGGTAGCAAATATTTTGCTCATAAACATTTGGTTGATGCTGTCTGTTTAGTGCCTCCTCCAGCAACCTTTCAGCTGCAGTTTTGCACATCTTTCCTTAGCTCCCCACACTGTACTTAAACAGCTTTACCATCTGTATTACTTTCCTCATTGCTGCAACAAGAGATCTGGCCAAAGCAACCAAAGAAAGGGAGGGTCATTGTGGCTTAAGCTTAGAGGGGGAGTCCATCGTGGGGAAGGACAGGAGCATCCATGAGGTTGCCCGTCACATTATATTTGCAGACAGGAAACCGACAGCAAGGAATACTCGAGCTCAGCAAATTTTCTCCTACTTCATGCAGCCAATGGGTTGGGACCACCCACATTTAGAGTTGGCCGACCCCAATTTAACTAATCAGATAATCCTTTACATGCCCAGAAGTCTGTCTTTCTGGTGATTTTAGATCCTGGCAAGTTAGCAATCAATACAACAATCAAAAAAACCATTTCACTGTTGTATGCAGACTTTACAGGCAAGAGCTCAACTGGTCCAAACTGGGTTTTCTGGCATAGCCATTGCAGAAGGGCATGTCCCCCTCCTCTCAGTCCCCACCCTCGCTGCCCAATCAGATGGAGTTGATGAGGTCACTCTTCCTTTGACCCCTCTGTCATCCTGGAGCAACTTGGGTTCAAACCTATGAGCAATAATGGCAGTTTGGACAGCTCATGGGCAGCACCAAGTATTGCCATTATATTCCACTCCCTATCCTGTCAAGAGTTCCAAACCTACCTACAGTAACCAAGTCACTCAGTTTACTGTTTCTTAAAATACAACTCTGAGCCCTGGAGCAACATTTCCAATTCAACTTTCACCTACTTACTAGTTTCAGGTTGCAGGCCTCAGACTTTGCCCCTTGACAGGAATGTTCTTGATTAAGCATGGACCCCAATGTTAGCACAGCCAGCTAGAGCTTCATACTAACGCTAAATGCCCTGGCCAACAAAGGTCATATCTGTATGTTTTTAGAAATTTGGGGCTTATTGCCTGAAAGTTGCCCCTCTAGAGTGGAGACTGCTCAGATGGTCTGTTTCACAGATATCCGAAGTATGAATCACAGTCACACATTTGTCTACATATACATATGTCCATCACATAAAGCTTCATCAGACATTCTTTATTCCCTTCAGCGTTCCAAACCTACCCTTGGTAACTAAACCACTCTATTTCTCAAAATACAAGCACTTAAAGAATGTTTTCAACTCAACTTTCACCTTCTCTCCTGGTCTTAGGCCTCAGGCCTCAGGAAGAGCCACAGTGGTTTTTAAAAGAAGTTGAAACCAGAACGGAGAGATAGCTCAGGGGTTAAACTTCTGCTTTGTAAGAAGAAAGTCTGAGTTGGATCCTGGATACCACAGAAGAATACCAGGTGAAAATGACAGTGGTCTCTGCATTCAACCCTGGAAGACAGACAGAGCCTGGGAAAATTCAGAGCAAAGCAAAGAGAAGATAGCTCAATCAAGGATAAGTCCCAAAGTTACCCTTAGGCCTCTACAGGCACACACAGTGCCCTCTGACACAAACATACACACACACACACACTCATGCATGCACACACATACACACGTTGAAATCCAATTAAATTAAAATGAACTGATGGGTCACTTAACAAAGCTCTTGCCATGTGTGTTAATCCTGGATGTCAACTTGACCACACCTGGCATTAACTAAAATCAGCTGTCGGACTACCTGGAGAGTTTGTCCAGATCAATACATTACAATACAAAGACCAGCCCTAGATCTGATTGGAACCTCCCAGTTCTTAGACAAGAGACTTTCTTTCTGCTGTTCCAGGAATCCTCCAGTCTTCAGCTGTTACCCACTGGCCTGAAACTGAACAGTAGCTCTGAGCCTCCAGGATGTCTGCAGTGACTCAGCCTGCCTCCAGCTTCAGCCACCAGCCATGTCACTTCCACCGTGAAAGACTATTTCTCCTCCCCCCCCAACCATAAACTGAATAAATCTCCCTTTCTCCCTTGAGTTGCTTGACTCTGAATGCTCTCTCACAGCAACGGTTAAGAGTAACTGTTACACCATGCAAGCACAAAGGCCTGAGTTGGGTCCCCCGGACCCATCCAGGACTGATGCATTTGTAATCCCAGTGACAGGACAGGCAGATCTCTGGGATTCCCTTTTCATCCAGTCTAGACTAATCTGCAAAACTCAATCCAGTGAGAGACGCTGGCTTAGAGAGTAAGGTGGGCACTACCCAAGGCAGACCTCTGGCCAATGTGCACGCACATAGACACACACATCAAATTAGAAACACTACATTTCAGCCACACATCAAATTTCAGAGATGAAACTCCAATAAGGAATGAGGTTCAGTTTATGTTTTCTCTGCAAATAGGTTTTAGGACTCCTCTCTCCTCTTCTTTCTCTTTTTTTATTAATTTATTTTTCCCTAGTTTTACAAGCATACTGAGTACTTATTCCTGCTTCCTTCCGTCCCCTCACCCTCCCATCTCCCTTTCTTTCCCTTCATCAATTGATCCCACTCCCTTCTATCCTCCTGCCTGGCTTCTTTTATGGACCCCAAGCTCCCTTCTGGTTTGTCTACTCATACGGGAGTCCAGGCCTCTATGGCATACCAAGTTACCCCTCCTTGGACTACCCCACTGATAGGGACATTTCCCTTCACTCATCCAGCTCTAGTCCCTAAGGTTTCCACTGTATGTTCTTATCTCTCTTCAGTTCATCCTTAGTCTATGGGGCATGTTGGTGTGTCAGTCATTATGCAGATATGGGAAAGACACATTTCACTGCAGCGAGTTCCCGGATGCATCTCCCTACTGTTCTTCTGGACAATTTGACATGAAAGTCAGTGTCCTTTCCTCTAGCATGGGTGTAATGTTCACACCAAGCACCCTTGCTCCTACAGGGAAACTCTCATTCAGACCTCACTCTGCAATTGCAGTGACCACCTGTAGCTGCTTCTCCTTACTTCACACCTAAGAGGTTGGCTCTCCTCTCCCCAGGGGCTTCAATGACTCCAGCAACACACTCACACCAGCAGACCATTTCCTATCCCTATAGCTTAGGGTGTGGCAGCACCAATACCATTATCTGAATTAACTCTGGGGCACAGTCCATCCTACTAGGGCAAAAATGATGGATTCTTATTTCTCTCACCTGTTAGCGATGTGTTCCTTGGCAAAGTCACTCTAGCTCTTTGCTTTAAGTTTGTCTCAGCTCTCAGGTAGGACACACCAGCTTTCTCTAATGAGCCAATAAGCTCGTTTGAAAGAGATCATTTCTGTGTTGCTTAACACCTTGCCCTGGGGGAGGGTTAAATAAATGTTAAATAAATGACTACTAGAGTTCAGAAGCATCTTTGCTATTCCACAGTAAAGTTTTGCAAATCAACTGCCACAAGGCACTCATCCATTTGCCTATTCAACTTGAATTCCTCTACCTTTCAGTCAACTAAAACACTTCGCTAAAAGTAAAATACATGCAACACCACCGTTGCCAGTGCAGCGAGGATGGTGTTGAGAATTCACATCAAAACCTTTCACCCCACAGATTAATTTAAAAAAAGTTTTTTCGAACAAATGACCAAACTAGCTAAAACTAAAAACTTGGGTGCACAGGGACTTTAAACTCTCTGAGCAGTGGGGAGGCTGGAAAGTGGGGGCGCCGAGTCAAATTCAGCAGGAGTCTGGGCCCGGGACTGCTCGCTGGACCGAGGCTGCACCGCGCTCCAGGCTCAGCCTCCGGCCGCAGAAAAGCTGGAGGAAGCGCAGGAAACCGTTTCCTTGGAAACAACTTTCCGAATTCCTCCAGAGTCCCGGGAAAGGCAGGGAAAGGAGGGGTCAGCTGTGACCCCCCCGAGCACTTGACAGCCGAGGAGAGGACGCTGCGGGTCAAGCCGCCTTCTCGAGCCTGTCGAGGACACGCGGAGCCGCTTACCTGGCCGACTGTCAGAGCGCCCTCCATCGCCGCTGCCGCCGCCGCGCGAGGCCGCGCACGCGCGTCCCCGAGCCCCTCCCCGGGAGAGGACCGTGCGCGCGCCCGACGCCCACGGGAGCGCGCTCCAGGCTGAGAAGCCCAGCCACAGCTCTGCCGGAGGTGCACTGCGCCCTCTGGCGGCAGTTAAGGAGCTCTGCCTTTGCGGAACTCCAGAAGGTAATTCGTTAACCTGGGAGGTTGAGCACACTGTTGGGTGGGGGCCAGCGGTGGTCCACGTCCTCTAGCCTCAAATTCCTGTGCTTACTTATCATTAAACGCGGAGAGCAGCATGGGGTGTTATTGTTTAGTAGAATTTCAGACTGGGGAGAGGAAAAACTTATGGGGCTCGGATGGTCATTCTGTAATCTGAATGTACTCAATGCTACTGAAATATAAAAATAAGAACTAATGAAATAGGTCAGGCATGGTACCACATGAACATAATCTCAGCACTCAGGAGACCAGCCTGGGATACACTGTGGGCTCAACATCAGCTAGTCTGGTACTAGGTGCTAGGTGCTACTCAAGCAGGCTTACCTACAGCGTGCTCCCTCTCTCTCTCTCTCTCTCTTATTCTCTCTCTCTCCACACACACACAAACACATAAACACACACGTACTGTAAATGCAATAGCAGACATCTTACTCACTTCCCCAAAAAGAAGTTTACTGAGACCCCAATCAATCAGGGTCACATTCCACATGATGGACACACATTAACTAAAGGGCGGTCACTTTGCTTGCCCTTTCCCCCCGGACACCTTGGAATCCAAGTAGGCCTGACTACGAACATGTCCTGTGAGTTATTCATCAACCACCTGCTTTGGGACCTACCTCCCCCTCACTCTGAAATCTGTAAGAATAGAGTCCCCTCTGCCTCGTGGGCCTGAACTCACCCCAGTGTGCACGCCATGCTTCCTCTTTATGTATGGTGCTAACCGAGCCTGAACTCCCCCCAGTAGCTCATGCTTTCTCCCATGGTGCTAACAGCTCTCCTCATAAAAGGATAACCCACCTCAGTGTCCTCCTTGAATCTCAAACCTGTACTCTAGTGACACCCTGTCTCAAAACAAACACATTTATACAAACTTTGATAAGATAAATTGTATGTCAGCATATTTTGTCCATGATGAAAACTACAGTTTATAAATGTCTCCCAGGAAAGAACCAGCAAGAAGTAGAACAGAAACAGCAACTAGCCCGCGGAGGGCAACAGTCTGATTTCCAGCACAGAAGATGGCTCAGCAGGTAAGGCTATTTTTGGGAAACCTGGTGACCTGAGTTCAATCTCTAGAGGCTGCATGGAGGAAACAACCAACTTCTGAAAGTTATCTCTACATGTACATGTCTCTACATGTACATCCTGGCATGTGCGTGCCACCCACCTCTCAAAGAAGGAAATGTTGAAGTTAGTAAGATGGTGCATTGGGGTAAAGGGCTTGCCATGCAAGACTAAGGACCTACTCTACGATGCTGTTCTCTGACTGCCACACAAATTCCATGGCACACACATATTTAATCACACAAATAAATACATAATAAATATTTTCAAATGCTCAGTATTTGAAAACAATGTGACCCGTATGGAAGCAACAATAGTGGTGTGTCCCAACAAAGCCTAAACATGGGATTTTTTTTGTTTAGGAAAACAGATGTAGTTTTATTAAAGAAAAGTTTATGTAGTTTCATTAAAGAAAAGTTTATGTAGTTTTATTAAAGAAGGGCTCCTAAGGGTGGGAAGGTGTGCAAGGGAGCAATCGTCTCTTTGGGGTCTTCTTAAGACAAAGCCTCACACCCTCGCTTGGCTTGGAGTTTTCTAGTTAGACCATGCTGACTTGACTTGAGTCGATCTTGCCTCTGCTTCCCAAGTTCTGGGCTTGCCAGCATGCCACCACTCCCAGCCTCAATGGGCAAAGTTTCTCATCAATTGTTTTATATATTGTCACAGATCTGGAGGAAAAAGAAATCACATCCACAAGAAAACTATAAGAACAATATCTCAAAAAATGAAGAATATCAAGAGATATAGATCATAAAAGAACTAACAGAGACTCAAAGATGAAAAACTCTAATAACAAAAATTAAAAACTCACTACGGAGATTCAGATGGACTTCCACCGTCAGATAGAGAATGAGAAAACTTGATGAGTGAGCTGAGGCTACTAAGTGCTGAGGTTAAGAGTGATCTGAATGCCATCATGAGCGCCAGACACAATCAAATGGAGTGTCCTTTGATTTGAATCTGAACTGCATCCCAGAAGCTTGTTTCTGAATTTGAGGTACTGGGCTAATGGTACTGTGCTGGACAGTGCTGGATCCTGCAGGAGGCGGGGCCTAGCAGACAGAGAAAGTTCCAGAAGGGTGGATCTTTGCCGGTTGTAGCTGTCCCTGACTTTGGTTCCTTGGCTCTGCTTGATGCCACTGTGGGGACTTGCGGCCACAAACTCCCAAACACCACTGGGACTGAGCTACCTGTCTTATCAGCCATATGGTCAACTGTAACCTTCTGAAACCATGGAAGGAAAGAAACCTTTTCTCCATTAGGTCGTTTCTGACTAGCAATTAAGTCATCCCAACGACATAAGAGGGCTTAGGAGTTAAGGCCTTTGTCCTGTGAACAAAAAGAACCTGAATTCGGAATTCTAGACCCCCATGCCAGGCAGACATGGTGGTAGCCAGATATGGTGGCAACCTGAAATTCCACCTCTGGAAGATAAAACCTGGGAAACCCAGAGCAAAGCAATATGGAGATAGAACCATCCAGGATGATTCCTAAAACACTCAAGTGTACACACACACACACACACACACACACACACACACACACACACACAATTTTTAAAAATTATTTAGAAAGTAACAATATTGAAGAATATTCTACAAGATGATTCCTATGATTTTTTTTTAAAAATGTGAAGTAAATGAAGCAAAAAGCAAGACTGAAATATTACTCATTGTCTTTTTGAACGCGACATGTGATCTTTAACTGGAACCTGAAGTGGAAAAAAATACTGTGTTATAAAAAATGTTACTGAGACCATGGAAAACTTTGAATAAAACTAGTAGATTATACTAATAGTATTGGTTCAATGTTAATCTTCTGGTTTCAGTAATTATACTATGGTCAGACATGATGTCCTTGTTTTAGTCAATATACACTGATGTACTTAAGGGAAGCTCATATTCAAATATCTCAGAAAAATAAATCAAATGAATATGGGAATATTAATAGTGGGGGAATCTGAGTAAAGGGTATCGGGGAAGGATGTTTACTGTTCTTACAATTTATCCTTTAATACTTTAATCAAATAAGAACATGAAGCCAGTCGGTACATTTGTATTGTTATTTGCAGTTACACGAATACAAGCACAGAATTGGGTTTAACTAGGGTTGACTTTTTTATGGTACAGAAGAGCAAGGGAGAAATGTGTGCACAAGAGTGAGAGAACAATGATTGTCCCTTGGTTCCAAGCTGGGTAAGGAGCAAAGTGAGGATCAAGGGCTTGGGAAAATGTTCAGTGCCTAAAGTTCTTGCCATGCAAGCAAAGGAACGGGAGCTTGAATCCCACATAAAATGCTTGGTAAGGGGCTGGAGAGGTGGCTCAGGGGTTAAGCCTCTGCCTTGCAGGCAGAAGGTCCTGAGTTCAGATCCCAGATCCCACGTATAGACGCCAGGCGGAAGCGGGGGCGGCCTGCGCTTCTGGTCCTGGTAGGGCACTTCTGTCCTGTGAATCCCGGGGCAGAAGGAGGTGGAGGCGTCCATGGTGGTTCCCGATTCGTCCGTGGTTCTACACACACACATACACACATGCCCGCGCACATACATACGCACACACGCACACAATTGAATAAATAATAATAAAAAAAATTTTTAAAAAATGCTTGGTAAATATAGCAGCATGGTCATTTCCAGCCTTGAAAGGTAGTGACTGGTGATCTCCCATAGTCGCTGGCTCTCCAGACTGGCACTATCAGTGAGTTCTGAGTTTATTAGAGTTCATATCTCAAAATGCATAAGGTAGAAGAATGATTGGGGATGATTCCTGCTACATACCTCAGATCTTCACATGTGTGCACATATGTACATGTGCTTACATGTACTATCACATATGTAAACGTACATACAGACATGCGTACCCCTCACCTACACACAGACGTATACATGAAAATGGGAAAAGACAAAAAAAAGATTTAAGAATGTGAAAATCAATAGAAAGTGTTATGATGAAAGCTTTTTAAAATATATATAATTTGGGTTTTAAAGGTCGATGGCAGGGGCTGGAGAGGTGGCTCAAGGGTTATGCCTTCGCCTTGCAGGCGGAAGGTCCTGAGTTCGGATCCCAGATCCCACATATAGACGCCAGGCGGAAGCGGGGGCGGCCTGCGCTTCTGGTCCTGGTAGGGCGGAGCCTGTGAATCCTGTGGCAGAAGGAGGTGGAGGTGTCCATGATGGTTCCTGAATTCGTCCGTGGTTCTACACACACACACACGCACACACGCACGTGCGCGCGCACGCGCACATACATACGCACATGCACACAGTTGAATGAAAAAAAAAAAAACTTTAAAGGTCGATGGCAGCAGTCAGAGATGGTAAATTGGAAAAAAGAAATAGTGCATGGAACTTGGCATTATGTAGGACTGGAACGATGGCTGAGTGGATAAAGACAGGTTGCTGCACAAGCATATGCTTAGATCCCCAGAATCCATTTAGAAAGCTAAGCATGGTCCCACATGCATCTGTAACCCTGACATTGTTAGGGCAGACAGAGAGAGGAGGCTGTTCAGTGACACAAGAGCATGTCTCCAGGGAACAAAGCAGAGAATGTTAGGACACTAGACATCCTCCTCTGACCTCTGCTACTCAGGGGCATCACAACTGTACATCTGCATGTGCATGTGCACCCCCACACATGCATACACATTAAGTGTGATGGTTGGTTTCATCTGCCCAATTTAACACTTGAGAGAATTACGTATTTAGACACACCAATGAGGAATTATCTAGCTAAGACAATCCTGTAGGAGAATCCTTAATTGCATAATTGATGTAAAGTGACCTTGCCCTTGGAATTTGAGAAGCTGTCATGCTTGAAAGCTAGCAGGCAGCATTGCTCTTGCCCCTCCGCTCTGGTGGTGTGGTCGGTTTCCTTGGGTCCTGGCAGGGTGGTAGCTCTCTTGCCACATAAGCAACTGAGACAGTGATGATTAAACATCCCCTCATTCCCCTAAACTGTTTGGGTCATGTGTTCAATATAGCAAAGAGAATGTAAGACTAAGACACTGGGGTGTCATGCCAGGGTGAGGAAGAAGAGTCTACAGAAACACGCAGAAGAAAGAGGCCACCACTGTTTCTCTGGGTTTGACCACTTGACCAATCTTCCAAAACCGTTAGTATTTGGAAATAAGAAAAACCATTCACCATCTCTCCCGGTTTTGTTCAGGTGGGAAGTTCTGGTTTCTCACATGCTGTCCCACGTAGTCACTTGGCACTCTAGTCACCAGGAGATGTGACTACCTCAGGAGATGTGACTACAAAAGAAAGATCTATTTCCACAGAGACTCACTTACCTGGCTGGGGGGCTGGTGCTGGCTGGTGGTTTGGGGCCTCTGTTCCTCCCCATCAAGGCTTCTGCACAGGATGGCTTGAGTCTCCATGGTATGGCAAGGCTGTCCTCAGAACGCGTGCTGCGAAGAGACTAAAGCAAAAAGCAACAGCACTTTCTATGACCTCACGTTAGAAGCTGAACACTGTCACTGCATTCTATTGGGTCAAACAGCCAGTTCTGCCTCAGTGGGAGAGGCAGCTACGCAAGGCCTGAAGAGGGATACCTCGAGGGACATTGGGGACCTGAGTGGTCTTCCAAGAAAGGCACTGTAAAGAAAGTCAGGTTGAGAAAAGTAGCACAATTTTCACAGAAAACACGAGAGAACATAGGATAAAGAGGATTTGTTACTATCTGGCTTTTATTTTCACAGAACACTGGAGGAAAGAAGTTGAAAGTTGGGGGTCAGGGTTTGGTGGTGAAGATACAAGTTGGGAGAATGTAAAAGCCACTGCCAGATCCTGGCCATCTTGGAGCCTCCACGAGTCCTGTGTCTCAGGGAGGCCTTAGGCTGGGCTAAGGATGGTCTGCCATATGCCAAAATCTGATCTTTTACTAAGTGAAATTATCTCTAACTGACATTTTTGCGAAGAGTTTTAGGAGTTTAGAAACTTTACTTTATCTGTCTATCTATCTATCTATCTATCTATCTATCTATCTATCTATCTATCTATCTATCTATCTATCTTCAGACAGGGTTTCCTGTATGTAGTCCAGACTGACCTCAGACTTCTGGTCACATCTTGCCTCAGCTTCCCATGTGCTGGGATTACAGTCATGAACCACTGCAGTTAGTCCTAAGCTTTATGTCCAGTGTGATCACCTTCTCATCCACCTCCTCAGACCCACTCATAACTTTGATCACGTTTTCAAGCCTTGCTACCTCAGGGACAGCGAGTGAATACACCTTTACACATCCATCTGATTTTTGTCCTGTCCACCAAAGCTACAGTAAGAAGAATCCTACAGGGGAAGACAAGCAAGAAGACGAGAGCAAGGAAATGTCAGTTGACAAGCAGTAAAAACAAGCAGCACTGGGTTCCTGAAAATGGGAAAAGCAAGCCAGCCTCCCACTTGACCATGGCGAAGACTGAGCAGTATCTTTGAAACTGGAAAGGGAGGAGAAGAGTGACACCAAGAAGGGGCAAGCAGCATGAGGAGCAGCTGTGGCCAGGCACCTCCTCCGAGCGCAGGCAGCAGCAGTGAGTATTGGATGTGCAAAGATGCAGAAAAGGCATCACCCGCCCTACCTGAGAAATAGGCCATCTGAGAAGCTGCTTATCAAGGAACCAATAAAGGCAGAATCTGTATGCTAAAAACAGATCGGAAGAGGAGAGAGGTGAAGGGAGTTTCTGAGGGGATGCAGAAACGGTGCCTGGAACGTCAGTTGCAGACCAGAGACAGAAGGTAGCTAGTTCAGACTGAGGTGGAGCCTCCCAAGAAATCCCTCAACCGAGCTGCCTTCTCCACAAGCCCAGAACTTCCTTTTCTCTGGCGACAGCTCTCTCCTGAGCCAGGATCCAGGACCTTCAGTCCCTAGATCCCTCTGTGCTTGGCTGCTTTGCGCCATAGACTGCTTCTCTGACTGTCTCTGAAAGCTGGAGAGAGCTGTTCAAGGTTTAGCATCAGAGGACTTCATATAATCCACTCTGTCTTACCATGTTTTTGCCAAATGTCTCCTCTCTGGCCAATTGTCCTAAATATCATAGGCCCCATGCCTTCCAGGGACAACCTCAGGTCTTGCTCACTGACTTCCATGTAAAGATTTATAAACTCTGAGGCAACTGGAGGTTCACAACATAACTCAGACACTGAAAAGCCTTTGTTTGATAGTGGCAACATCTTTTCCTTACACATTTATTCAGCTTTTCTTTCTTTTTAAGTTAAAGAATATATTTAGAGATACCCATGTAGACCTATCTATAAATTAAAATAGGCACCAATTAATGCAGAAGTCAGGGTATTTATCTTTGGGGAAAAGAAATGGAAGCAACTGAGCAGGGTATACAGAAGGCTTCTATCTTACACTAATATTGGGTAAGGTATACAGAAGGCTTCTACATTACTCTGTTGTTCTAATTTGTGAAGAGTATACAGAAAATTTCTGTTACTCAGATGTTCTATTTCTCAACTGAGTGATGAGTCACATATTTATTACTTTTTAAATTGTTCATGTAAACAACATATTTTGCAGTAGGCAAGATACATGTATTTTAAAGAAAATAAACAATTAACAACAGTAATGTTCTTCTTATTTAGCTGTTGCTTGTTGAATGTCAGGCTGACAGATTTTTTTGGTTATGATTTGAATAGTTTTTATAAAATGAAAGTGGCTGGAATATATATACAATTATATATGATACAAATACAATTATATTTATAGAATTATATTATAATTAAATACAAATATATTTATAGGAAAGAGCACAAGATTAAAAAAAGGCTTATGACAAGTGAGGTAGAAAGAAGGGTGAAACTTCCTGGGATAGAAGAACTATTGAAATAAGACTATGTGGGCTAGAGAGATGGCTCAGGGGTTAAGACTCTGCCTCGAAAGATGAACATCCTGAGTTCGAATCCCAGGTCCCATGTAAAAAACATGGAAGCCCTGGTGGGCAAGGCCTGGGAAATTCCAGAGCCAAGCAAAGAAGAGGTAGAAGAAATTCAGGATTCCCGAAGTTAGCCTTGGTGTCCTCCACAGGGACATACAATGTCCTCTGATACACACACACACACACACACACACACACACACAAAATAAAGCATTAAAAAAAGGAAAAAATAAAATAAGGCAATGTGTGAAATAGAATCTAGTGTTGTTGGAGTAAAAAGGTCAGAGACAGAGAGAGACAGAGAGAGAGAGAGAGAGCGAGCAGAGAGGGTTCCTAGGTCACTTGCAGTGGGTATTAGGTTTCTAGACTCATGTTTCATTAAATTGTGAATTATTTAAGTTCATCCTGAGTAGATTTCTGACATGAGATGCCTTGTGTTAACTAATGTGCTCTGTGACCTCTGGTTTTAAACAAATAGCCATAGCTAATTTGAACTGTCATTTATCTCATGACTTCTGATTCCTCTACTTCCAAGATTTCCAGAAAACTCTTGATTTTAGCATTACCATCTTACTTTTACAAAGATACAAGCAGACATTTTCTAGTACACAATCAATAGTATAATTATATTTGGAGATTATTAGACATGTTGAGACAATGTTCTCCTTTATTCAAGACTCTTCCTGGAAAACATTTTTAGAAGTTATATTATCTATTTCATTGAATCTAACAGATCACTGGAGTACATCTAATAGAAGTCTCCAGCAAGATCATTAGCAAATTTAGCAGTTATAATTCATGGTAAGTGTTAATTCTACCTAGGAAAAACAAGAAAGGAAATTACATTCACTGGGATTGGAACCCCATGTGAAAAATAAATAAAATAAAATGTGTGGTGTTTTTAACAAGGCCATGTTTGTTGAAAAGGGAGAAGAGGATATGAGTATCAATGGAATGCAGATCTCACAGTGGTGCGTTTAAAAATAAGCATGATTTTTTTTGAGGATTAAGGTAGAGTTTATTAGAGAAGAGAAAGGTTGGGACTCATGGACTCCAGACGTGGAATGCCATGAGGGGCTAGGGAGCCCATGAGAACTCATGGTGCCTAGGCATGGAATTCATGAGGAGCAAGGAACAAGAAACTCCAGTGCCATGAGGGGCTAGGGAGTCTCCAAGAGAAGTAGGCAGCTGGAAACGGACTCATGGCACTAGAGGGCCATGAGGGGCTAGATCATCAAAACAATAAGCATGAATTTTATCCAATGGTTTTTATGTACCTGTGGTTTTTAGTTATTTTTTTTTTGATTAGCTAGAGGTGTCTGTTAACTGCAGGAAGCAGCTTTTTTTTTTTTTTTTTGGCTAAGGGTGAGAATGGCACAAACTTTCAGAAGGCAGGTGAATGATGCTGTCCGTTTTCCCACTACGGCCTGTGAGCTCCATGGCTATTCCTTTTAATTTATTTTTATTCGGTGGTTGTTTTCTTACTGTTTGCTTTTTTGTGAATTTTGGATATTAATCCACTGTCAGATATGTATAGCTAATAAAACTTTTTCCTGTATCTCAGTAGTCTGAGGGCACAGAGCCCCTGTAAACAAGACCAGATTGTTTTCACTAGGGAAAGAAAAAGTAAAAGGAGAGAAAAAAGATAAAAAAAGAAAAAAAGGAAAAGAAAAGAAATACAGATAAAGAACAGAAGGTGCCAAGCTGACCTGCTCAGATGACATTGGGTCTCACTGAGGAGGGAGAGAAGACTTGATGGAGACAGAGGATGTGAAAACTGGATGAGACAGAGGAAGTGAAAACTGATGGATAGTTGCATCCAGGGGACTCATGAGGTCTCTGGAGCTTGTGGAGTTATTTAACGACATGTAATTTTAAGATCAGTTCATAACATGTTGACTGATATTGCATATATTCCAACAGTTTTTGCTTTTAAGCTAATGTTCACATTTCCTTTCTGCTCAGTACCTAAACTCCATAGCCTGCATTTCTGGGAGAATGACTGCAGGTCATTCTCTACTGCATGAATTATAACTGATGTATACAGTACTCTGACATACACAGATTGTCACTGGATTTACAATGAGTATGACTTAATACACAGTTAACGTGATTCATGGAAAATTTCCTTTGGGAAATGTAGGATACCTGGAAGGGCAAAGCAGCAGGGATATATGTGCAATGGTTACTCTTTACTTAAGGACTGGTATGCATAACAGGGAGTTGTTGGTTTAATTATAGTTTAACACTCTTTTGAGCATCAGGAAAGAGGATCTTGAATGAATGCTCAAAGCTTACTTAGCAGCAGCTTAATAGAAGTATACCAACAGCTACTGCCACCAGAAAGGCATCTGAAATGCTATTTATTCTATATTTTACTTTTCAATTTTAATACGTTAACAATCATCTGATTCAAATATCAAGAAACACATGGTGTTGATTTAAGTAGTCAATTCCTAAAGAGTTTTGCATTTGATGACGGGTGTTTAAATCAGGACAATAAACATCCAACAGCCTTCTAATATACTCAGTAAGCACTTGCATTAAACATGTTTGTTTGTTTGTTTATGAGAGAGAGTGAAGGGCTGGAGAGGTGGCTCAGGGGTTAAGCCTCTGCCTTGCAGACAGAAGGTCCTGAGTTCGGATCCTAGACCCCACGTATAGACGCTGGGCAGAAGCGGGGGCGGCCTGCATTTCTGGTCCTGGTAGGACGGAGCCTGTGAATCCCGGGGCAGAGTAAACAAGGAGGAGGTGGAGGCGGTCCATGGTGGCTTCCGAATTCGTCTGTGGTTCTACACACACATATACGCATACACACACACACACACACACACACATTCGTCTGTGGTTCTACACACACATATACGCACACACACACACACACACACACACACACACACACACACACGCGCGCGCGCGCACGTGCGCACACACACACACAATTGAATAAATAATAAAAGAGTGAGTGAAAGAGAGAGTGGGACAGTGAGATAATTGTGGAGAGAGAGAGAGAGAGAGAGAGAGAGAGAGAGAGAGAGAGAGAGAAACATGTATGTATAGCAGCATCTGTGTACAGGACAGACAACTTTTAGAAGTTCTCTCTCCACTAAGTGGTCTCTGGCATGGGCCTCTTCCTGCTGATCCATCTTGCCGGTCTTGCATTTTTAACTGAGGCTAAAATAGTGAAGCCAGCTTTCAACTTACAAGTAGGCTTCTAAAACATTTATCATTTGAAGACTGTTTTCACGACTTGGTATACTTAATATTTGTCTTTAAAATGACTCACATCCTCCTGGAGGAAGCCCTTGGCATCATATATTTGAAATACTAAACAAACGTCTCTATACACTGAAATGTGTACCATTATCTGTTTCTCTCAAGACCTCCCCCCCCCCACTGCTGTGGTGTGCAGATTCTGTTTGAGTCAAACATGTGCTGTCCCATCCCCAAGTGTGGTCAGCAAATAGCCTGCAGCTGTTAGCAACTGGTAGAGGTCACATGCTCACAGGCAACCTGACCCTGGGAAACCAGAGAGAGAAGGAAAAAGACTTGATCATTTCAAGACCGGAGTCTGAACCCAGCGCTGCAGCCCAGAAGTGGCCACGTCTTCGTCAAGCTGCTGCCTGCTCTGCTTTCTGTGCAGTCTGCTTTTGCTTCCCTTTCCTTCCTAACGAGCAGCTTGTATCCCAATTTCCAGCTTATCATCTGCTTTCAAACCAGCCTGCATACAGTGTGCAGGGAAAATACAGTACTAAATCATTTCTAAGGGGATGTGACCAAAGGGTTCCATAAAGGCTTTAAAATACTGTGAGCAATTTGAAAATAAAGGGCCGTGAGCATGGTTTTATGTGATTGAAAGCAATTTAGAGCTTTTCTACTAGGTGTCCCAAAACTCTTAGTGCAATTTAAAGTCATCAAATAAATGCTAAATGTACTAGTTATTTGGGAATCATAAAAATACAAGAGCTATTCAGATGATGGTTAAAAATTGAACTAAAAAGTCTTCATGATAAAGAAAAAGGAATTTTGAATTTCTGGACAAATACCGTATTTTTTAAAAAACGAGGTTAAATTATGTTCCTTATAATTATATTCATGAACTAAGCCTTCAAATTTTTTTCCTTTTTTGATCCTTTTTAAAAAATGTATTGTGTACAAAGAAAGAGAAAAGGAATTACTAGCCCATTGAGTGTATTTCTAAAACTGCCATATAGTAGAATCCTGTTTGAAATCCATAGGTATAAAAAATACTGCTCAAATTTGATCATTTAGAGGAACTTTGTCCCATTGTCAGACTATGCTGAGTGTGAGTCAATACATGTGAGTCAGCTGAGCGCTGTTTAAGGCTAGTATCAAGGAACTTTGAGATAAACGGATTAGCATAGCTATCCAATGGTGAAATTGTGAAGAAACGCACTTATGTTGGGAGAATACTACTTTTGGTCTCTTTTGTGATCTTTTAGAGTCAAGCTGAATAAATATAGCTTCCCCCCCCCCTGAAAAAAAAAAAAAAACTTGTCTTGCAGTAAGAATTACCTGGGCTATTCATTAAATTGATTCTGCTACCTTTTCACAAGATAAGAGATTACAATTCAAGTTAACGTGGAGTAGGGTCTGGAAATCTGTATGATTATCATAACCCTGGTATGCTCCCTGTTCCGACAGGTGAAATGTCATTAAAGCATATAATTACTTAAAACACTAAGCCTGCATTTAATCATTCATTGCTATGTTGAGACCTATGATATGTATTAGGTATCTGAGAGCACACTTGTGTGCTACTGGCTATAGTATTGCTGAATAGGACAGTAACTTATGCATTCTATGGTTGTGTGGTCTGGCTAACTTCACTCTGTCCCCTGAATAGTTACCTACCATCATTCTCTGAATTCTGAAGAGTTACCTAACAAAAACAGAACAAGGCGTGGGTTGTAGAAAATGGAAATCTTCTTGATAAGAAGATCAGGAGGGCATAGCATTACCCAGCATGCCAATGCCAATGCCTTAGATTTGATCCTCAGCAATAATACAAACAAGCAAGCAAATTATCAAATTTATTACTACAGGTAAGAAAGTAAAAATTAAAAGATCATTTCATTAGGTAAAACTTAAAAAAAGAATTTTTAAACTATCACATCTTAGTGTAAAAATGACTTTAAATATTTGAAATTCCTTAATCATAATCATTACCTTTGGGGGGCACACTTGGTACAACATAGAGAGTAAGACTTAAATTATGTGTGAATTTTAAAAAAATCTATTTTAAGTGGCATTCATAAAATTTATGCATATTGAAGTACTTACTATGCTATGTTCCAGTATATGCAACGTGTGTGAATTTTTACCAAATAAACACACATATGCTAATAGGACCCAGAACATTACCAATACCCCAGGCACCTTCTTCATGCCACTCTACCATTAATATTCCTTTGCCCATCATGCACAATGTTATCCTAACTTCAAAGTTAATGAATTTTACATAAATTAAATCATGAGTACTTATTTTTGCTTGGCTTCTTTAAACATTATGGCTGTGAGATTATACCTTTTGTCACATTAGGTCTCATTTTCATATTTCACTATGTCAGTGCACAACTGCATGGGGTAGCACTTGACTCTTCCTGTCTTTGTGGGAATGACTTGTAATAGAAGACCGACAGGAGTTGCTGTCAATTGATCGAAGTATTCCAGTTTCCTTGTACAGCAGGTGCAATAACTGACATGTATGCCCTTCATTTCTTCTGAAACACACTGTGTGACAGAATTGAAAGTTTAACTTGCTTGATAATGACTACTTTTGGTCATTATTAAGCAAGCAACTGATTTCTGTCTTTTTTTTTTTTTTTCTATTGGTGTTTCTTGAAATCATTCCCAAATAAACTATCTAAACTCAAATACTTGTTTCAGTGACATCACATAAATGAAACTCAGACTGAAATTTTAAGTTAACTACAGTATCATTTTACCACATCTGCATTGAGAAACTTGGGTCCTGGTTTTGTTTTTCTACTTGTAAAAATATATTAAACAAATGGATTGAAGATATTGAGGTAATACCTAAGGCACTAAAAATAACCCACTCTATAATGAATGGCTGTCCCATGAATTTTAAAGTTTCACCATTTAAACTTAGAACTCAAGAACTTTATCAAGTTGCCTATTCCATATTGCTCCTTCCCTCCTTTGGAAATTGCTAAAAATACATTTGAGAAATGAAATGTGCCCTAGTGTGAGGGTTGATGATTTCAGTTGCCAACTTGAGAGGTACCTAGATTAGTAAAGCACATTTCCTAGTGTCTCCCTAACACCATTTCCAGAGATGATTAGTATAGCAACTGAGGGGGAAACCTACCCTAAATATGGTTGGTACCACTCATAGGCTGAAGATCAGGATGGAACATAAGAAGAGCCAGGCAGCCTGAGTGTATCTGCTGCTGCCATCATCCACAGATGTCAGACCCCAACTTATCAGTCTTTCCAGAACTCTCCAGGGAACTTCTAGGTTTGTCTAGGCCTGTGACTGTAGCATCATCAGTCCCTCTTTCTTGGACTGAGCAGCTACTTGGATTCATTAACTCTCCAATATTTAAATGGTCATTGTTAGACTATTTAGTTCATGTTTGTCTAGTGGATCATTTTTCTAGAGAATCTTAATACAGTGAGATAACATATTGAATTGTTACAATGAATGTTGCTAAATCACTACATTAGATGTAAAATTATTTGTCTTACAAAACTATCAGTTAAAAGATTTTAGTGCACAGACCAAAATTGAAATGAATACTATTGGTATCCTTTAATTTAGAAACCACTTAAAGTAATATTCAGAATGGGAGGAGCACCTACACACTATATTTCTAAAGCATGAGACCTGATTAGAGAATGTTTTGAAGGCTATTGTGAGTTGCCCAATTCAATTTTATGATGCATTAATAAGTAATCTGTGAAGTAAGAAATAAAAGATTAAAAAGAATACGTTGCAACAGTAAGTCAAAATACAAGATAGAATGTGTTCTACAATTCTCCTCCCCCCAAAAAGGAAGAAAAATTTCACTTAAATCCATTTTTTATTTTTCCATAGATTTTTAATAATTTTATGTTACTCAACATAAAGATAGTGAAATCTTAATGATAAGATAAGGAGGCATTTTACATAGCCTCTTCTATTTAATCTTCAGGATGGAAGAAGTTTCCAAAGGCTATAATGTGTGAGATTTAACACTGGAAAAATACATATGAAACTTGTTTAACAGGCTGCACTTAGGACCAGGCACAGCACAATAAATATAGAACTGCATAATCTTTTTAAAAGACTGCTGTAATTTCAACACATTTTTTACTAAAGAAATATATCAGTGAACAATCTGAAATTCTATAACATAAAAGTGAAGGGGAAATGACGGTGAATATCTGAGTATCATTTCTCTAGCATCTTCATGTTCACACACTAACATCCTTAAAAGGAGTTAAGAATGCACATCTCAAATTCAGGACAACAAAAACAAACTTGGTCAACTAATTTCCTTAGATTATTCATTGTGATCACAATCCCAGTTTGCTGGTAGGTTTAAGGTAGGAATAGAAAGTTTTTGAAATCTTGTTAGTTTCCACTAGTCAGGGCCTCTGGGAAGGAGGCCACACTGGAAGCAAACTGGTTAAGCAGCACCATTAAGTCCACATCTCGATAAATCATTGTACAATCCTCATCTATCAAATTTATTGAGCAATTAAAAAAAGTGATACGGAATAATATTTTTCCTGAAGAGCGGTCCACTGTAAAAAACATGCAGTCTGAAAGCATGTATGCAAAATTATGAATTGTCTACTGACTTTCCTTAACAGACCAAAGGAAGTGCATTACCAAATAATTTAAGTAACATACTGAGGCATAAAATAAATACTTTATTTATGCTATTACATGTGTGCACTTGAGATTGTAGACATGTTCACTACCCTTTCCTCTTCCCAGAGAGGAAACACTAGGGCCACCACTATCGCTCAGAAAGAGTTACTTGTTCTTCCAGCTTTCTGCGATGTGCCTTACTATGCAGACAAAAATTAATATTTTTAAACTGAAATGGCAACATGAAATTATCTTTTTTTCCCCACATAACTCAGTTTCTGTTACCAGTAGATGCAAGAATTAATCTCACGGAAACTGTCATGCTGCTATGGCCATCAATACTTTAAGAAACTTTCTGAGCCAGTGAATTAAAAAAAAAATACACACAAAAGTAGTATTTTCTACAGTATTAGTAAACTGGCTGTTCTCAAATATTCAACAACATACATGCAAACACATGACATATGTTATTACCTTGTAAAAACATCATGTCATTCTGGCCCCAAGAATCACTACAGCCCAGCTGGTTCGTAAAGGGGCACTCTATCTTTAGCCACATGAAGTATCTTTCCTGTGGCCTTTTACTGCCTTCTAGTGTCATGTAACCCAGAAGCTTGAGGAAAAAAAGGGGTGTGATGTGGATTAAGTTTTCAATGATTGCTTCAATTGTACTTTAAAAAAAGAATTCCCTAGTAATGTAGTATATACAAAAGTCCTTGATATTGAATTTTTCCTAGTGAAGTAAAATATGCCTTAACAAGATGATGTTAATTTAAGTTTGACCACCTGGCTCTTTTTTTACTTTTCAGGGGGAATCTGATCTATCTACGATGCTGAGCCTCACAAATGTTTTAAAAACAATATACTCATGAGTTTCCCAAAAATAGTCCTGATTTATACTAGGGAAGCTATGCATAATTGGAAGTGTAATCATTTATAATATTTCTAAATGTAAATATTATCTGCAAAGTAGTTACTCAGCAAAACACTAAGCTACAAGTGGCCTTACTACAAACACACTGAGTCGTTTTCTAATGTGCCTGTCAAAAGGTACAGAAGTTTGGTCATCCATTCCAAGTCCATTGCAAACAGATTACATGCAATAGTCCTGCTCACAATTTAATGGAGATGAGGAAAGGACAAACCTAGGAAAAGGAGGGTTGTCACCTTACAAGTTTACAGTAGTGTAGCCACTGTGTATTACATTTACTACATTCACCATTGTGCATAAAGGTCAGGGAGCCCCTTCAGACACTGGGACAGAGGAATGCTTGTTTTATATAAGACCTGCCAAATAAATAGCCAAACAGATGACAACACAGATAGGCACTAGCCTCAAAGCTGCACAATATGGAAGCAATGGGGTTGAGATGAGAAATTCAGGAAAATATACACATATGAGCTTGCTGAGGAAGAGGAAAGAAATCACAGTTCTAATCCTCCAGACTACGGAATGCATTCTGCATATCTTCAAGAAGTTGTGCATAGTCAGCCTTGATCTTTGTTTCCCCATCTTTCATTGGATCCTGAAAAAGAAGGCACGACAAATTTATCCATGGAAAATAATTTTCAGGGTGTGGCAAGTTATTATGCTTAACATATATTTTTATAATTACCTATTTATTGAGTGTGTATGTATGTGCACATAAGTGAATTTTAGAGGTTAGAGGACAACTTGGAATAAGTTTTCTTCTTCTACTATGTGAGTCCTGGGAATTAAACTCAGGGTGACAGACGTGGTGGCAAGTACTTTTACCTGCTGAACTATTTTTCAGGCCCTATTTTTAATTTTGAATACTGTGTTAAGTGAGATATATTGTAAACTACAGATAAGAGTCAAAATTGCCCTCATTTTCTTTCATGGGTGTAATGTATAAATAAAGCCAAACAGAAAACAAAATTTCATTATTGTATTTGGCCTGTTAACTACACTAATAACCAAACCAAAGGCACAGCAAGTGGGAAGGTCGTTACCACCACACATTAGATAATGGAGTACCTGCATATGATTTACTGGACATTAACTTAACCAAAACAATTTATCTGAAGTTGGGCAATTTGGATGGAAAGTAAAATATATATTCAAGGATCTTACAATGCTTACTATATGTTGAATTCCTATGGAAAGCAACTCAATTAACATGTATAAAGAAGAGTTAGATATTCCAGTTAGATAGATAGCTCAGTGAACAAACATGCTTTCTGCCAGGCCTGGGGACCCGAATTTGATTCCCAGACTCTACATGTTAGAAGGAGAGAACCAATTTCTGCAAGTTGTACTTTGATTTCCACACATGTACCATGGCATGCACATGTGCACAAATACATACAGACATAAATAATCTGCCCATGGTGGTGCACACTTATAACCTCAGCACTCGGAAAGTGGAGGCCGGAGGATTAAAGTGCAAGTCCAGCCTTGGCTACACAGAGCAAACTCAAGGCCAGCACAGGTTGTATTGAGCTAAAAAACAAAAACTAAACAAACCTTCAACTCAGTAAGTTAACATCCAGATATCTGTACTAAGAAAATACACAAAACCAACTACATGAACAACATTGTTACTTTCATCAGTAACTGGGAAATCCTAAAATGCCTAAGAAGGAGGAAGTGGTATTTTCTAGCCCAAAATATTACAACAGAATATCTAATGACAAAAAATACTTATAATGTTAGTTTGGTATAATGAGTATGTACATAGAAAAAAATCAACTTCAATCACACTACTGGAGATCACTATTGTTTGTACATTTTAACCCTCTTTCTACCAATGCATAATTTTTAAAGACAAAATTATAGCAAATTACACATGAGATTTTTCATTCTATACCATAAGCATTTTCTACATCTTTGAAAAGTCTCTTTGATTTTTCTTACACTTGTATTCAACTTGTGTGTGTACATGTGCACGCGCATGCAATGTGTATGTATGCTTAGACAATTGTTTCCTTTCACCATGTGGGTTTTGAGTAGTCAACTCAGATTGCCCAAATTAACAGGAAATATCTCTACCTGAAAAGCCATCTTGCCAGCCTCAATGTTTTTGAATATCCTTTTAAAAAAACTTCATAATTTTATCTTCTGTACATGACACAATGTATTGTTAACTATACTCATTCTGAGATGACACTTAAGTTTAATAAATAACTTTTGACATATACCCACATTAAAAAAATCTCTGGAGGGGGGGCTGGCTAGATAGCTCAGTGAACAAACATGCTTTCTGCCAGGCCTGGGGACCTGAATTTGATCCCTAGACTACATGTTAGAAGGAGAGAACCAATTTCTGCAAGTTGTACTTTGATTTCCACACATGTACCATGGCATGTACATGTGCACAAATACATACAGACATAAATAAAAAACTAAAAAAACCTCTGAACTGGGAAGTAGAATGCTGCCTAGAATTCATAAACATGCTAGCAGCACTTCTAGGATCATGAGAGGTGGGCAGAGATGGATGGAGAAAAGAAAAAGTTTCTGATTATTTCCTTGACTCATATATTCAGTGACATGAAAGGCTTTACACATTATTTAAAAAATTTTAGATACTCAGAGAATAATTTTCAATAAGTAATTGGTATATGTCTACATGTTAAGATTCGGAAATAATGAAATGTAAACCAACCAATCAAATATTTTAAAAACAATCTTACATATTTATGTTTCTAACTAGTATTTCTATTATAGAACTTCTTTATTGGTTTTAAAAAAATATTTTTGTGTGCAGGTGCACTCATGCGCGTGTTGCATCAGAGGGCATGTGTGTGTTACTGTGAAGGTCCAAGGGTGACTTTGGGAATCATCCTGGATTCTTCTACCTCCTTTTTGCTTTGCTCTGGGTTTTCCCAGGCTCTACTTTCCATAATCAGAAGTATAGGGGGCTGGAGAGGTGGCTCAGGAGTTGAGCCCCTGCCTTGCAGAAGTACAGCCCGCTGCCATTTTTACATGGGATCTGAACTCAGGTCCTTTTACTTGTAAAGCAGAATCTTAACCCCTAAGCCATCTCTCCAGTCCTTTACTGGCTTTTTTAAAGAAAGGATCTTATGGTAGCCCAGACTGGTCTTGAAAACTCACTATGTAGCTAAGGTTGGCCTTGAATTACTGATTCTCGTGATTTAAATTTCAAGTGCTGGGATTACAGGTGTGTGTCACCATGTCAGATATATCTACTTATTTTTATCTTGTGTACTTACAAAAGAAAAAGAAGGAACTTAAAAAATAATGTGTAATAGATGACATCTAAAAGAAGTAAAGAGAGTAGATGTCATTACATAAAAACGTGGAGGCTAGATAATAGACACCTGACGTAAGGTAATTGCTGGGTACTAAGAATTAACTCAAAATTGCTAGTAGCTAAAACAAAAAGAGGAAACGTCAGCACTTATTTTAGACGTGACATACTATAATCTTTACCATTGGAATTCCTGCTTTGGTTTACACAATCTAAACATACATAAAATGGAAAAATCCAGGTTTCAAATGCCAGGTTTGGTATTCTTATCGGAATGGGAAAGCAGAAGAAAAGTGAGAGAGGACGGTTGGTGTCCTACCAACAAAAGCTATCTCAGGAACAAAATATACCTTGAATTTCATGGAGGAAAGTTTATAGAGGATCTCCCCCATGTGTTCACGGATAATGGACCATGTGATCTTATTGTCACTCTGGGCAGTTGTTTCAACAGCTCTACGGGCCATATCATAAAAGGAAATCATGTTGGACAGCATCCCCACTGTCTTGTAGAATGGGCAGAACCTAGGGGAAATGAACATCAGAAACATGAACAAAAACAGCCTCCAAAGCCAGTTTACATTTTTATTGGATGAAACCTTAGCTACAAATTATCAGCTACTAGCTTCTTTAAATGTACACATTTATATTTACTGGATGATACATTAGGAATGGACCAAGAAGAACATGGAATAGATGGACATGGAGATGTACACTATTTAAAGGATAAGCATTAAATACAATGCAGTTAAATATAGAATCTAAATGGTAAAGCTGAGTTGTAAAGACTCCCATGTGACCACAGGCTAAGGTTTAATAAATAATGGGAAAGCAGGGAACTGTAAGTTGCTCAAGTTAACAGTGGCCTTCTTCTTTATTACTAAATTGAAAGCAAACAGTCATTTTCTCTCCTTTCTCTCTCTTGAGGCCAGATTCTTGAACCTGCTAGGTAAGTACTCCATCACTAAGCTACATTCCCCCAGTCTTAATATTCCCTCAATGTGCTCACTTTTTTCTATCCACATCTTTTCATAACAAAGACATCTTCACTTTAACAAATATACAATTTCATGTACATTTGTATTACATTTTTTTCCCCCAAAGAATTCTGCCCCTGTTATCTTTATGTGGGTGGGTCAGTTTAGTTCCTGAGATCTAGAGTTCTGAAACTTTCTGACACATTGAAGTTTTTTCTTTTTTTTTTTTTTGCTTGTCCTACATTCTTAGTGATCCTTTTATTTGCTCAGGCTTCTCTTTGCTTTTGTTTATATGGAGCCTTATGTAATTTAAGAGAGAAAAGCTAGCTTAAGATGCGTGGCTCGCTCAGATTCTCAAAGTTTAAAAGAAATAAGTACTCTAAATAAGTCAAAGATTTATCAAAGACAATGAAAAAATCAAGCACTGGCAGGAATGAAAGCGGCTACAGGGGCATCTAATGAGGACTTCTATAAAAAGAAACAGAGGACTCCTCATGAAATAAGGCAATGAAAGCAGAAGTAATTATTTAAGTAGGGAGACATGAACAGTACAAAGTATCTGCTAAGGCAGGTGATGATCCCTTGGCTCTGCATAAATAACACAATTTAGTTTACTTCTAGGTGGCTGTGTCAGTGGAGAAATGACTGAGAAACAGGTTATTGCGTAGGCAGCTACTTTGCTAAAATGCAACAGAAATCTTCAAATAAAAAAGGAAATGAGTATACCTGTCATAAGGAGTATATCCATTTTGTTGTAGGAAGTCATCTTTGATAAGTTTTGCTACCTCCAGGGTGATTTTGTCAGTTTCTGCTAAAGAAGCCTAGACAAGGAAAATATATTTTCAGAAATTTTCTTCCATGATGTGGTACCACTGGTAGCAATGAGCAGGCAGATATTATATCAATTCACAATCACTTATCATGGATAAGTCTTTCTTACAACTGCATTTTAACTTTTTTAGTTGAGACCAAAAAGCACGGAACACACAATGTATCGTGAATCAGGAGTGGGTGCAATGGTTTGTGCTTGGGAGTCCCAGGAGGCCAGTGTGAGGTCAAGGCAAGCCTGGGCTACAAAGTGAGTTCCAAGTCGGCCTGCGCTGCCTCAAGAAGAGAAGTTTGATAATATGGAGCATGTTCACGTGGCTGTGAAACAGCTTGCAAAGCTCAAGCTCTGAGCCCAGAACTACAAGTCCTTTCTCCTAACCCCTACCAGCAACTGGAAGTGACCAGACCGCTTTGTTTCTATCAACTTGGCTACGTTAGAGAGCTCTAGAAGTAAAATCAAGCACTTGTGACTGGCTTACTTCACTTAGCATAATATTCTGGGTTCATCTGAGTTGCAGCATGTGACGAAAGTTCGTTCCTTAAAAAGGCTAGCACCACATTGTATGAATATAGTATTTTGTCGACTTACTGACTGATAATAATTTGAATTGCTTTCACTTTTGGCTGTTACAGATGGAACTGCTATGAACATTAGGGCAAATAGATTACAATCTTCTTTTCTTTTAGTACTTCTTTCTTTACAGTCCAGTTGCTTGTTTCAGTTGTTTGATCTGACTTTTGTTTCACAGCAACTGAAGTAAGCTGCAAAGTCACTTTTAAATAAATGACTGATTTTCCGGTGCATGTGTGTATGCATGCGTCTGTGGAGGCCTGGATTGAGGTCACTTGTCTTCCTTGATCACTCTTTCCCTTCATTCAATGAGGGAGGGTCTCTTGCTGAATCTGGAGCTTGGCAACTATGGTCAGGCTGGCAAACTCTTGTCTCCACTTTCAGAGTGTTGGAATTCAGGAGGGGCACCATGCCCACCAACATCTATGCATGTTCTAAAATCTGAACTGTGGTCTTGGGCAGCAGAGGCTCCACCTACTCAGCCTCCCCAGGAAAACTTTTTTAAAAAACCATTAATATGATGAATAGTTAGAATGTGAAGGATGGTAAGGATGCACTCATCTGTTTGGGTACTATCTGACTGGTTAAGTTAACGGACCCTCATCCTTTTAAGCATGACTGCCTCAGATGCTGACTTTTGCCACTGCCCTGCCAGCCTTGAGATACTACCACACTTACCAGGATCACTAAGGAAAAGAGATTTCTCACTAAATTCTTAGATGACTAATGTGTAAGAAACACCTTAGGAAAGATTAGCCCTTCTATTTTTTTTTTTAGAAAACTTCATGTGTTTCCTTTCATTTGGTTAAATTTATATGAAATGCATATCTTATTTTGTGCAAGTATTTTTTCATGATTTTAAGTGTTTCAAGTGTCTTTGGCACTCTGTTTTTAAGATTCACCATGCTATTCTAGCCCACATAATTTGCTGCTTTCAACACATTATTTTGAGACAAGATGTTATACTTGTATTCAGACTGGTCCTAAACTGATGGCAGTACTCCTATTTCAGTCTCCTGGGTGCTGAAATCACAGGCGTGAGCCACTATGCACAGTTTTACAGTTAGGTTTTTAAAGTTAGTATTCATTTTGCTAAGAATTTACACATACAGTTTTAGCTACTCTCCTGGCACTCCAATGAAACCACAACTGAACTCACCTTTCCCACAAGCTGTACAATTTCTGCTAGGTCTTCTTCTTCCTGCAGTATTTCCTTAGCTTTGGTCCTCAGAGGAACAAACTCTGTGAAGTGTTTGTCATAATACTCGTCCAAGGCACGCATGTACTTGCTGTAGCTGATAAGCCAGTTAACAGAGGGGAAGTGTTTACGCTGGGCTAGTTTCTTATCTAAGCCCCAGAACACCTGATTAAAAACAAAAGGTATTGAAGCATTACCTGCTTGTCCTAAATAAGCAGTTTTGCAACTTGTTTAACAAATTATATATAAAAATGACTGAAATGGAATAAACTTGCAAAATATTTTAATTAAAAAATATGTTCCTTTCATTTTCAAAGTGGGTCATACCTACAAATAAAATTCAACTTTTTTTTGCATGCACGCATGCAGAGAGTGTGTGTTTGTGTGTGTATGCATGTGTGTGTACATAAGAAGGTACGTGAATGTTTGTTTCTTTGGAGGCCCCAAGGGTGACACTGGAAATCACCCTAGATTGCTCTCCTACCTTATTACTTTGGTCTGAGGGATGCCAAGCTCTACCTTTTATGGCTGTAATTACAAGTACGTTTTGTATGTGGGATCTAGGATCCACACTCAGGTCCTTTTGCTTGCAAGGTAAAGTCTTCAACTCCTGAGCAATCCCTCCCAGCTTTCAACTTCAACTTTATCTCAACTTTCTTAATACTCAGCAAAATTTGATGCAATAAAGGAAAATTGAAGAGTATTATGGTGTAATATGAATAAGGAAAGGTTTATTGAGATGGAATAGCTACTTTACCTAAGAAACCTCTAGTGTGCAGATTAAATTTCAGTTCCCTATTATATAAGCAAACTTAATATATGATATTCATCTACTAAGTCCGAATATTCCTAGATTTTTCATGCATTATGACTTTGTTCCACTTCCCATGTCAAGTGAAAGGAAAAAACTTAAGCAATATTAAAGATTTTGAGAACTACTACTGCCATTTCATCAAACATTAAGAGTAAACATCTTATTTTTCTTATATGAATATACACTTATGAATACATTGACTTAAAAAATCTAGAGTTCTGATTCATACACATCTTTTCTTTGGGCTAGTGGCTAGTCATCGATTCAAATTCATGCCTCGACACAGGGAAATAACCATCTGGGCAGGAGCCTTGCTCCTGTGGTAAGGTCAGCAGAGTGAATGGAATGACTATTTGCTCCAGAGCCTTCTCCAGTTTCCCCTTGTGCATGTCCACATGTAGATCATCATGTTAGCTGATAGCAGAGCTGTAAGTGGGAAGGAGCTTATGGCTCTAATTGTGACTGAAGAGATACACTTTCTCTTGGAAGCATCTGCCTTGGACCATGGTATGAGGAGAAATAAAACACTATTTTTTAAAAATTTATTTTACCATTATATATTTTGGGGCCTACTTGTTCTATAGTTAGGGTGACTCTAACTTAAAGGGTAAGATAACCTGGATGTATTTTTCACCCATATATTAATTATAAATTCTGTTAACAAGAAAAAAGAAAATATATGAAACTTCTCCAGTATTTGGGATGTTAATTAAAACACACTTTATTGCTTCCTATTCTTCAGTGATTAAGTATTTTAGGATCATTCAGACAAAAAAGCAGTTAGAGCCGGGAAGAGGGGCAAGGGAAAGACACACCTGAACAATACTCAGAGTAGCAGACGTAACTGGGTCAGAAAAATCACCACCAGGTGGAGAAACTCTAGATTAAAAACAAAACATAACCATTAGAAATGCCCACATAAATAATCATCTAAGTCAAATGCTGAAAGCTAATAATTATAAAGATATTAAGATGCTTTTAAAATAATATTTGAAAGTCACTATTTTAAATCAATCTACCATAAATAACTTTTCACTTGTTTTTGGTGGCTCCTATTGAATCTGATGTCTTCGGCATGTTAAGCATGTACTCTATCAGTACACTTTACCTCCAATCCTAATTTTTTAAAATAAATTTATTAAATTTACATTTTTATACACATGCTCATTGTCTCTCATTCCCTCCGTCCCTCCCTCCCTCCGTCCCTCCCTCCCTCCTTTCCTTCCTCCCTCCCTCCTTCCTCTTTTCTCTCCCTCTCTTGTCCCACCCCAACTTTCCTCCCTTCCCTATGTAGGTCCAGTCTACTCCCTCCTATTCTCCTGTCCTTTGGTTCTATGGTTTCTGGGTTCCATCTGTATCATCTGTTCTCATGGGGGTTCAGATTTCTGTGGCAGACCAAGAGGCCCTTCCTTGGGCGGCCCACTGATATGGGTACTCCCCTACCTGTCTGACCCCTTGCCCCTAAGGTATCCTACTGCCTCAAACTATTTTTTCTGAGTCCATGCCAGTCCATGGTGGCATGTTGACATATCCACCACTGTGCAGGTCTGATGAGTTCAGTTTCCATTGCTATGAGTTCCTGGTGCGGCTGCCCTAGCTTGAGTGGAGTGGCCTGTCCAGCAACGGAACTCCTCTTCTTTAGGCTCCTACAGTCTTATTGCCCCTCTTCCACAAAGTTCCCTGAGCCTTCAGGATGGGGATAAGATTTACGCAACCCTAATTTTTAAAATTTTATTTTTATTATCATTGTGTTTGAGAGTATGAATATGTGCAGGCCAGGGTGACTCTGAAGTTGGTTCTCTTCTTGTACCTTTACATGAGTTCTGAGGATGTATTTCAGATTATCAGCTTGGGTGACAAGAGACTTTACCCACTGAGCCACCTCACCACCCTAACTTTTTGATATACCTAGCTTTAGGAAAAAAGAATCCTTAGAAAGAAAATAAAAAACTTAGAACCAGGAATATAAATAAGAATGGTAATTGTTGAATACTATCTAGTGTGAGAAACAGAGACAATATTGTTATAATCAGTCTTCTATTCTGAACAAATAGCTAAAATGTGACTGAACGAATAGAAGGATTGCTAGAAATATTGATCTTTTCATATTTTTCAAAGTTTTTTTTTTCAAAATTTTGTTCTTTGACCATCCCATGTATATGATGTGTTCTGATTACTCTCTCCCCTACCCTCTCTTAAATCCCATGTTCTCCATTCATGCCCAGCTGTTGACGGACTTAGTGTAGGCACAGTTGCTGTGCTTGTTGACTGCTAAGTCTTGTCTAGAAGATGGACTATCATTCTTCTTTGAGACAATGTCTTCACTTGGCCTGGTGCCTACCAAGTAAGTTAAGTGGGCTGGCCATTGGGCCACGGGATTCACCTTTCTTCATCTCTCCAGTGCTGGAATTACAAGTGTGTGTCACTGTGTCCTACTTTGCGTGTATGTGCAGAGGTAGAAGACAACGGTTCTTTGCCTTTTCATCATGCTTGAAATTGGATCTCTTCACTGTTGCTGTGTAGGTTAGGCTGACTGGTTGGTAAGCTTCTAGAGATTCTTTGATTTCCACTCCCATTTCTATGGGTGAATAGGAGTTACAGATGCTTATACCACTGCATCTGGCATTTATATGGTATTAGAGACTCTAAACTTGAGTCCCCAACACTTTTGTGGCAAGCACTTTACCAACTATCTACCTTCCCAGCATCCTGCCTTTAAAATAAAAGCAACAGAAAAAGTTGGGCATCATGGTTGGATACTTATAATCCTAGTTGCAGAGGCAAGAACATAGCAGGTGGAATTAAAATAAAAATAACAACAATAATAAAAATAAAGTAAATTTTGGCTGCTTACGCTCCGACAATGCTGACACTCCCTTCTCTTTCAGGATTTCCAAGACACTTCACTCTGCCTGCTCGCTCATAGAAAGAAGCCAGACGAGCACCAAGATAGGCAGGATATCCACTATCTGAGAGACAAAAAGAAATTTATAAAAAGGGGTTCTAAACCAACCTCTAAAATCCTATTAGTGACAAGCAATACAAAGATTTACCTGCAGGCATTTCTGCTAAGCGACCAGAAATTTCTCTGAGAGCTTCAGCCCATCTAGAGGTAGAATCAGCCATCATACTGACGTGGTAGCCCATGTCACGGAAATATTCTGACAATGTAATTCCTAAATTAGGAAGAACATTACGAGTTACAATGACAGAATATAAAATCTTTACTTCTTAAAAAAAAATTTTTTTTTTCTTTTTTTACCCTTAAGAAACCCTTAAAGCAGTGAGTGCATGAGGCAGATTGCTAGCTGTTTCCCCAAATCTGCCCTCTTCTGGGCATGCGGCCTAACTGTATTTGTAAGCACCCTTTTCATTTTGATAGGCCATGTAACTGATCACCAGCTGATGAACTGTGATTCAAAAATGATGTGTCCCATGTCCAGGAAAGTCATATATTCTCCACGCTCTTTCTTGCTTTTTGGTGTTGAAATGTAGAGATTCCAGAAGTCCTTAAAGCGTGCTGAGTAAGAGTAAAGAACCATTTCACCACCTGAATTAACAATGGATATAACCTGTAATAACATGGCGAACAACTTTTTTTTGGAAGATTTTTGTTGATGTCACACTTTAATCTATCCTTATACTCATTTTCAAAAGCCAGGAAAAGATTTCTTTCCTCTATTTCATGGTGAAAAAAATTAAGCCCGAAATTGATTTCCAGATGTAGTTTGTTTATACTGTGTATGACACACATATACTTAACTAATTAGATTGGTTATTTTTCAAAGTTAACAAGGTATCAGCTTGAGCAATTTCTCGATTATTTGGATACAATAAGCACTTTTATCATGTGTCATATTGCATCATTCAGAACAAAAAAATGAACTATAAAGGTTCCATAAACAAGTTTTTAAGGAATATTATTTATCAATATTTAGGCTTAAAAATGGGACTGGGGAGAAGGCTCAGTGGAAATAGTGCTTGCTGTGCAAAGTTCAGATCCCTGGTACACATGTAAAAAAGATGGTCATGGCTTTGTGGTACGCAGGCAGATAGATTCTAGGAGCTAAAAAAGGAGTAAGGTAGAAGAGTGACAGATTAAGATACACAAGGGTCTTGTTCTTGCCTCCACACACATACCTACACACATCTGTACACACGCAAATATACACACCCACAATAAAAAGTACATCACATATTCCAATTTGATGATATAAACAGATTGCTTTTATAAACATGGATGTATTTTAGGGCTACAATAAAATGCTACTGGTGCTGTATATATTAGCAGATTGGTGAAAAGGAAGATATTATGTGTAGTCAACATCTCTCTCACAGACCTACAGACCTCAGTGCCTACATGGAAAAAAATAAAAATAATCAACAACTCAAGACCTAAAATAAAAGACACAGCTGGCAATACAGTTTAGTGCAGCATTTGCCTGCTGTGCGTGAGGCCTTTGGTTCAATGTCTAGTACCAGAGGGAAAAAGTCAAAAGATAAACTGGAAAACATATTTGTACTCATAGATTAAAAACTTAATTGTAGTTTTGATTAAAGAGTTTTCACTAATCAGCATTAAAAACAACTATCATCCGAAAGGAAAATGGTGACAATGCAGTTTTAAAGTGGTTAAGATATATACACAAAAGTCTGACTGGGCATGTAATAAAGTGAGAAGAATGCCAATTGTCAAATAAGATGCTGAATATGTAAGTACTCAGTGTAGTACTTCTTTAAGTGTTCTATGTGATAACTAGCCTAGAATTGGTAAAGATACAGAGAAATAGAAAGCTCTTGCATACAGTTGCTGCATTTGGACTGTAATCCACTGTTCACTAAAAGGATGTTGGTTGAACAGATTAAGCTCTGAGGTAGATTCCCTATTGTCAAATGGCACATGAATATGCTACTTTCTCTTTCTTCTCATAAGTTACTACCACAAAAGGACAGCAAAAAACAGCAATATGAACTGGGGCAAAATATGAAGAATACTAACTAAACAAGTGAAAAACCAAAAGAGTGTAGGGAAATGGGAAGAATTCGTCTGAGTGTGCAGCTCCCGAAGACGACGCACACCAGGGAGCACACTGAGTGCTCTTTGCCTGGGACTCTGCAAAAGGCGACTGGCTGGATGCAGGAGTTCCTCAGACACAGCTTGGCACTAAGGAAGTAGAAAGATGGACATGCAAGCACTCCCTACTAAAGTGGGTGGGACAGGGTCGGAGAGAAGGAATTCATTGTGCTTCCTGTCCACATGACAGAAGAGCAAAATAATTGCACAACTGCGCAGGTTGGCACACTTCATAGGTTACCATGAAGATCCTGCTTACCACATCAGTCATAAGCAGCCCTTCCCATCTCCCACAAAGATGAGTAATAGGAATAGGTGTCACTATATATATGAATAGGAAATATTGTATCCTACTACAAAAATAAAATCTGAAGGAATATGTAGTAGCAAGATAAGAGATGTTTTAGGAGCAGGCAGAACTCAACAAATAGTTGAAAGGGGAAAAAAAGCCATCATAGATACAAAAGAAACATAAAAATAAACATCACTTATATTTATCTTTTGTACAGACAAAAGGTTAAATATAAAGAATTGAGGACTGGAGAGATGGCTCAGAGGTTAAGTCTCTACCTCTCAAGCAGAAGGTCATGAGTTCAGATCCAAGACTCCATATAAAAACACCAGGTAGAAGTGGTGATCATCCTGGACTTCCAGCCCTGGAAGCTAGAGCCTGGGAAACTCCAGAGCAAAGCAAAGAGGAGGTTGCACAATCCTGGGAGATTCCCAAAATTATCCTTGGGCCTCCACAAGCACACACTGTGCCCTCATATACACAGACATACACACACACAATGCAAAAATTAAAACTAAAAAAAAAAAAAAAAAAACAAAAGAATTGAGAAAATGGGGCACATGGAGAACACATAAGAGATCCAATATGTCTAGTTGGAATACAGAAGAGAAATGGAAGAGATTCCAGAAGTAGTTCTCAAAACTGATGAAATAAAAGACATAGTAACACACGCAGAGAGCATACCATGCTGAAGGAAAAAAAAAAAAAATCAATCAAAATTTACCCCACCAAGACGGATATATAATAAATTTATACAACTTCAAATGTAAAGAGAGATTCCTCCGAGCAAAGAAAAAAATCATCTATAAAAGGAAAAAAAAAAAAAAAGACTCCCCTCACCCTCCTGCCTCCCATTGTAAGAGTTCTTAAGCAAAGCAAAACAAAACAAAAACTGATCTAAAGCTTTGATGCTCAGCCAAATGACTGCCAAAGCTTACAAAGGCATTACTTCTCCATAAACGAAATCTGCTATTTTATGAAAAAAATAAATATTACCATAGAAGTCGGGTAGATCATAAATCATAGTCTATGAACATTCATGCATGTTGAAGTTTCTTTTATTTATGTCTTTCTACCAATAACTAAAAACCAGAGTTCGAAAATCACTGATTCAAGAATTTTATATTCAGACAAACTACTTTTAAAGCATAAAGGAAAATAAACAAGAATCAAGAGAACACGGTTTCCGCAAGCTTTTCCTCAATAAATTTCCAAAAGAAAAATTCAACCAAACAAGAAATAAATGAAGAAACTAGCCAGTGAGCACTGGCTCTCTTTATTGCAGGTCAATGTCCAAATCCAACATTGTTATTTATTGTTCTAGAACAAAATATAAAACTTGATAATTCTGCAAAATGAAGAAATAAAGCTGGAATGGAAAAAGGAGTAAAGATGAAAGGTACTGTACAAAGGTAACGTTTTCTTATTTTCATGTCTCCACCAAAATAATAACTTATAAGGATGACAATTCAAATTACAGAGGAATAAGTATAGGTAAAGATGTACAAATAATGAAGTGCGTGATTAAAAAAAGGTAGATGACTCATCATTCTATGGTCATAAGAATGGAGGTTAGGGATACAACGAGAATGCTTACCAAGTACATGCAAGGTCCTGGGTATGCAGAACAAATGAAAAAGGAGAAGAAAGAGGAGGGGAAGGAGGGGAACAGGAGAAAAAGAGGAGGAGGAAAAGAATGAAGAGGGAGGAGGGACAAGACAAGGAGGGATGGTAGCAGTAAGGACTGTGAGTCAGCTCCATAAAGGCCTTATATTCACATATTCTCAAGATATAAGTAAAATCAAAAGCTAGGAAAGTGACTACATGGAAGTATTTTAGAATGAAAGCAAAGCTCCTCGGGATAGGAAAAATGTGGCGCTAATGTTAAAAAATTTTAAGGACAGGTGTTAAATGCTTTTGCTGAAAGTCCTGACTCACCAGTATAAATAGAGGCTTCTCTTGCAGCAACAGGCATGTTGGAGGTATTGGCCACCAGAGCTGTCCTCTTCATAATGGACTCTACCTTACCATCGACTTCCATAGTGAGCTAGAGGTAAAGAATCCATTAGCAAGGCTCCAGTTTTACTCCCTCCAGACATTTTTTAAAAGTTTACTTGTTCACATTTAATCCTGTGTGAGGTTTATACGCCACCACCCTCAGCTAAACATAAAGGCTTCATTGTTTGGTCTATCTTGTCTTTCTTCTAAGAAGTGAGAACTAAGGCCACAATGAAATTCAAACTCCTTCCTTCAATATGGAAACTAATCACAAGGAAAAAGTCAAAATTCTTTGAAAGGTCCTTGACAAATGCAAGCATCATTCTAGAGCCAATGCACAACTTAATTGCCGATGAAAGCTGCTATGTGACATTTTCTCCAGAATGTCATTTGAAGATTTCCATATACAGACCTCTGGGAAATCCCGGAGCACTTCAGACATCTCATTTCCTCTTTCACCACATCCTACATAGATGATCACATCACTGTTGGAATACTTGGATAGAGACTGTGATATCACTGTCTTTCCACAGCCAAAGGCCCCAGGAATAGCTGTAGTTCCTCCCTGTACACACCTGAAGAAACAAACAAATAAAAAGTCAAAAGATAAGTTTGAATTATTTTACTTGCTACTAAATACTGCTAAATAGCAAGCGATACAAAAATATTTAAGTACTCAAATATTTTTATCTACACATACATACATGGAGATATACAAACATAGGGATAATACTTTCCCTCATTTGTGCCTAAAATAGCACATGCTTCAAGATGTGGTGGCCCATGCCTGTAATTCCAGCACCTGGGAGGTTAGGGTAGCAGACTGCTCATGATTTCAGACTACCCTTGGACACTCAGAGAATCCTAAGCTACTCTAGGCTATAGAATAAGACCCTATCACAAAACAACTAAAGCAAAGTAGCAATATTTCGTTATCATTAATCATCTCTATTATCTGCAATCCTGAAAAGTGAAAGGGTATTTAATAAGGCACCTGGAGAAGAGAGATATGAAGTAAGATAAATGAAGTAGTACTGGTGAGATTCTTTTTTTTTTAATTTTTTTTATTATTATTATTTATTCAACTGTGCGCATGTGCGTGTGTATGTGCGCGCTGTGCGTGTGTGTGTGTGTGTGTGTGTGTGTGTGTGTGTGTCTGTGTATATGTAGAACCACGGACGAATTCGTGAACCACCATGGATGCCTCCACCTCCTTCTGCCCCGGGATTCATAGGCTCCGCCCTACCAGGATCAGAAGCACAGGCCACCCCCCGCTTCCGCCTGGCGTCTATATGTGGGATCTGGGATCCGAACTCGAGACCTTCCGCCTGCAAGGCGGAGGCTTAACCCCTGAGCCACCTCTCCAGCCCTGGTGAGATTCTTAATACTTACATAAGTCAGCTTATGAAAAGATAATACAGGAATTAAGACTACAAGAAAAATATAAACAACTTTTGAAACTTGTTTACTGAGGCAAAAAAAAATAAGATTATCTTGCTATGACGGCTAATGAACAGAGTCTAGAGAAGGTCTTAACTTACTTCTCTTTTATTTACTCAGTAAATACCTTCTAGGTACTAAAACCTGACCCTGGAGGTTTCAGGGAGATAACAAATGGTAGCTAAAAAGACATCCATGTTCTTATTCTCACAACGCTCAGATCTAGAAAGATACTTAGGAAATCAACTGGTATCACTCAATAGCCATTTTTGGATTGTCCTGAAAACGTGGCAGCAAGTGAAATACTATTTAGGGGAGAGGAAAATGATTGTCATTTCATGTGCCTGGTGTGGGGGAGAAGAAGGTCTAGGCATTAACTGACAGACTGAATTCTAAGCAAAATGTCTATTTCTCTATCTGTCTGTCAATTAATTACCTATTATTAATTGACTTTTTGGGGGTGCATAGATGTATGCTATGGAACATAGGTGGAAATTAGAGAATAACTTCCAGAAGTCAGTTGACTCATCTGGTGACTTCTGATGATTGAACACAGATCACCAGGATTGTGAGCAGGTGCCTTACCTGCTAAGTTATCTTGCCAGTCCCATAATATTATGCTATATTATAAAAATTTAGTCATAGTAAAAATTTCCATCATAGCGACAGATATTTTTTCAGTATAATAGTAACATGATTTAAAATATTTCCTCCTCTATTTAAATCTTTCAGTATGTTTCATACACTAAGACAGTTATATTGCTTTGTTACAAGCATTTGGAAATTTTATTTTCTCAGTATCTTTACTTATTTCCTAAGTATCTTTAGAAATAAAGCTTTCTGTTTTTAATGCTTGGTCTTAAGTACTGGCACCAGATAAATACATTTAACTAATCCACCATTATTACTTTAGATAAAACTCATGACAGTATTAAATACATAAAACCCTTATCTGTTACATGACTATTAAATGTGCAACTCATATAGTGACTCTGAGAGCATATGGTGGGACATGTCCAACTTACGGAAAGAGGGCATCAAGAACTCTCTGGCCAGTCAGCAAAGGATGATTGGCTGGCAATTTCTCAGTGACAGGCCGAACCTGTCGCACAGGCCATATCTGAACCATACTGAACTTCTCCTTCACCCCCTCAAACTCAAGTTCCAGGACGACATCCTATAAAAACACAGCACCATTTGAAAGATGGCCAAATTTACAAATGTTTCTTTTCTAAAATTTAAGTAATCACAGATTCCTTTCCTCTTGGAGATTAAAAATGGTACACACAAATGAAATGGGAGGCTTATACATTTTTGGGGTGAATCTTTATGGTCTAAATTTTTAAAAATTAGGTTTATGATTGCTTTAGTGTCATCAACAAAGGATCACACAAAAACAGATTTTTTGTTTTAAAAAAAAGAGTACATAAAGCAATAGAAAAAACAGTTAAATTATATAGAAATGCAAAGAATTATCTTAATGGATACACAAGCTGTTCCTTGGATTAGGAAATAGTAAGGGCTGCATATTTGCCTTTTTATTCTGGTTTGTTTATCATCATGCTCTTATGCTTCAATGATGAATTATGTGTTAAGAGTCCTACAGTATTTAAAACTACTATTTCTTAATATTGAAATTATATATTCTTTTTAAAAAAGTTAATGGTAATATAGCATTTACGAACATTGAAACAGCTTCAACTACTCAGGAATACCTCCAAGGTATAGAAACCTGTAATTTAAGTTGTCTGCTTTTAGGACTCCAATCTAGTAAGTGTAGATCACTCCCCAGAATTCCATCCTCACTCATGTTCTCCGTATGTTGCAAAGTACAGAATTATTCTTGTGAAATGGATTTTAAAAATTACTTATTCCATTTTATTGGAAGGATAGTACATACTACAGAAGTCTTCTCAATAAAATTACCTTCAGATTAAAAACATCTATGATCCTATTGCTTTTAACATTATGTGACTATAAATAAAATTAGCTGATGAAATTCTAAAAAGTTCACCCAAAGTAAGAATTCACATAATTCATTATATAATTATGTGAATATTGGCTGACAATTTAAATCAAGTCTACTTATTCTATGACTAGTGAATATTTATATAAGTGTAGCAGGAGTTAAGAAGGTAAGAAAATAATACACGTCATAAAAAAATAACTGGTATGTTTTGCTTCTTGTATTTGCAAATCCAGGGCAAAATAAAAAGACCCTTAAAAATAAGTATAGAACTGGAAGTGTAGCTTAGTGGTAGAGTGTTCACCTAGCATGTGTGAGGCTCTGGGTTTTATTCCTAGCATTACAAAATAAACAAGTAAATAAATAAGTAAATAACATAGGGGTCATTCACACCTTGTATAAGATATCAATTCTTTAATTGTTTGGGACAATAAAGATAAGCAGTCAGCAGACAACAACAGCACTATTATGCAGCATAAATCCAAAGGATGCTTACCGAGGTATCGTAATTTCCAGGTGGAGCAATGTAGGTTACGGTTCCTCTATTTCGTGGGGGTAACATGATTTTGTGTTTGATCAGTGAGTTCTCATTGACAATTCCATAAATATCTCCACCAGTGATATGACTACCAACCTGACAAGCAAATGCATTCACTCTTTAATGGTCAAACAAACATCAATCAAGTACTCACTTTTGTTGCTATAACTTAAATCATTTGTCTACCTTATCAATAAAGCCTAAGTTAAAAAACCAACCTGTGCATTTAAGAAAAATTTAGATTTTTACATGGCCTATTTCTATTGGACTAAGAATACAAAACAGTTTACTAAATATTCATTTAACATTTTTCATCAACTTTAGTAGAAATTCTTGGTTACACAGACATACCCGTAGATTTTTGCATGGTGTAAAGTCCCATTTGATATCTTTGCTAAGAGCAGAAACATTTACTCCCCTAGGGATGTAGATACTTTGAGTTTGATTGCTGATATCGGACAGAGGTCTTTGAATACCATCAAAAATTGCTCCCATAATTCCAGGACCAAGCTCTACTGAGAGGGGTTTACCAGTGCGGAGTACAGGATCTCCAACAGAAACACCAGCTGGAAAGAGTAGTTGAGGAAAACTTAAAAAGAAATTTGAAATGCCAGTTTAAAAGGAAAAAGGATACTTAAGAAAATAAAACACAGTCCCCAAAGTTTCTCAGTTTGTAGTATTCGTAGTATTTTATTAATGTTTTTTGCATTCTCCTGGAACAAAAGATATCCGTAACCCATTTATTTATTAATAGTTATGTCCAAACAGCTTAATAAATGTATGTACATCCTGAGTTCCAATGAAAGAATAATATGCATAAACCTAAAAAACCTAAAGTCCTAAATAACCACAGTTTTTATGAACAGGAAGATAGAAATGTTTATTTGATACTGTTAATTTTCAATAAGATTAGAAACCTATTCCATATTTATTTTTATCTACTTTATTTTTGGTTTAGCAACCATGAAACAGCTTCACAAAGATGATACCACTGACAAAAATCTAAAGTTGCAAAATAATGAAACTTATTTGAAGCTGTAGTTCTGAGAAACCTTCGAATATTCCTGTGTGAAGATTAGAAACTTTAAGTGTCTTGAGCACCACCTGACTTTGCTTCAGCTGTTCAGAGCCTTTGGGAACCGCCATGCTTAAAAGTAGAAGCAAATGCCTCTTATTAATTCAACATTTTGAGCACACTGCTAAGGAAGCAGTCTCTTGGAAAGGATAGCTGTATCTGGACAAAAAGGCAAAATCTTGAATACTAAGGGAGTGCTTTTGAGAAGAATGAAATCTGAGAATATACAGGGCAAATCTGTCCTGTGTTCTAGTGTCTGCTGACAGTAAAATCAGTACAAGAGTAATATCTAACAAAATTAAAAATGGATAAATCTTGACATAGGAACACAAATTCTGTAAATTCATACTAGTTATACTATCGTGATACTTTTGTATGACAGAATTTACCTAGCTAGGACAAAAGATGTTTCAACAAACTGCTCTAGTAAGGTCTCTAAAAACATGCATTTTCATTATGAGTACTGATTAAGAATTTTTTAAACCTACAGCAAAGTTCAAAGAATTTTCCAATGAATTTCCATTTCTGTAGATTCTACTATTAACATTTTACTGTGTTTGTCACAATAATAGGCTGGTTTGTAGGGAGAAAGGTAGATTTACATATATTTGCTTAGATATGCAATTAAATTAGAACAAATTATAGACACATTTGTAAGAAAATGCCTTAATGAATCCATTGTCTTGTATGCTAACTGAAAAATTAAAAAAGAGAAAGGCAAAATAATCTCCCCACCTACCAAAAAAAAAAAAAAAATGAGACACAACAAAAGTAACTAATAAAAGAGGCTGTATGTGTATGCAGGGAGTACTGTCCCTGCATAATTTTTGCTATTTTAACTCTACAAATTAGCAAAAAAATAACTAAGGGTTGGGGTATAATTCAGTGTTAGAATGTGTGCTTAGCATGTGTGAGGCCTTGGGTTCAATTCTCAGCCCTACATCCCTAAGATATTAAAGTATTGATAATAAATTTTAAAAAACTTTTGGTAGTCAAAATTTCATGCCTACAAAGGTTTGTTGGCAAAGGGCTTGCATGTAAGCTTTGGGTACCTGAGTTGGATCCTGAGACTGCCTATTAAAAAGCAGGCACAATGTGGTACATGTTCATAATCTTAGTGTTTGGGTGATGCAGACAGAGGTGGGGCTTGCTGCCAGACTAGCCTAGTTGACAAACTCCAGAAAAAAATGAGCCACTGTCTCAAAAAAACAAAACAAAACAAAAACCAAAAAAACCAACCAAACAAACAAACAAAAAAACACAGTCTAATGGCACCCCAGGTTGCTCTCTGGATTCCTCACACACACAGCTTCACATAACATACACAAAGACTCCTCTCTTTTCAGATGACATTGATTTACATTATCATCTAGTACTCACTCATACAGGGAAACAAGTTACCTACACTTATGTTAGAATGGCAAAAAAGTATGGAGAAAATCAAGTCTGATTAACCTAAAGAGTTAATGCCTGTCTTGAGAATCAAAGTTAAAAGACATACAGCTGGATGCTCCTGAACTCTTTGAACCACTGAAATGTTAAGAGTAATAGAAATTAAGAACACAATACTAATTTCTTCAGATAAACACTAATCCTCAGGATCTTTTGCTTTTTCTTCACATGTCTATATACATCAGGTCTCCTTCAGGACATCTAAATTCATGCTGTTTCTATCATTGGATATCTACCTTGGGCTAAATTCTTACATACAGAAGGTGGCGACAACCGAACAGAAAAGGATACAAGTTTCTTCATACACTTGAATGGTAGCCATGTCTCCTTCCAGTCGAATAATCTCTCCGACCAGCTCACTGTGGCCCACTCTCACCAGCTCATACATGGCTGCACCTGCCATGTCACACGCGGTAACCACTGAAGAGAGAGCAAGAGTGGATCACTTAAGAATTCAGTACCTTTGTGGATAATTACAGATAATTTAAACATCCAGTAAACTCAGTAATATTCCCTTTCATAAACTTATAAGGAAGATAAAACTGCTGTGAAATATCCTTGTAGTTTTACAGAAAGACATATTTTTTGTAGATGACATAAATTAATTTGTTAGGGAACATCAGTGAAAACTATTTTCAACCATTTGAAGTTCTGTAGTCAAATTCTTATCTGATAATACTGAGGTACTAAGATACAGATCACTATGATACGTGAGTGACAGGCTTTAGCTATACAAAGAGAGTGTTGGAATAAGGACTACAAAATACTATATAGCAACTGTCAGTTTGCTAAGGTGTCACCATTTCCCTTGAGATAACAGTAAGGCAACATTTCTACTTCTTACTACTTCAAACCAATGATTCATAACACTCTTCTGGGATATGGACCCTTTGATAAGCTAATGATAGCTGTAGAATAGCCATGTAGCCAGGCATGGTGGCATATACCTGAATCTATATCTATTATATCTCTATTAACTAATCTATATAATGAGTTCAAAGCCAGCCTTGAACCCTGTCTCAAAACAGTACCTCGCACATGCGCCTACAATTTTTTTTTTTGAGACCACAGTATGCTTACAATTAGTTACCACCATCATATAAAATTCCAACTAACAACTCATTTCTTATAAATATTGAACATAATTAGTACTATTTTGGACCACACTATCTAGTAAGTGAAAATTACTTTGCTGAAAGTATGAAAAATACATGTCTAGAAATGTATAGAAATAAATTCATTATTAATATTCAGCTTGTAAAAAACTGATTACGTCTACATGCTAGGATTATTTAATGAAAACTATTAAAGTACTGATATTAATTAGAAAATTAATGTATTTATTTCATATTTACATCTACATATAAGAAAAACTGAGAAGTATTAAGTATTGGATATTGAATTTCCTTTTTTTTAGGATTTTTAAAATTTTTTTTATTATTTATTATTTATTCAATTGTAGATATATGCGTGTGTGCATGAGCATGTATGTGCATGAGCGTGTGTGGGTGTGTGTGTGTGTGTGTGTGTGTGTAGAACCACGGGAGAATTGGGGAACCACCATGGACCACCTCCATCTCGTCCTTGTTTACTCTGCCCCAGGATTCACAGGCTCTGCCCTACCAAGACCAGAAGCGCAGGCTGCCCCTGCTTCCGCTTGGCATCTATATACGTGGGGTCTAGGATCCAAACTCAGGACCTTCCGCCTGCAAGGCAGAGGCTTAACCCCTGAGCCACCTCTCCAGCCCCTGGATATTGAATTTCAAAATCATATTTCATAAGTCCAAAAGATGCCATTTTTCTCTTAAAAAGTACTTAAGAATTAAAGATTGGCTGCAAGGATAATATACCACATAGTTCAACACAAAAGCTTTACACAAACTTTTTGATGTTGTTCCTTTGCTTTTTCTCTAAATAATCTTATGACCATCCAAGGAAAATGTTTCTTTGATGATGAGACTGCAAATGGTGAAATGGATAATCTTTGTTCGTCTTGAATTATAGGAAAGAAAAAAAAATAAAGTACACTGATTTATATCCTTTATTTGCTTAAATACCAAAAAGGTGTTATCACCTCTACTCTGACTATAACAAGAAAAAACTATAGCAAGACATTTAAAGAAAAAATGAATTTTTATGTCACTAACAAAAAAAAAATCAATGAGTGGGTTTTACCTACAGAAGCTATGGTTCACATTTTTCAGTGGGTTGTTCAATAACAAAATGAACACTGAAGTGAGATTTTTATAAAGCAGTATTCCAGGAACTGACAAAACAGATAAAAAATTTAAAACTACTTTCTAGTGTCAGCATCAGGGCATTAGACTTCTTCCCTCACAAAGTTAGTTGTATGACACCTGAAATAATCATTCAGATGGAGTTATAAGCACAAGAAAGAAAAGCTGAAAGCACTAAAAAGTGCCCTGAAGACAAAGAGCAAGGTTCAAATTACAGACCTGCGAGGTGGCTCAGCGCAGGTAGAGGTGTCTGTGTGCAAACTTGGTAACCTGAGTTCAATCATCAGAGCTCATATAGTGAAAGAGAATCAGCTTTTCAAAGTTGTCCTATGACATCCACACAGATTGCACACGTGACTCTCTCAAAAAAATTAATTTTTAAAAGTTAAAATCAAATCAAGACATTAACTGAATGCCTACTGTAGGTAAGACATTATAAATAAAAAGCTATAAACTTTAATTTATTTCAAAATTAAAAAAATAAATAAATTAAGCTACATTTATCTAACACAGACATATTTCATAGAAACTGTGCAAGGTACATGACCAGTGCTTGATGAGCCTTATGAGACATCACTTTACTTTTATAGTCAAACAGACCTGATGCTGGTGAAAAGGAACTCATGGATTTCTACCTAAGGCATCTTGAAGATAGCACTGACCAAAGTTAGGAATCCTTATTATAAATTATAATTATAATCCTTATTATAATTCCTGACTCTTAGAATTATTACTCACCAGGACCTGAGACTCCATGAACATAACCAAATGTGCTTTCTTTATCTTCATCAGCTATTTTGGGTAGCTTAGAGAAATCCATCATGCTAATTTACCTAAGGGAAAGAAGAAATTAAACTATGATTACAAGCCCTTAAACAAAATAATTAGCAAAGATGGTGTATTCCTGAGGCATGATACTTTGTCTAAGTAGAATGTAATATAAAATTCTGAAAATTTAGGTTGAAGTATCTTATTCTGAGACATGGTTAAGATTATAATAACTAAATTGTACATATACAATGTATGGACATATTCCACAGAAAACGGGAAATTTTTAATGACTTTTCCATCTTCTAAATTACACCCCCCCTTCCTTAATTTTGTCTCTGAATTTCCTTTCCAACTACTTTAAGTCACTCCATCCAGCCTCAGAGCTCTATGAAAGCCGTTCTCTCAGCCTATAGTGCTTTTCTCCTAGGGTTCCAGCCTGCAACTCCTTCAGGTCTCAACTCGAATGTCACCTTCTTCATGAGGCCACTCTGATCATCTATTTAAATTGTGATATTTCTCCAGCCTTCCCTGCTCCATTTTATAATCACAGCACTTTCCCTGATGTAATAAATTATACATTTGAATTTTTTATTATCTATCTTAAAAATTTATCTGTGGACAAATTTCTTTATTCTTGTTAAGAAAATACAGTTCAACTTCATATTTATAAATTTCAAATACATGTATTCCAAGACCTCAATGAGTAACTGCTCAAGTTTAAATAGGAAACTGGAGTCAGGCATGTTGGCTCAAGCCTGTAATCCCAGGCTTTGAAGCAGGACTGCCATGCATCTGAGGCCAGCCTAGAATATCGAGGATATCCAGTAAGTTCCAGACAAGCATGGACTACGAAGTGAGGCCCTGTATTAAAAGGCAAAGCAAGAAAAGAACAAAATAACAAAAAGAAAATTGGTGATAGATCCAAAGTTTATTTTTGGCAGATAAAACAAATACATTCATGTGTGAAAAGCCAAGTAATGTTCCCAACCGACCATAAAGTAATGTTATAAAAAATGACGTTAAATTTCAGTTTTAGAAAATCAAAGATTTTTCAAAGTCAGAGAAGCATTTGACAATCACCCAGAAAAACTTCCTCCCCGATATGGGCATTTCTTCCACAGTATTCATGATATAGTCATCTGCCCCCTGAAGCGGAACTCTCATGCGGTCTTGAGTCAGCAGACTCTGGATCACATTTAGATTCTGTAACAATTGATATGTTATAGGACAACTTGGACAAATCAAAATTTCTTACCTTTATTTAAAAAATAAGCATACTGCTATCAGTCACTTCAGAGTTGTGATTCAATTACAAAGTTGTTCAAAAGTTCTTTGTGAAATATGTAGTTTAAAAAATCATTAGCAATACTATGTGAACAGCACCTCATTTTGAAGCACATTTTACTATTAGAAATGCTCTCCTAAGAATCTTGAAGAATGACCTAAATTTTCTTTTTAATTCTGTCTTCTTTCTTCCAATTGCAATTATGCAAAACGTATGTTTATTTCCATCTTTAAGGCCTGATGTTGTCCCTCAAAAGCACAATCTTTCTCAGTTCCTTCATTCTCTGGACTACCCTTTCTAGTATTTTATGATGTTAGCATTTCTTTTTGAATAGAGTGATCAAAACTAACAACAAATGAACAAAAAATTAATTATCTAATTATTGTATAAGTACTGAAGAATGTAGTACTTAATATATTCTGGATGCTTCTTTTTATCAGAAGACAGAGACCAAATCTTTAAATCGGGAAAACTGAGTTGAAACTAAAAACTGTGGTCTTGGGCAAATCAAATTCTGCCATCCTTCTGATCAGCCTGTATTATCTGGAAAAATCTAACAGAGTATATCGTAAGGCATCTAACTGCTATGCCTGAGAGAAGAGAGATATGGATGGCACTAATTTTATTCTGTTAGTAAAAGTCAAGATTGCCTAATCCTAACAAATGTCTAACATACACTTATCTTTCTATTATTTGAGCCAGATGTGTAGTTGTTTGGCTATTTTTTCCCAAGTTATAATGTATAATTTACCATAATTTCATTTACTAAGACCAAATGGATTTTTAAGCATCAGTGATGTCCCAGCTGCTGTATTATGGGTAGTAAATATAATGTAAAGCACAATCTTTCTTCTAATCATCTAGCTTTGGAAGATAAAAGACGAATCTATAGCTTAAATTAGGAGACATATGTGCTCTCCTGGGGCAATACAGGCTAACTGAGAAGAACTCAAAGCAACATTATCCAGCCTAGGGACAGGAAAGGATGGCTTGGAGGAGGTGATGCTGAAACTAGAAGAATAACGAGACATTAGTTATACAGCAGTTTTCCTACAGATGGCTCGAACATCCTGGGGTCCAAAGACTTCAGGAGGCAAAAGTGGTGTCTTTGGAATTATTTAAAAAAACCAGATATTTATTTTAAAAACTGAACAAAGAGGCCCTCAATTGTATGAGCAATGACTAGTGGAAAAAAAAAATAAATGGACTTGATGATTCAGCTGTCTTGTGAGTATACTACTCAGTGGATAATCCTATAACCTTGGAAATTTTGATGAGTCTACAGTTTGTAACTTTTTAAAGCTTTAGACATGTATTATTGAATTTATGCTGAAGACAGCAATAGGAATTCGGAGCAGTAAATTAATAAGAGCATCAAGAATCCAAGTGATAGCTCTATTGATTTACTGAGATGATTTTTCCGATGTTTGAATTTGCCTTCATCTGACAAATATTCTTACAAAGTAAATCAAGATGATCACTTTTTTTCTTTTCTTTTTTATTGGGGGAAGTTTGCTGGGGATAATTTTGAATTACTCTTACGGTAACACTAAGAGGAAAAAACAATGATTACAAGTGTCTTAGCTCTCTGTACTCCACTGTAGTACACACAAAGAAATGACTGCAAAGACAACTCCTCTCCAACAGCTCTTATATATCTTTTAGAACAAAATTAACATTTTAAAATATAAAATTTCAAGCATATTAGTATAATACACTTTTAATGTTTCAGCACATTTAATTTTAACTTCTGTTGCAACAACACAGAACTTGCTAAATGTTGTGTTCATGCTTGGACCCTCATTCTTTGTGGATCTTTCCATGTTTGCTTCTTGTTTGTGCCTCTGTTTAAAGGCTAACATCCTTAGATAACTCACTCCCATAAAAACTCTTTCCTCCTATTGTTCTCAATTCTTTTGCCTTGAGTTTCTTCATACTACTTAACACCTGAAAGAATAAAATTTTTCCTTATTATCTGTCTTTCCTAGAAGGCTGATTCATAAAGGGAAAGAAAATAATCACTAATAAACAATTGTCAAGTAACTTTTTGTGTAGTATCACCTCAGTTTTATAAGTGGGAAAATTAAAGAGTGGAGAATTTAAATAACTTTGAGTCAATTAAAAAATACAGTAAGTAGAAAATGTGGGATCTGAACCCAGGGAGTTGGTCTCAAACTCTGTTATATACTATATTCTCCTTCATTCTAATTCATTAAGATGATTTCTAATATATGAACAATTTGATAAAGATGATAATATCTTCTCCCTCAATATAGCAGTTATAGAATTAAAAAATCTCCCAGATCTACAAGTTTGTCAATTCTCTTTAAAAAAAAAAAATCAAATAGTTCTGTCAATACAATTCTTTCCAAAATAAGCAAGTTAGCAATTTACTTTTATGACTTCAATTTAATTTTTTAGCTCTTCTACTGGCAACACTGATAGATATGGCTAATGGGGTTACACTGGGAACTCATGTGAAAGACATGCTCATATAGCAACCAGAATCTTTTTCGAAGAGCAGGGAGTGCGGTGAAGGGAAAACCAATAACTTGTTTGCCTTCCAGGCTCAGCACCAGCAGACAGCAGCCTAGCTCACTTCAGCATCCTGTACTTGGCCAGCCATCCAGCACACGAATCTGACTTCAGCTCCCCATTAGGCTGGCTGAGGCTTTATGAGGCTTATAAGACATTCAGATTTTTCCTTTGTTTCCTTTCCAACTGTTTGCATTCCTTTCCTTTCACATGCATCATTCTCTATAAACACCTGCATCAAACCCTTTTTTGATATCTACCATCTAAAGAATGAAAACTTCTGAAATAATGAGCAAACTGGAGGATCACTGTGGATAACTAATAGCTAAACTCACACTTGAACCACCATTTTTTTACCCATTTTTTTAGTTCTCTTATAAGCTGTTCTGTAAAGAGGGAAGGGAACTGAAGTGTGATTTAAGTAAGTCACATAGACGGTAAGGAGATACACAGTCTAAGTCAAACGACTGACACAGAGGCCTTTGTTTCTGTAAACAACTAGTGGCTGCTTATTTCCTTTGGCAAACTCTGAAATTCAATGACACACTCAAAGTCTATTAGCTTCAAAAATATTATTTTATGACAGGGTTGGAAAAAAAAGCTTCTTTAGGTCTAGGAATTTGGGGCTCACACTTTTTTAAAAATTATTTATTTACTTGCGAGGGGTGAATGGCGGGGGGACAGGGAGTGGGCAAAAGTGTACACGTGCCAACTTGCACATGTGTATGTCAGAGGACAATTTTTGGAAGTTGGGTTTCTCCATTTATCATATGGACTCCAAGGACTGAACTCCAGAATTTGTAAGTGGAAAATTTTTCTGTATGCGTTTGTGTATTCTCTTAAATTGAAGCACGTTTTGCCATCTATCATATTAACACTCTGTAAGAATAATATAAAAGTGCTTTTCCTTCATACGTGAAAATCAATTATCAGGTAGATTTGTTATAGGGACTACATAACTGAATAAAGCGAAGTGTGCAGCAGCTTGATAAACACTATCACATAACATAGTAATTTGTTATCAATCCTTCCTTTATTATTTTTGAAAATAGTGGAATACTAATTCCCTACTAAAATCTTTTTCACCTTAAAAACATTGCTTTTTATGAAAAATTAGCCTTTTCAAATGTACAATCTTCTAAAATATTTTCAATAAGCAAATTATGAGTTACAATGCACTGAAAATTAATCTTACCCAATTCCACAATCAAAGGTCCAAACTATGATATAATTTAGTGCTACATAAAACCGCTTTATGGCTGTGCAGTAATTATTTCCCTACATACCTATAGCTGCTGTTCTCAATCATGTAAAAAGAAAATAAAGCAGTAATACTAGGGCCAGGGATAGAACGCAATAAAATAACACTTGCTAAGCAGGCTGGGTTGGAACTCTGCTACAACTACAAAAAGAGAATCTACCACTTGGTCATGAAAAATGTGCATATATAGCTGCATTCGTAAGAAACCCAGATCATAGATTACATTAAAAATTTACCTTTAGCTGTTGACTCCTAATTTCTTAAAGATAAAGAGTAAATACATATATTATAGGCTTTCTCTACATTTGTATATGATAAAAAAAAAAAGAAAGAAAAATAGTTGCGGCTGTAGAAAAGGAACAATCCAGAAGACAGCACAGGCAACCATCTGACTAATGAGTCATCATCCAGCTCTCCCCCACAGGCACTGCAGAAACACTGCTGTGGTAAATAACAGCAGAAACCTGCTTCTCTCCATAAGGCAGACTCCTAATTGCTACTGGTTAGTGCACTCTACCTGGTTAATATCACTATCCCAGAAATAATTCTTTTTACTCCCACAGCTGGCTGCGGGCAAGAAGGTGAAATACAAAAGGTTATAGGGTAATACATGTACAAAATCCTGGGTCACCTCACTAATTAAAGTATCGTTTTAATGTAACCTCTGGAAAAGAACACTGTAATTCATTAAAGACTATCTTTGTGAATCATAATTGGTATTTTAAGATGAGAATCCAGTAATTACCTACAATTAAATGCTTATTTTCTTTTATGAATTAAATTGTACAACCCAAAAGAGAGACTGATAATTAAACATGTCTTAATTCAAGATATATATATATAGTAAGTGATGACCAAATTTTTTATGAATATGTGCATGTATGGGGTGCACATATGTACGTGAAGAAGTCCACAGTTGTGTGTTTTCATTTGCTCTTCACTGTTCTTTTTAAGGCAGAGCTTGCTTTCTTTTTTTTCTCTTTCTTCTTATTTTTATATATGTGTGTGAGTCTGTGTGCATCACAGGGCCCTGTGTGTGCCTGGGGAGGTCCAACAGTGACTTTGGAAATCATCCTGGATTGCTCTACCTCCTATTTACTTTGCTCTAGAACTTCCCAGGCTCTGCCATCAGGAGCTGGAAGTGCAAGTTGCTGCCATTTCCACTTGGCATTTTGGTGAGAAATCCAGAATCTGAACTCAGGTACTTCACTTGCTAGGCAAAGGCTTAAACGCTGAGCCATCTCTCCAATATTTAAGACAGAGCTTTAACCTGGACTTGCCAATTGGCTAGGCTAGCTAAACAAGTTGCCCTCTGAGTGATCACGTGCAGCTGCCATTCCTTACGTGGGTTCTAGGAATCTAAACTGTGGTCCTCATTCTTGTAAAACAACCATTTTATCTACTGAGCCATCTCCCTCGGGCCACTATTTTTTTATAATAGGGTCTCACTCACCCAGACTGGTCTCGAATCCATGATCCCACTACCTAAGTCTCCTCAGTGCTGAGATTACAAGCATGTGTCACCACACTTGACCTCTATCTCCTGGCTTATACAGACAATTTAGCTGTATAGGGAAAAAGCATCCTAAATCTGCTTACTTTTTTTATGTTTGGTAAAAAGTTAAAGAATAAGTAGATTCCCAGTTAAGAACACTACCTTATTACATTTTTAGTAACTTCTAGACAGTTTGTGAAACACTCTTCTATCCTTTCTTTCATTTAATCTACCCAGGAGCTCTATCAGAAAAGTTACATTGCAGATTTACTTCATTTGCATACATACCTAGTTTCCTCCTCTTTCCTGGTCAACAAAACCCCACCTATGTTCAAATTTTATGAAGTCTATTATGGTATTTTCAGTTCTGTTTCAATGACTGTTTTAGAAATAAGCATGTTTGATAATATTCTGATCAATAAGAGGCAAAGCAAAAACATTTTCTGAGACGTTTCTAAGCATGATTTCTTTATTCTACAAGAAAACAAGACTGCTAGAAATAATGTCTCGCAGGAGTTGGCCATTTGCACTGAATGTAATTGTAGAATCACCTGGGTCTTTGAGGGAGCTAATAAGAAAGCAGGCTACCTTGCTACAGATGACAAAATAGAAAGATTAAAAAAAAAACTCTGGGTCCTTGTTGCCTTTGTTGATCCATTCAATTAACCAAAATAACAGAAAGAGACAGAGTTTCTGTAATATTTTATAGTTACACACATTTCAGGGTATTATTTAAAAAAGGATGACTGGAGCAGAGAATTAGGAATAAAGGCAAGCATATGATCACTTCTGAATAGTGGAGATAAATATGAAATGAGAAAAAAGACATTTACAGAGAAGTAAGCATAACAAGAAACTGACTGTTCTAATTTGCCCAGCTCCTAAAATGGTTTGATTATTAAAGGATATAACTCTTTACTAATACCTATTCTTACAGCATAAATACAATCGAATGGACAAAAATAGGGCACAGTATCAGCATAAGCACAAAGCAATGGCATGTCAGCGAGGAAACTGAGCATACATGGAGGACATGCTGTTAATGACAAGAGACACATCACTGCATGTGGAGCACATGGTCTGGCTTATAGACTGTCATCAATTTGAAATGATAAAGTTGCTTAAAACACCATCTTTATGCAAGGTTTTGCTTATTTTTCTTAATTTTTAGAAAAAACTTGATGAACTGAATAATATATAGTTGTACAAAAGTTAATAATAATATCCATCGGACTCATGTGAATTTTTAGGATTTTTTTTCTTGATGTCAGGTTCTGAAGAAAAAAAAACAAAAAACACACACACACAAGACACCAAAGAAGGTTCTTTTGAAATCTTATTCTACCAATGACATCAACAGAAATAGTCAATGGAAAGTAAAGAAAGTAACCACAGATTACAATCCTTTCTTAAAGAATTATCCCTAGAAGCAAATTTAGACATTACTCAGACTACTTTACATTTAACTATTACTTATTTTCTCACAAGTGATGTTATGTGTAGTACTGATTACAACTCTGTTATCGCTTCAGTTTTCCATGAGCTATATAGTATCAGGAATAATCTTCAACGTATACAATTCCATTAAGTACATTACAACAGCTCTCTTATTGGATATACAGTCTGCTTCCATTTCTGCTTTTATTTTTAATGGTTTGTTAATGTATTTAACTTACTGATTAGGTGAAAACCAAAGCCAAGAACACACGCTATGGATATTCTGATCTCTTAAGAACATTTCTTTGTCTTCTTCATTATCGGTGTGTGAGTATGATGTATGCATGTTTGCATGTGTGTGGGCACACAAGTGTATAGGTAAGGGGTGCAAGTGTGCATCTGCTATAAAGGCCCATGGCTGATATCAGGAATCAACCTTTGAATTCTCTTCTACTCTGCTCCTTTCTTTGAAGTTGTATCTCTAATCAAACCCATTAGAACTTGTCTATAGGACTAGTGTGGCTAGCTAGTTTGTTCTGAGATTCTGACTCCTCTTCCCACATCTGGAATTATAGGAAGGCCATCAGGCTAACCATAGGATCTGGGGTTGGCCTTCTAGTACTCTCACAGCACAGTAAGCACTTTAACTGCCAGACCATTTGAAATATTACAGATATCTGACTCCAAATTACATAACACCAACAGAATTTCTTATGTTAAACAGGTGGAAACGCCAAGTTTATAGTATAAAAGACTATAATCAGTACATTCTACTCTGGATAGATACAATGCTCATAGCCTCTTAGAATTACAATGAATATTTGGATTTTGTTTTGTCAGATAAACTGCTTATGAAATTACTACCTTAAAAGGAGTAAAGATTATCATATATGAGAATTATCTTTAAAAGTTGTCAGCCTACAAATTCTACATTGAAAAATAGACAGTTCCCTTAAAAATTGCCCATGCTCCCCATATCCTGCCTTAGAGAAACATTTTTTCTTGATTACTTTGCTGAGAAAATGTATCATGAGTAGCCAAACATAAGCTACGTGGCTATTTAGGACAATGTCTATGTGAGGTACATTTGAGAAGAAGATCAACAGTGTTGTCACAAAGATGCTACTATATTTCTATCATGAAATGTGCACTCTCAAATTATTTACTTCATGAATAGTATAAAGAGAAGAATTTCGAAGTGTGTAAATGTTGAAAAGGCATGGTTGCTATACATGCACCCACATCTAACTCATTGATTATAAAATCACTGCAATGAAAATGTGATCAAAATATAGAAGATGGATGAAATGAGGAAAGTACCTTCCCTAATTTGGACAAAAAAAAAAAAATCCACTTTGTAATCTAGATTAAAATATACATCTTTAGTCAAAAGTCCACATTTTCAATTCCGCAGGCAAGAAATCTGCACTTCTAATGGTTTATTTGAAAATACTTTGAAAACCAAGAGTTATGAGGCTGAATGTTAGTTGAGGAGGACTTGAGCAGAGGTCTCAGATGGCCAGGGTCTTCAATATTGCGCCCTGTAGCATTTATTTACTAATGTAATTAAAATGTAAAGAAGTCAGGTGCCTTGACCCACATCTGTAATTCTAACCCTACAGAAATTGAGGTAAGAAGATTCCAAGTTTTCTCAAGAAAGCAAAAAGAAAAATCTGTCAAACAAGCTGTTCAATTGATGGACCGTAAATGCCAGAAAAATAGGGATTACATCTGCTTCCTTCTCAAAAAACCCCGATTCAATTACTGAGTGCTGTTTAGTTAGAATACAGATTAGGGTAAGGTGAAAAGAGAACCCTCATTCACTGACAACTGATAATTTTGGTGGTTAAGGAATTATTACCTAAAACACCAAATGATTCTAATATAAACAAGGTCTACTCTGTTTTCTACTCTGTTTTCTGGCATAATTATTAAATTTTTACATTCAACCAGAAAGGCTACACATCATCACAGACAACTGACTTTTGACAAAAGTGAAAAGAAACTCAGTAAAGAAGTATTTTCTCTCCAAGTAGCAACAGAGATATGAACATATAAATTAAAAGACAGATTATCACCAACACATTTCAATCTATTCCTTACACTACCCAAAATGTAATTAAAAAAGAGATGGTAGTCCTAAATATCAGACCTTTAAGTAAAAAAAGTCCTTTGAAATCCTGTGTTAGATCTAGTTGATTCAACATTAAAGAACTGACAAATTAGACTTCAAAACATTTAAAATTTCTTCTCCTCATGACACATTGTTAAGAGTAAAAAATTATCGATTGAGAAAAATATTTAGAAAACACAAATAAAGGACATATATACTAGATATATAAAGAATTTCTAATTTATTGCCCATGTTCACGAAAGCAACCTTAATTAAATGCATTTGGTAAAAAAAAAAGAAAAAAAAATGCAAGGTGGAGGGACACTTGTCAGAAGAAGGGTTCAGAGGAGAACAAGAAGAAAGGATAAGTTGGGGGAAATACGACCAAAGTACATATATATATGCAATTGTGAAATAATACTAATACTAAAATAGTTAACCCAAATAGACTTAGTAATCATCTGCATGAGAAACTACCTCTCAGGAAAACTGTTCAAGAGACTTTAGGATATAACAGATATAAAATGTAGATGCTCACAATGATCTCTGTGTCACAAGTTACTCTCACCCCTTCAGAATATTTTCCTCTATAAGGGCTCCTTTGGTCACTGCTCACTATCACACTTGAGATGGTCACTATCACACTTGAGAGGGTCTCATGCTATTCTGTAATAAACTCTGCCTGTCTTCTACACTAAAAGAAAGTCTGATTATCTACATGACTACTTCTTCAATCTTATCCCTAATACAATGTTTTTGGGAGAATGAGATCATACTTTAAATAAATGCAAGCACATACCAATGATCAATCATAGGTACTATAATTCACATTAAGATATTACAGTTATACTGGCTGGCACTGAAGCAGATTGTATAGTTTTAATCTTCTGTTTTGGGTCATATTAAAGAGCAAACTATCAGTCAATCTGCCTACTTCTTAGATTTGTGATAGATTTTATTCTTTTCTTGAAAAGAAAGAAACAGAAGACACCGAAAAGAAATTTTGTATTACCTATATTATCTAAAAGACTCATGGGTTGCTGAGATTCATTTCTATATTTAATCAACATACTCAAAGGTCACAAAATAAATGGTAATTCAATTCCCCAATGTAACAATTTGAAACGCCTAACATAACTTTTCTAATAAATAAAATCATAAACTTTCACAATTAAGCATTATAGTATTTCACTCTTTCAATAATGTAAATTCCAACTTCAAACATAATTTCAGTATACATTTCAAGATGTATCTAGAATACTTCATGTTATTAAAAGTTGTTCCAATATTGAAATTGCAAAGCTGTTACCATGACTGCAAACTGTGTCGATCATATAACTCAGGAATGCCAGCCAGAAAAGTCTGAGACATCCAACAATTTGGTCTTCTGAAAAATCTCTGGACAAATTTCGGCAAATAAATTAGGATAAAGCTGAACTTCTATATATTCCTAAACTGGAAAGCAATTTAGTAATACCTCCTCTAATTTAAAATGCCCTCATTTTTTCTCCCAGATATTCCAGTATCTAGAAATTTACTGCATTTACACAAATTATTCTATTAACACAATATTCACCATAGTATTCTTATGCAAAGACTAGAGTGTTCTTCAATTTGGAAATAAAATAACTTGTGACAGAATGAGAAGATGTATGTTTAACAGCATTAAGACAGCAATAACTACTCTTCCCACTTATAAGATGCATTATATTACTGGACAATTAACTGCTCCATGGATAATTTTCCTTATTCGTAAAATAGAAATAAAAATCATCATCAACCTAGAGGTTACTGTGAGGGTTCCACAAAGCACAACTGAAGCATTGAGAACAGGGCCTGGATCAGAAGTAAGCTCTTAATAAGTGTTCCATAAGACAATGATGATTCATCAATCCATCTGAATGCTAATCTCTCATTAAAAACAATGAGGCAGCTTTAACTAAATCAATGCAGAAGGATCTTCAGGATAACATTGTTAAGTGAAAAATGAAGCTCATGATTTCATTCAAATATATCCTAAGAAACTTTAAAAGGAGCTTATGATAAAGAACATAAGTACAATAATAATGAAATAAAATGTGGCAAGAAAAAAAGAAAAACAGAAAGAGCAATAGAAGATACAAAAACCACTTTAAATATATGACAAGTCAAAAACTACACCATCTGCCATATTTTATTATGGCTTTGTATACAATGTATCAGGTTCAAGTTCTAACAAAAGGATTACCATCGAGCTGGGTGAGTGGCACCTACAACCCCAGCACTTGGAGGCTGAGGGATAGGATCTGGAGTCAACCCCAACTTGAGCTGCACATAAACATCCCAACTCAAGACAAAATAAAACAAACTCCCTAAAACCCAGACAAACAAAATCCCCAATACGATTAAAATAAAGTATTAATTAATTGCAAACACTGTTAACTTTGCTTTTTTAAAGAAAAACTTTTATGAAGTTTTCTTAAAAGAAGTTCATTTTGTAATCTAGTGATATTTTAATTCACCAAAAGTTAAATGTGGACTTTTTTCATAATGATTTTCTCATATGACTAAGTCAGGTGACAGAACCTTTAACTGTGCAATATGTATCTCCAGGGCAGAAAACATTTCTGAAGCCCTTACTATCCACATCAAATGCCAATTTGTAAGCTCATCTGGTAATACCTATCATTTTCTGGTATATTTTTCACGACAGTTTCTTAGTAAATGCCCAAAGGTCACCACACATAAAAATCAAGAATTTATGGAGATACTAGGATAATTTATTTGCTTTCTTCTCTGGTACCTAAGCCAAAAATAAGTTTCAAGTAATTGTCATGTCTGGTCACTTCAAATGGTATCTATCATCTTGCTAATTAATTCCCTCTTTAGCCTGCCTATCCTTCCGTTTCTTTTCTAAATATAAACATTTTTTAAAAAATTACAGAAACACTCTATGTTTGTTTTAAGAATGCAAGAACAACAGAAAACTGTAAGGAAAAAAGTAAAAATAAGATGAAGTGTCTAGCCACTCTGAAGTAACCATAAAACATTTGGATTACCATCCTTTCCTGTAACTTACTACATACAGACATGCACAAACAAGTGTGCATATCTTACTGTGGACACTCTACCTCCGCCCTCCCTTTTTATCTGCCAGTTTCCTTCTTCCAAGTGTTCACAAGCCTATGGTATTTCACTTACAGATTTAAAGTAGAACTTGATTACATACATTTTACTCTATAATGCTTTATCACTTCAGATACATGTTGATGTTGGAAATCCTCTGATTCTGAGGTATAGAATCAATACTTACCACTCAATGGCTTTACAACATTCCGTAATGTGACTGACATAATTTACATAAGTCCCCTGTTCCAAAATTTGGGAACTGCCCAGATTTTGGCAATCAATATTCATATAAACATGTTCTTGCTTACTTGCTGGTGTTTTTAATTTTTAACTTCACTTTACTTACTACAAGTATCATGTGTGCATGATATGTGAATGTGGAGGTCAGAGGATAATTATGTAGAATTAGTTCTCTACTTCTACCAACGTGGGTGCTGGGGATTGAACTCAGGTCACCAAGCTCTGATGTTCTTATTGCTAAGGAAAAGATTTCATGGAGAGTGATAAAAGAATACACATATTCATAAAAACTGATAGTTTATTAAAAAATTAAACAAACAAAAAACTTGGAACAATTCACATCTCCACTAGTATTTATGAGACAATCTTCCCACACACATCTCTTCTAGCAGTGGGTTTATGATTCAGTTTTTGCTAGTCAGAGACATAGTGATCTATTAATTTTGGTAGGGTTATACTTTTCAGGTTTGTTAAATGTTAAGAATTTTCTTCTACGTCCAGTCACATGCTTTTTCTAATGGCTTTATCAGATAGGCATTTCTTAAATTGTCAGAGTTCTTACAAATAACAACTCTTCATCTATATACCCAAAGCATTTCCTTTCAACCTTTTGTGCTTATTTTGTCACTATTTCTATGTAGTTTCATGTCTATCTTTGCTCTCTTGACTTTCCAGTCTTCCATCTTGGTTTAGATTATATGTATATAGACAATTTAGTAGGTTAATATTTTAAGTGCTTGATTGTTTACATTTAAGTTTTGAACCTGATATAGGTTATACATATACATACCATACATATGGTGCAAAGTAGGAGATTGATTTCATTCCTCTCTAGACAAAATAAATGAATTATTCTTACTATACACAGGTGCCTCTGCACTGGATTAAAATATCACCTTATTTATTTCTATCTTTAATTATATTTTTAAAATTATTTTTTGAGACAGGATCTCATGTATCCTATGTTATTCTTTAACTTCTGAATGTTTCCACTTCCCAAATGTTGGAATTACAAATGTGTGCCACCACATCTGGTTTATGTGGTGCTACGGATTAAAAAAAAAAGACTTAGTACATATTAGGCATTCTAGCAAATGAGCTACACATAACAATCTTTTATGTACATTAAAATTTCTTTTGCCACATTTAAAAATACATATTCAATGAAACAAATTAACTTTATTATATATAAATCAAAACATTTTTACCTAAGATATCCAAGTAACTTCAAGATAATTCATTTCAATGAATTCAAATTCAATAATTTCTACAACAAATGAAAACTACTTGGCCTGGTGGCATAGGCCTGCGATCTCAGTTACTTGGGAGAGTCAGGAAGGTAGATCACAAGTTTGAGCATGGGAAATGCACCGAAACCCTGTTTTGAGCTTAAAAGAGGCAGCCAGAGGTGGAGGAATGTATAGCTTAGTGGTAGAGCACTGTCTAGCATGTGTGATGTCCTGGACTCAGTCTCCAGTACCCATCCCCAATTTTCTTCTTTCAGTGATACTGGTTGTGTGTACTCAAATACACAGATACATAGGGAATAATTCTTGACTTTTCTTTAACACTCTAAGCTAAGGAATGGCTCCTTGATATAGTATTGCCTTCTGAATTTCCCCATAGTGGATATACAATCACTGCCATACATAAATTCTTACTTCAATTTCACAGGTATTTTCAACTTTAGTTTTATCTTGAAAATTAAACTAAGAAACAACTAACACAAAACTTATGGAAAATGGATCCTTTTCATTGCCCAAGCCCTTTTATAAGTCTTCTGGGTCTTATCATGACTTAGTTCACTTTATTTTCAATGAAATGAGTCTAATAACTTTTCCAAAAGAAAGTAAAACATGGCATGTTACAGGTATACTCTCAAAACTTGAAGTTTGTAAGCTACAATAATACTCAAAAGAAGGGTGGTAAAGGAATCATAGGGAATAAGAATTAAAAATACAGGATATAAGAATTAGAATTTGAAAATATTTATGGTATATCAATAATTATGAAAAGTGACTAAGTAAGCTTGTATAACAGCAAATTGTAAAGAAACATACAGGAAAATAAATCACATGATTTTATTCACAGCAAAACTAACTTTTTACCTTTTTTTTTTTTTTTTGAGGCAGTTTCCTTAATACATACTGGTTTGTAAATTACTGTATAGCCCAGACTGGTTCCAAATTTGCAATCCTCCTGCCTCATCCTTGAAATTGCTAGGATTATAGGTATATGGTACCATACCTGACTCTCACAGCAGATTTTAAAGATCATTTAGTAAGTTTAGGCAAAAATAAAGTCCTATTGCCATAATGATTATGATATATATGTATCGATTTCGGCTGGTTATGAATAAGCACATAACATATATTTTTATACATATACTTATGATATATCCTATAAGCTAACACATAAATACTTCTATAAATGGAAGACTTTCACTCTAAATAGGAAAAAAGAAAATAGCAAAACAAAAATACTGTATAGAAATTAAATGGAAAATATTCTTATTTGTCATAAATTATTTATGATCACTTACAAAATGAATGAAAACTCATTTACTATAACTTATTTACTCTAACAGTGAATTAACATGTAAGACAATATGGCCTCTGCACAAGCACAGGACCATGCATGCGCTTGCATACACACATGTTCATACATCCTTACTCTACCACTTGTACAATTTTAACATGTTTCTATCATTCACTGCAGGGACAAAAATTAAAATATGAAGAACTGCTTCCCTAAGTTGATTCTCTGCAAGAATTTTATACAAAGAATGCAATTATATAAAGCAGGTGTCATAACACCTAATCCTAGGTTTCCATGATTGAGAAATCTATTCAGGCAAAGTTTGAACTCTAGTGCTCTACATTCACTTGTGAAAATTATGCATGGTATCCTGCAGTCCCAGCTATTTGGGAGACTGAGGCAGAAGGACTAGTTTTAGGCCAGAAGTTTATGAGCACCCTGAGCATCAGTATGACCTGTCTCAAAAAAAAAAAAAATTTTTTTTTTGCTAGAAATATGCTTTTTCTGCTCCATTTTTTCACAATAGACTTGTTTTAAATTCTACTCTATTCACTATAATATGATAATATAATATAATAATATAATAATAAGGGCATTAGTCAATTTTATTTTAAGTCTTCATTAGAAATTCACATGTCAATATACTCAATGTCTTCAAAGTATATATCAATAAAGCATGACAAAAGCTTTTGCTGGCCTGGCAGCACAAGACTTTAACACCAACACACAGGAGATAGAAGCAGGAGGATCGCAAAGCTTGAAACCAACTTTGTCTTCATAAGATAACATCATGTCTCAAAAAAATAATTCATATTGTGTACTAAGCAATTCATATTTACAATTTCCTTTAATAATTAATATCCATGGACCAGATTTAAACATGAGGAAACTTAACTTTCTTCAAGGGCCCAAACCCAGATAACTAGTAACAGGGGAGGTTAGAACCTAATCCCAGGTTTCCATGATTGAGAAATCTAGTCAGACAGTCTGAACTCTAGTGCGCTCTACATTCACATTCCAACTAGCTTTAAAAAGTATTTTCAAATAGATTATCTAGAGTTTTCCCATTCCAAGTCACAAGGCCCCTAGGGGAAAATTTCTCTGAAACCCTCAGCTCAAACTTAATCCTGACTTTAGCCTAGCACTAATAGCTTATGCAAAACCATTTTTCTTTTTCTTTTTTTTTTTTTAAATTTTTTTAAATTCAATTGTGTGTGTGTGTGTGTGTGTGTGTGTGTGTGTGTGTAGAACCATGGGCGAATTCAGGAACCACCATGGACGCCTCCACCTCTTCCTTGTTTACTCTGCCCTGAATTCACAGGCTCTGGCCCTACCAGGATCAGAAACGCAGGCCGCCCCCGCTTCCACCCAGCATCTATACGTGGGGTCTAGGATCCGAACTCGGGACCTTCCGCCTGGAAGGCAGAGACTTAACCCCTGAGCCGCCTCTCCAGCCCCCGCAAAACCATTTTTCATTGGTTGCAACTACATGGATAACATCTGTTCCTCTGTTAAGTATACATACATATATGCTGTGAAAATCAGTTGATCACTGCCTTAGTAAAGACACAAAAGTTTTGCGTCTATTCTATTATTTGGAAAAAAATTACTGGCCTTTTTTTACTGACTTATATGTAAAAGTGAACGCTTGGTAACAGCCTTTGATAGAACTATGATTTGCAAGAATTAAAAGTAGTTCAATCTCTTTAATTGTTCAACATTCACTCAATAAATAAGCTATCAGGCACTTAGTATTTTTTTTTGAGATAGTCTCATCCTTCAATATTCTTTATAGAAGACACAACAGTAAAGACAGTCTCTAAACTCTAAGATTTATGACTTACTTAGGTACAGCCAACCTAACAGAAACATGCCAGAAGTAAAAATAAAGAGAAAATATTCCACAGTAGTTTATAGGACTGATTAGATATTTTAGTCTGAGGGAGGATTCATTTTTACTGGTGATGATATTCTATAAAGACATTAAAAATAAGGCTTCAGAGTTTCAAAAAAAAAAAAAAAGACTGAAATCCTAACCTTTATGTGTTAATATTGGGCTATAACACAATTCTCCAAATAAATTTGTACATACATGTCACACAAACTTACGCAGCCAAACACTGAAATGTCTTCCGGTGTTCAAATCACATGCACACATGTATGTATGTGTGTGTATGTGTGATGTTAAATCAATTTTCACAACAATTTAGTTACCAATTCCTGCTGCTTACTTTCCACATTTCATCAGTGGTCTAAGACATTACATTCATAAGTTCCCTAAAACTGGAGCAATTGTGAAGTAAAACTGCGGACTCATTCAAGCACTTTCTTACTAACAATTTCCTCTTTAGCACTTAATGCTTCTTCTGTTGGTTTCCTCCTGTCCATTTTCGTATACCTGGACAGAACTGGTTTAGATTTCCAAAGCACTTAGGAATGCTTTCTTTAGTGGAATGTCAGCTAGGCAAGGAAGCAATGTTATCTTTTCCTTACCTCAAGAGATTAGGAAATCTTTTTCTGGAGAAAAACAATGGATGAAACAGTACTTACATCTGTAAGAAACATAGCTATATAAGCACACTGATGTATTTGTGCTATTGTCTAGTCTGGGTCTTAAGTACAAAATGGTAAAACACATACACAACAAGGTGATTTTGTTTACTATGTGGGCAATGCAAGACCATCAGAGATAATTTTTCCGCCCATTCTTTCTGTTCTGTAAAACTGCTATTACTAGGGTTTTTAGTTCTCAGTCATCTTCAACAAAGTAAGACTTTAGAAGATACTGGAAAAAAAAAAAAGGAAGAAGCAAATCCAGTCTTTTTAACTCCATCCTCCCTATCTCCTGACTTTGGTTTTCCTTCTGGGTCTAAAGATTGATTCCAGGTTCTCAAGCATGCATGGGAGCATTATACCCCCAGGCCTCATCTGACTGTCAAAAAACATTCTTTGAGTTTACAAACTAAGATTTAACTGAGAATATTTTTAATATTAAGAACATGTATAACATACATTATAAAGCCCAAATCTGTAATTTTACAGGGCCTCTCGAAGTAAAAGAAACAAGGAGCTTTTTATGTTTGCAGAACAAATAAAAGGTGTTTCACCCCAAACGGAAAAACATTCCTTTGCTAATGCGCATTGTTTGGGGTCAAAACATTGGCTATACAGCCCAAATAAAATGGAGTACATGGGGTTGGGAAGACTTGGCAAAACATACCTTGTTATTTTCACAAAATACTATCTAGCCTATTCAGAAGAGGTCACCTGGGGTTTTACAAACGGAAAAGCTAAGGGAGAACACGAGTTACTTAACAAATTTACCACAAAACGGGTGGAAGAATAAATTGGGAGGGGCATTTAAATAGAATTTTGGAGGATCGGGCAAAAAAAAAAAAAAAAAAAAAAAAAAAAAAAAAAAAAACAGGATGCCAGAGGCAGACGATGCAATATCTAGACTTAATCTTCTTGCTTTCGGGTTATGATCAAATAAACTGGGTTTAGTTGGGTTTTCGGCTAGATCGGTTTCTGATGAGTTCCTTCCCTTTCAGGAAGACCGAGTCACTTTCCCAGGAGCTAGCCTGGGCCGCCTACAGACCGCGACGAGGCAGCACCATCTTTCATCACCTCCCATTCAATGTCGCATGACCAGCATCGGGTTTGGAAGATAGTTACAAATGTTCTCTCCAGAGACGGAAAGGGGATTAGCCCTGCTTTGACCCGTGCAGGGTCCCCTATCGCGAGTGGACACGCCTCGGATGAGACCCTGCAGTGGTTGGAACGCACCTTCACTGGGCAGTTTGTCGCGACTGCGGTGAACGCATTCAGGGGCATTCCCTCCCGAGCCGGTCGCACCGGAGACGCCCCTGCCTCTGGGGGTTCTCCTGTCCTCCTGTTCACCGGGGACGAGGCCCTGGCCAAAGAAGGCGCTTGGGTGGGAAAAGGGGCTGCAGGTCGTCGCAGACCCGGCGCAAAGGCTCAAGCAATCTTACCACCTGCAGCCGCCGAGACTCCACAGAGGGAACCATGATGGCCGCGTTCGCTGTCGACCCCGGGACCCCGGGAAAGGTGAACGTCTCAATCTCTCGGTACTAAGGGGGCTGCGGGGACGCGCCGGGGGGCCAGGGGATTCTGAGAAATAAAGGAGGTCCTCGCCGGTGCAGGGTGACAGCGGGAAGGAAGCCCCGAGCCGCGCAGGTCGCTGCGCACCCGTCGCGTCCTCCTCCTCCTCTCGCCCCTTCCACCATCCTCACCTGTCGCCGCTCACCTGCCGGGGCGCCTGGCGCTGAAGCCTTACGGAGCCGCGACCCAGAGGCTCTGCCACTGCGGGAGGGGAAGGTTTCAGCTGCAGGGGGCGGGGCGGGCCCGACCGTCACGTGACCGCACGCTCCACCCCGCCGCCCCCACCCTGCCTTGGCACGACCGGCGGGCTCGAATCCTGGCGGGCAGCTGGAATACTAACTTTTCTTGCGATTAAAGAGAAAGAGAGGTGTTTATTTTTACAAAGACTGGATTGTACACTGCCGTACAAGAAGCGAGGAGGACGAGGGTTAAAGTGCATTGCTAGGGAAGTGACGTTAGCGCTGGGTCCTAGGGACCGGAAGTGACGATAGGCCCCGCCTCTCTGGAGGTACGCGCGAGAAAAAAGTTCCCTGGAAGAGTTAAGTCAATCACATGACTCCAAAACGCGTCGTGCTGGAGGACGACCAAGTTAACTGACCCCCGTTTACTGTGCTCTAACATTGCATTCACTTGAAGATTCCACCGGCTTTTTTACACTGAGACGAGCTAATTCCTTTTACAAAACACTATTACGAGGTCATTCTGGAGACGCCCGAGCGGAAAGCGAGGGGTCGGGGAAGACCGATCTGGTCGATGTTGGAGACCAGAAGGCCGGGTGGAAAGATCCGGATTTTACCGCCAGGGCCTAGCGAGCAAGCTCCGCCCCCAGTGCGGGGGGGGGGTAGGTGGGAGGGGCGAGGCCTGGGCCCGCGGGGAGGGGGCAGGGCGCCGGGGGCGGCAGTGCGGCTGCGCGGACGCGGCGGACGCGCCGGCGCGCAGAGGGGCGGGGTGAAAGGTCACAGCGCTGAGGCGGGTCTGGCTGGCGGCGGCGGGCGGGAGCCGAGCGTCCCGTGCGCACGTGTGGAGCAGCGGCGGCGGCGCCCGCGCGGCGGCAGGAGATTCCTCCGCCCTGTGCGGAACCCCAGGGCCGCGCTCGGCTTTCGCGGGTCCCGGCGCCCTCCCGGCGCGCTTCCCTCGGCGAGGAGGCGGGCGTGTGGGGTCCAGTGGCCTGAGCTCAGGGCGCGGAGGGTCCGCGCGGCTTGGACGACGGCGTTGGTGGCGGCGGGAACGACGGCCTCGGCAGGCGGGGAAGATGAAAGGGTGAGCAGGGCGGCGGGGCGGGGCGGAGGCTCCGGAGGCGCTCGGGCCGCGGCCCCGCGGAGGGAGCTCGCTCCTCGGGCCTCGCTCGCGGAGGGGGCGGCGGCGCAGCGGGCTGTTGGCGGGCCGAGGGCCCGGGGCCGACGCGAGGGGTGCGAGCCCGGGGGGCGGGGGCGGGGGGCGACGGGAGCGGGATGTCGCGAGGCGCCCGGGGCCTCCTCGCGGGGCGCGGGGAGCCGAGGCGCCCCGGGTCCTGGGGTCTGCTCGGCCCCTTGACCCAGACCTCAGCTTAGCGCTGCAGCCGCGGGTTGAGACGCGTCGCGGCTGCGCTCGCCCCTGTGGCCGTGCAGAGCATTCTGGAGGGAAAAGGGAACGGAAGAAAGCGCGGGGATGAGTCCTCGGCGCTAAGTGACTCAACTAGATTTGGGTTGGGTCGGAGCGAGCGGGGGGGGGGGGGTGAACTCCCGCAGGGTGGACTCGGGGTGCCAAAGTGTTCAAGGAAGTGTCGGGGATCTGTAGGTGGAGCTCTCGCTCCGGCCGGGCATCTCGGCTCCCGCGGCCCGGGAAGGGGCTTCTAGGTTGCTGTACTTTCTGCAGTCGGCTAGCAAAGTGATCTTTTGAATCTCGGATAAAGTCATTGTGCTCAGCCCCGTTTGGACTCAGATGTTTCCTACCTGAGCTTGTAGGCCGTTGCCGTATTCAGTAGATAGCATTGCGCTAAAAACATTGCTTAAATGAGTTTAAAGCTTGCCTTTGCAGTTTTTAGAGGTACCTGCAAATGTTAAAAAGCTTTCTTTCTGACTGCTCTGGGGAGTGTATTTTTTGGTTCCCGTCAGCTAAAAGAGTACAACTATGGTTTAAGCTAGTGAAGCTGTTCACGCCACTTTGAGAACCAACTCACACTGCTTAAAAACTCAAGGTCTGATCACCCCATGTATCTGAAGTCTTGGAAAAGATTCTGAGAAAGCTAAATTTGGGTCTATAATGTTTTCTTACGCTGCTTCTGCTTTGAATACTGGATATCCATCTCAAGTATTGTGTTTTAAAAGTATTTGCTCCACTCGAATTGTGTTCCAGGGAGTTTGGCTGCTTTTTAATGTGACCTAACTTGTTTGAGATGTCTTGTTCTCAAATCTTGTTATGGTAGACCACTCATTTTGCGCATAAATGCCCTATCTGCCTTGTTTTTATTTTTATTCTCACACAGTTCATGAATAGTGAGAATGAAGAAAAAGTCAAGAAATTAATTTTGCATGTTTATTTAAGTCCCAAGTCTCTGATCTAGCTCTTTCTATGGGAATAATCTTTCTGATACTTGACTAGAAATGGGGTCATGTGTTGATATTCACAGTGTACTTTGAATTGCTATACTCCTTATTGTTTGGAATTCAGGGGGTTGTTAAAACAGTCTCATTGTGAATGCCTTACCGCTGAGCTATATCACTAGCACTCCTTATTTTGAGATAAGGTCTCAGAAAGTTCAGGGCTAATCTAACCTTGAATTTGAGGTCTTCCTTATTCTACCTCCTAAAAACAGCAAAGATGACAGGGGCTACACCACCTGGTTAGACTGATTCTTTTTATTTAAGTAAATATTTAGGTACAATCTAATGGAAATAGTTCCTTAGAAATGAGTAACTCATCATATTTAGATAAAACTTAGGAGCTGTGACTAAATTCTACATTATGTTAGTAATATCCATTAAATCAAGACTCCTTATATAGTTCTTACTTGGATTAGGCTTCAAGATGATGGAACAGGTATAATCCCTTAAATTTTCTGGTTGATTTTCAGTTAAGATGTGATTTTAATTTTTTAGGTCTGTTAAAAATCCAGAGCTTGTACCATTATGCTCATTGTGCTCAGTTCCTGACTTGACTTAGAAAGTCCTAAAAATTGGTCTTATTCAAATTTTGTGTTTTATTGTACATTGTGCTTCCTGGACAACAAGTGGAATATCTGAAATTGGAAACTGAAAAATTCCCAATTCCAAATTAATGTACATTTGAATATTGGGTATTGGTGTCTGTGCATGAAACTTTTAAAAAATGTCCTACTTTATCCAGTTTGTTGTGTTGTTTTTACTGTTAGTATTTTTATTAGTAGTAGCAGTATGGCATCCCATTATATTTTTATCTATTTCCTTTCTTCTGTAGTAGATAAATTTCAGTTAATAACTACCATGTGTGTATATGTTTGTCAGTAAGTATGAGATAATATTAGTAGCATTCACTCTCTTTAAACTGAGGTTGTTAGTTTTTATGAACCAAGGATTTTATGGATTGAATTTGTGGGTAAGCTGATTATTTTTATCATTGTTTCTCTCTAGGAAAGATGATAATTCAAGACTCAAAGTATGCCATTGACAGTCATGTCTAGGGTGGTGATATAATTAGTCATTGGTGTAACAGAAAACAAAACTACATTCATTCTTCAATTGTGATGAAGAGGTGTAAATTCTAATAAGTTTAAAATAGATAGGAACTCTAAAATAACCAAAGTAAAGATGGAAAAGAGGATGGGATTAATATGAATACAGAACAGTATGACTACTAATGAAACGTTAGAAGATTCTGCAATCAGAAATTATACAGAAACTTCACAAATAATGTTTTTTACGTGTAGCTTAAGGAGTGGCAATCTTCTATATCATTATTTTGATGTTGATTACATAGGACATTGTAGGACAGACATGTAAAAGTAAAAAATCACTGACCTGTAAACAAGGTTTGTGATGTTTGCTCTGTGTGTGTGTGTGTGAGAGACAGAGATGCACTCAGGCTTATTCCAAACTCTAGGTTTTCTTCCTCCTTGCCTCCTAACTAGCTTTGATTTCCAATGTGCCCAGCTACTGTATATATTTTACATGACAAAATAAATTTTTAAATTTCACTTGTTTATTTATTTGAGAGGGGAAGTACACATGTGGAGCTATAGAGGACAACTTTTAGAAGTCAGTTTTTCCCACCAGTAGACTCAGGATTGAACTCATAACCATGTTTTAGCGCAGGCACCCTTACCTGCTGAGTCAGATAAAATTCTTTTTAATGATTATATTGCTACTTTCACTCAGTCAAGAAGGGAGGGTGGAGGGTAGACTAAATGAAGTTGCACCTGACAACTTTTACCAAACATATCATTAATATTTCTGTTAAACCTGTAGTTTGAGGTTTGTTCATTGAAATTCTGAATTTTAACAGATGCTCTGTAATGTCTTCTTTACTATTTGAGACAAGTTTATATAAAATAACACATACCCACCAAAATTGAAAATCAGTAAAAGTCCTGATCAATATAAAGGAGGAATAAATGGAAAGTAAAAGATAATATAATGCATGTAAACTATGTGTCCCAGGCACCTCAGATTGCTACCATAAAGCATAATGTCATTTGTTTGCATCATATCTGAAACAATCAGTATATGATTTAGAATGTATATCTGCTACCTGTACAAGTATGTGCATTAATGAGTCATACTGTATTGCCATAGTGTCTTTTTGACTACCCTAAATTGTGGACAACTAACTAGTAAAGCTGTGAACGAAAAATAATTAAAGTTTCAATTGGGCAGGGATTTAGCTCAGTTATAGAGTGCTTGCCCAGCATGTAGGAAGTTCCAGATATGAGCCTCTCAATGCTCCATAAATGATGTGAAATTATATAGGCCTGCAATTCCAGCATTGGGAAGGCAGAGGCTAGAGATGAGTTCAAAGTGAGACATTAGATATCAGCCTGGGAAACATGAGCCCTTGTCTCAAAAATAAAGTTTCTCTGTTTGGAAAGAATTTTTAAGGTCATCTGGGGGTTAAGCACTTACCTGTTGAATCAAGCTTTATCTATATAAATTTCTCCCTCTACTTCATATTCCATTTATCATTTTGTAAATCATGGCCACTGTTGATTATTGACATATAACATCAGTAGAGTTGCGAAAATGGGAGTATGTTCCTGTTAATTGCAATTTGTTGCCCAATTAAATTATTGCATGTTAACTATTAAATTTCACTTTTGATATTTCATCCTGTGAAAATTCTAATTTGTCTTCTAGGTGTTAACTTGGTTTTCAACATTGTATTGTTCTAAGAAACAAACCTTTTTAGTTATTCAAATGATTTTCCTTTTTCTTTAAAAGGATTTTTTTTTTTTTAAAGAAAATAGCCTATGGTAACCAATATGGTAACTGGTATTAATCTTTAAAAATTTCTTTTCATCCAAAAAGTGAATTGTAACTTAAAGCTACAAAGTTTTAATATTAATAATGCTACCCCATCCATCCTTATTCTTCTCTATGACTACTTAAATTCAGTGCTTTACTTATCGGCAAAATATTAATCCTGTTTGATAACAGTAGTAGATATTGTTTAGCAGTTTAAATGTGCATAGTGCAGATGAGTATATTTTAAAGTTGAATTTCAATTTAAATGTAATTGGCACAATTTACAAATATGTAGATCTGTAAGTTTTTAATTTTTTTAACTTTTAAAATATTATTTATTTTGCATTTGCGTGTGTGTGTGTGTGTGTGTGTGTATCAGAAGGCACTGTGTCCCTGCGGAGGAACAAGGGTGACTTCGGGAATTCATTCTGGATTGTTTTTACCTCCATTTTGCTCTGGGATTTCCCAGGCTACTCCCACCATGGCTAGAAGTACAGGCTGCTGCCATTTCCCCTTGGCATTTTTAAGTGGGACCTGGGATCCAAATTCTCAAGAGCCTTTTTTTGGAGGGGCGGGGAAGAGTCTTCACGCCTGAGCCATCTCTCCAGCCCTTTAAATCTTATGAAATGTTAACACAGTTTAGATATTTCCCAGGAAAATTTTTTTGGCATCTGAGTTGAAAATGCTAAGTAAAAATGCCTTCCTTATGAGCCTGTCATGGTTTAATATACCTATAATGCCGGGGGGGGGGGAGTAGAGAGACTGGAGTTGCAGGTCAATCTTGTATCAAACAAACAAGCAAAAAATTCCAGGAATAAAGGGGTGAAAAGTTCATTACTTTTATGTAGGCCTCATGTTTGCCTTGTTAATGTGGATACTAGAAATCTTTAAATTACAGAGACTTAAAATTATGCCACTTCTATGAGCTATTGCTGTACTAAGCTCTTAAATGCCTTACCCTCCAGGTGGTAGGTATTCAGAATCTTTCAACTTGTGAGTTAACAGTTTATTTACGTCGGCTTATATCTGTGTTACAGGATTTTGAGGTCTTTTTGAAAATAAGTGTGCTTGGTCACTTTGTCATGGATGGGGAATACAGCTGGAAATATGTAACTAATTGACTTTTTTGTGAGTCTAGTACCTATTAGTGTTCTTCCTCATACCTTCTTAAGGAAAACCCTTTTGCTTTTAAGTCCTGAGACTGAAATGAGTAGCAGCCTTTAAGTGCTAAGTGCTGTAGTGAGTGCTTATGTATAAACCTGTTTGATATATGTCCTTCCTTTATCATTTCTTTTGGATATTTTCCTAGCATTTTTTTAAGCTCTGACATTTGTTGTTGGTTGACCTCCAAAAGTAGTATTTTATACTGTCATCGGTATATGAGAATAATTCTCTTTCCAAGGACAGAATTTTCAGAAAAGAGAAACTTGCAAAAACCTTAAGAATGGAAGAAGACAGACTACCATTTCAACCATTTCAAGACTAAACACTGTACAAGAAATGACTAGTTAAAATTTTATGCCAAGATGTCGTATACCCAGTGAAAGTCGAAGCTGGTATTACAGTTTTTCTGCTTTGTATTGTGACTATTATAGGGCTACATAAAACTTTAAAAGTCAGACTTCGTACAAAGAAAGACCTACTTTTGTGGGGTCATGTCCCCATCTTGTGGTCTTTCAGAATATTGCCATTAAGTTTGTTTTTGCAATAATCCAGTATTTTGAATACTTGCTATGTGTTCCGAATTATCCCTCCGAAGCTCTTGCTGAGGTTTAGATCCTATTTTAGCAATGTTGAGAGGTGGGATTTTTAGGAAGTGATTAGGTTATGGAGGTGCTGCCATTGTAGCGGGATTAATTCCTTTATTTTCCCCACTTACAGAGTTAAGAGCCAAATAAACTTAATATTTATCATTTTACCAGTTTGATATTTACAGTAGCAGAAAATAGACAAAGACTAAGGCCGCTTTATCTGATGTGTCTATTATCTCTTTGCAACATTTTATTTTATGAACCTCTAGAGTAAACCCTTCCATTTAAAGCCAGATATTTTAGTATACAGATAGGAGTTATCTAAAAGAATAGCAGAATAGTCTGTGGTGACAAAGTAATAGTTGATGGGTTATGTAAAGAGACAACTGCCTGCATATAGGTAGATCTAACGTCTTAAGGCACTACCTGCATCTTACTAAGGTCTTAATATAAATGTGGGCATTTTTGCAGTTGTTTATCTTTTTTATTGCAGTTGTTATCACAGTTATACTTCTGCCAGAAAACTTCTGTATGAAGCTATCTTGTGTTGGGTTTGATTATCATATTGAAGATTCGAAAATAAGGTCACTCGAAATTACTTGGGCTAAGAATAATTTACTTCACTTCATAACTGCTGCTTTCAGTTTTCCATAGTTAGGATTGTAAATTCTAATGCCAGCAGGAAACAGATGAATAAATACAGCAGAAGAAACCTCATTTTCATTACATGTTGGCAACTGACTTAATTTTAAAAGGAAAAAAGGTGAGTCATATAGCTCCATTCACATCTGATTTAACTTCTAGGCCACTAGTTTAATGCTTATAGAGCTGAAATTGTAAACTACGGATAAGCTAAAATGATTGAAGTCTAAACCAATAATCAGTGTATTGGTTTAAGAGCCCATATTTTACAGTCAAGCAGTCATTCTGTTTACACTTCTACTAGCTCTGTCACTCTAAATGAAAATTAGCATGCCATGCTTAGGGGGAAATGATTAGCATTGTAAGTAAAGTCGACTCTGACCACATAGTGTAATTTATCTAGGCCTCTTGCTGTATTTCTCAGATTTAGAAATTACACACATCCCAGTAGATGGTCTAAACCACAAATGAGCTCTATTACTATTTTTTCCTGTGTATAATCGTAATAAAATTTAACAGTGTACTATAGTAAGAGTCATGTGAATGATCTCTCAATCCTGTTGCACTGAACCTTTCTGATGTGAGTATACAGTGCCTACATGTACAGTGTCTATATGATAGGTAGAGAATGACTGTAAACGGGCTACTAAATTAGGGTTCTCTTAGCATAGATGCTGGGATCTTATAACCAGCATAAATACTAATGACTAATGAACAGGTAGTATAAACAAGTAGATATTGCATAACAAAAGAATGATTCACGGTCTCTGTAAGACTGAGAAGAGGTTTTCATCATGTTCTTTAGTATGGTGCTTTATTTCTGGAATTTTACACTTAATTTCAGACTGTAGATAACAAACTACCAAAAAAAATAAGAACTGTGTAATTTAGGTATTAAATTGTATGACTTACATAAAAAGTTTAATGAACAAATAATCTAAGATAGAACTTCTTGATATGAATTTGAAGTAACAAAGGGACTGTGGCTTATTTAGGGGCTTGGAATCTGTTCTTATATTTTGAAACCCTGCTTTAAGGGGCTTTCCTCCATTCTTGAAAATTACTTCTCAAAACATCTTTATGAGATACCATTCTACTTAACAATCTTATGTGTCCTTGTAGTTTCTGTTTCATGTTAAGGAAAGGTAACAACTTTGAAAGTATTGTATTCCAAAGGGGTATTTTATGTTTAAAAAAATTTTTTAAGTGGAATCCAACTACTATCTTGTTTCTTGTCATTTAACTTCAGCATTGCTTTCAGTCAGGTTGGGTAATATTTTATCTCTTATTTTTTTTTTTTTTTTTTTTGAGGTTGAGCATGGGTAGACAGCTTTCAGAAGTTCGTTCTCCTTTTGTAATGTGTTTTCCAGAATTCAACTCAGGTCTGGAGCCAGGTTTGCAAGCAGGCACTTTGTCCTTGAGCCATGTTGCAGACCCAAATTAAACTTAATATGTAAATTTTACATACTTAAACTGTAGTATATACATTTTTAAAAAATGCTTAAAGTCCTTGGCATAAATGAAAGGAAACTTACAGGAGTCTATATTCTCATGACTTAGATACCTAACAAATTTTGTGTTGATTTTCCTACTTTAAATATATGTAGGACTTGGGGGTGGGCTGTAGCTGGATGGTTGAGCACTAACCTAGCATGTATAAATTGCTAGGTTTGATTCCCCAGCTCCATTAAAAACAAAAAAATTTATATGGGCTGAGATGAAGCTTAGTGGAGGGTTTGGGTTCAGTTCCTACTGAATACACGTATTAGTATATCAGCTATTCAGTGCAGATATACCAAAAGCAGACTATGAATAGAAGGTTTGTTCTTAACAGTTTTCAACAAGCTTTTACTACAAACTAAAGCTTGGTGCAGCTTTAGATTGAATGTTTGCTAAAGATTTGAAAATAGCGCTTCCTTTTTCCTGTTCTTTCAGACTATAAAGAATCAATGAGGCATTAAGTTCTTTTTACTCGGAGTTTTAGTAAAAAAACATGTCTGTTCTCTAACTGAGGTTGCTAATCTGTTTCCTTGGCCTTTTCCAGCTTCCCTTAGAATGCCTTTTTACCTCAGCAAAATAACTTGCATGGTACCTTCCATTAGGGCATTGTCATCCTGTGGGAATAACTGCTATGACTACTATAGCAGGTTGTGTGTGTGTGTGTGTTCTCGTATAACCTAGTAATCCTATGTCTAATACCTACCAGGAAAAAGAAAATGAAGGTACTATGTCCACATAGATACATTGTTCATATAATAGCCAGGAAGTGTGTGTCAACTCAATTTGTGAGTTGACTAAATGTGATTTGTTCATACCATAAGAAAGTATTACTCAGCACTCAAGAAATTGAGCCAGAGAGCTGGCTCAGGGATTAAAGCCTATGCCTCATAAATAAAAGACCTGAGTTCCCATCCCACATAAAAATGCCAGGCTTAAATAATAGTGGCCTGCTTTTCCAGTCTTGGATGGTGGAGCGTGTGGAACTGCAGGATGATTACCAAAGTCACTCTTGGGTTTCCATAGGCACACATAATCAAATGCCCTCTTCTGTCCACAAACAAAAAATAATAAATAAAAAGAAATTCAACTGCTGACTTGTTGCAACACAGAGAACCTTGAAAACAAGGTACATGAAAGAAATACATGAGAAGATTATTATTTTTTACTTAGAATGACAATGAGATGTTGTGAAAGTTGACCGTGCCAAATATTGTTGAGAGTGTAAGCTAACTAGAGTTAACAGTTGGTGTTCCAACATTCTCCTAGGTATTTAGTAAAATAAAACATACATTAATACAAAAACCTATATCAAATGTTCATAGCTTCTTCATTGTAATCTGCCAGTGTCCCTCAACAAGAGGATATGACTAGGAATATAGTTCTTTTTTTTTGGAATATAGTTCTGTGTTTAGACTGGGCTCTGGTTTCAACTCTTACCAAAACTAACTGCAGAAGTAGGATGAATGAAATATTAGTGATAAGCAGAAGTAAAATGAATTGTGTCAATAAAGTGGTCTGGTGAATCACAAAGAATGTATGGATGAAAAGCCAAGCATACACTGTATTTTGTGATTTTTTTATTTATGTTGCATTACTGAAAAGGCAGTATTATAGAAAACAGAAAAGAGATTAGTGGTTGCCCGAATGGTAGAGTTCAGCCACAGAGAGTTAATGTGGAAGGTTCTTGGTGTGTTTGATAACGTGATTATACACTTTTGTATAGTAGTGGTTACATGGTTGAATACTATACCCAAAAACATGAGATTAATTTATAAATAAAAAGACCTGAGGGGAAAAATTGCTTAAAATTACTGGAAAATAAAGAAGAATAATTAATAAAGACAAAAACTTGTACTGTGGTTGGTGTAGCTTACATTGACTAAATATAAATTTGATTATTATAGTAAATCTAATTATAATAGCACTCCCAACAACTTTGATGTTATTAAAAGAATAGGACTCAAGTCTCTGATGTTTGTAAGAGACATAATCTGTTTGGATATTAAGAGAAGAGATCTCACTATGTTGCTCAGGATGGACTCCCTCACTCCTGGGCTCAAGTTACCTTCCTGCTTCAGTGCCCTAAATAGCTAGAATGGCAGGCATGTATTCTTAACACTCACCATATACAGTTGTTCTTTAGAGTAAAAGGAAATTAAGTTTTAAAAATAGGGAAAAGAAAGGAAAATACATCTGAAGCAAACAGACTGAGGTACAACAAAGCAAAGACTTTGTATGTATAGGGGAGATGTTACAACCATATTTAGAAAGATACAGCATAGTAGTAGTAGTGGGAGTTGTAGTAGTTGGGAGGTAAAACTAGTAGATTTTATAGTAAAAGATTTTAAGTATTGTCAATGTGATTCTGTGGGAGAGTGCTTTCCTGGCACCACGAAAATCTTCAGGCTTAAGTAAAACATCATTTACTTCAAAAACATCAACCTTCAAAAAAGGACAAAACAGTTTTAGTGAAAAGGTGGAGTTCTATGACCTACTTAGAAAAGATACAAATCTTACACAGGGAATTCGTTATAAATACTTGGGAGAATACCATATTTACTAACAGCGGTTAGAATTTGAAAGAAAAAGATTTTAAGATTATTGGTGTGGTTTGAACTAAAACTGTAAATTGTGACAGATGGACATTTTAATATTCTTTTTAGAGCATATTGTTTAAAAACTGCCAACAATTTCTATTCTGGACTGTAAAAAATACTCTGAAATGTATTTCTCTTTGCAGAAGTGGTGTTATTGCTTATAAAGTTGGGGTGTGCTTTTTCTTCTTTGCAAAACTATTTGTAACAGCAGTTTTGTGCTAATATAGGTAAAGTGTGCTTTATTTAATCAGTCCCTCTAGTCATTAATATTTTCCTTGTTTTCTATCAGATAGTGTGGAAAAGAACAGTTTTAGCCATATCTCCCAACAGTTTTCATGTAATGCAAATGATTAAAGTATTTAGTATTTTGCTTCTGTTGATTGTTCTGTAGTCTAAGGTAGCATCAAATGAGGATCTCCTTTCTTTTTCAAAGTGCTTTAGTACTTTCTTTTTGTTGTTTTTGGTACCCACCATTATGTCTTCTAAGAGGGCAGATGAGACCAGAGACATAAAAGTCCTGAGTTTGATACTTAGTATCACATGAAAAGGAGGTTGCAAATAATGTATATTATTAATATAGAACTATGCAGTATACTGATAATATTGACAGTTATAGGAATTAATCATGCTGTAGATTTCTACACAGGTTTGCCATACCAAGTTTGTTTTACAGTATTCAGTGAGATTGATTTGAACTGTTTAAAGTTCTGTTATTGACAGCTTTCCAGGAAAAAACAACCACCTTAATCTGAACCTTTCTTTTATCCTTTTTCCCCATGGAACAAATTGTTTTGATTACATGCGGCTTTCTAGAACTGTTACTGTTATGTAGTCACAGGTAACTTTCAAACTGGTATTTTGTGATTGGATAGTAGTGTTCAGAATGTGAATTTTTAATACCACTTTTGTGTCTTTGATGTGTGTATGATTACTGGTACTTTACTGTTCTCTATGACTAAATAATTATTGCATACTTGTTATTTTTGTAGAATAAATTTTATGAAATAGAGTTATATAGACAAAAGAGATGTAATTGTGTATTATAAAAATAAATTGCCACCGAATTTATTTATATTCTAATATGCAAGATATGAGAATGCTATTTGGATATTAGGTATTAGTCATTGAATTAATAGTAGCTGTTTTCTAAACTAAATTACAGGGGAAAATTGGGCATTTATTAAAGGATGTTATATGGGCTTTACTTGTGTGTACTATAATTTTCCCTAAATAATGTAAAGTTGTATGGAAGCTATGAATAGGATTTGGATTGATTGGTGAAATTTCCTTATAAATATGAAGTCATGTTTATAGGTTTTGTCAATTATAAAAAAACTGGTGATCTTAATTAAGAAGTTAGTTGTGTTTTATTGAGCATATTTTGGTTTGTTCCAGTAGCCGGATCGAGTTGGGAGATGTGACACCACACAATATTAAACAGTTGAAGAGACTGAACCAGGTCATCTTTCCAGTCAGCTATAATGACAAGTTCTACAAGGATGTGCTGGAGGTTGGCGAGCTTGCAAAACTTGGTATATTTTTTTTTTTCTGTCTTTCTTAAAAGTTATTCTTGATCTGAATCAGTTTATTCTTGATCTGAATCAGTTAATTTTAGAGCAACTATAATATTGTCTCCAAGGAAATTTGAGTGATGAGGTTTTGAGGAAAATCTCAGAGTAATCAAGTTTAAATATTCAGAATTTGGGAGGAAATGCTAAATGTTCTTATTTCATGCAGGCCTGTATGTAATCACGGATTTATGTTTATTAGACTTTTTGAGATAGCTTAGAGGTTAGAAGTCATTGATAGAATAATTGATCAAAATTTAATGCTCAAAGAAATGTTCTATTTTAAATGGGAGATTATATAAAAGTGTTACTCTGTCAGAATTTATCTTTTTGTCTTCTGTGGCAGCCTATTTCAACGACATAGCTGTGGGTGCAGTGTGCTGCAGGGTGGATCATTCACAGAACCAGAAGAGACTTTACATCATGACACTGGGTTGTCTCGCACCTTATCGAAGACTAGGAATAGGTAACATTACATGAGTGCTGGGTTATGTTTTTTGGGGGATAGGTTGCTGGTAATTTTGTTTTAGAAATGCTGTGATTAGGGTACTGAATTGTATAAAGTAAAAAAAAGAATACTTATTAATAATTATAATTCAGTTGGAAGCCTTATGTCTGCTTGGAAGTAGTAGAGTGCTTCTCTACTAACAGTTTTAAACATATATAAAAAGAGTGAAAATAAAATTTGGGAAGATGTAATGTCTAGTGTCCTCAAATTCTATATTTGGTCTTAATAAGTAGATGGCAAATAGGCATAAAGTATAAAGATTGACATGTAAGGTTGCTTATTTGTTGTTTGTTTTATTAATAGGAACTAAAATGTTAAATCATGTTCTAAACATCTGTGAGAAAGATGGCACATTTGACAATATCTATCTGTAAGTATCTAATGTTTTTATGTTGAGCTTGATAAGTCATCACTAGAAATCCTTATTAGAAAGATTGAATTCTATGAAACTCTAAAAGAATATCTAAAATAAATAAAAATGAAAGAGCATTTGAATTATAGTCACTTACTGCATTTGTTGAAAATGTAGTTTTGCTTCTATCTGTAGGGATTTGATTCTAAAACTTCTTGTAGTTGCTAAAATGTGTGGGAGTTTATGTAAAAACTACATGCCTGTGTCCCCATATTCTTTAATTTTTTAAATCAGCTCATATTACAATGCTTGGTCCAATGTAACTGTCAAATATTCTGTATTGTTTAGGGAATATGAGAAAAATAGTGTGCATGTTCAATAGTATGACACAGTTTTGATTATTTTAAATCCAGGGTTGATTGAATTGCAGATGGATAGTTTTGTTTCGGTTTGATTTATAATTAGTTATCTAAATATATGTGTGTATATGTTTGTGTGTGTACACACAGGAACCTAAACCAGATTACAGTACAGGTGTTCAAAATTCAAGATTATTAATGACATTAATATTCTTATACAAGTATGTTTGCACTCTGTAATTTTGTTCAAGATGGTCAACAACATGATCATTATAGCAGAATTTAATAATAAAATTAGAATTACCTTAGTTGTGATTTCACCCGGGACTCACAAAGATGCAGCTTAAGAGCCAAGAGAAAGAATACTCCCATAGATTGTGATGGAAGAGGTTAAATTCTGCAGTGTTATTTTGAAGAGTAATGAAAAGAAAGACTTTTTTACAAGGATGCTATAACTGGGCAATTGAAACCTTAATTTTTTTTTTAACTTATTTCCTTAGTTAATGTGGACTTTGGTTTATCTGCTGTTTTTATTATTCACAGGGATCGTTTCTCCTTCATCCAAAGTTATGATAGAGTAGTTTATTCTTTGTTAACTGGCTCCTTAGTCTCGGTAATCCATTTTTCAAGTAGAATTCAGTTAATAGTATGAAATTGTTATTATAAAGTTTTCTGGTATGAAATTAACTAATCTTTGTTGAATACTGGTAATTTTAAAGACTTTATAGTCTTCAGATACATATTTTTTTGTTGTTTTTGTTTTTTTTTTTTTGTTTTTGTTTTTTGTTTTTTTGATATTCTGTCTCAGGCATGTCCAGATCAGCAATGAGTCAGCAATTGACTTCTACAGAAAATTTGGCTTCGAGATTATTGAGACAAAGAAGAACTATTATAAGAGGATAGAACCTGCAGATGCTCATGTGCTTCAGAAAAACCTCAAAGTCCCCTCTGGTCAGAATGCAGATGGACAAAAGACAGACAACTGAACAAATTACAAATGAACTTTCTTGCACTTGCTTGTCGCCAAATAAAAGAGAGACCCGTTGATTCCCCTCCCCCCTTTCTTAAGCTTTCCTTCCTTGTTCTTGTTTTTCCTCTAAAAGTTTTAATACTTTCAAGGAATTCTTAAAAATGATCATGTTCGGATTGTTTCAGTTCTCTTATTTTTGTGAGATGTTTGAGTTGAAGAAAGGAAAAGGTAGATCAGTAGTTTCACAGTTAAGATGTCCAATCCCAAACAATTGGGCTTCAGATCAGATTTTTGATTCTTTTTTTTAATGTCCTTTAACATTGAAGGGCAGAGCCTACAATATTGCTTATTTCAAAAAACTAAAAGCAGCAGCAGCAGCAATACCTTGTTCTCTAGTTCATAGACAAGTTTAGTGTATTTGTGGTACTTTGGTTTTTTTAAGATTGTCTGTGGGATGTTAATTCCCTGACATTGCCTTCACTCTACCTTTAGTCCTTCTGAGGATTCTCAGGAGTTGGACCATTGTTATCCTTGGAAGAAATACCAAGCATATTTGGGTTTTAAAAGCAGGTTTTTTGCTCTCTACTTGCTGATTATGGGACAGTTTGGGTAAGTAATGTTATACTTTGGTCAAAGTATTTTTTGTTAATGAAGGGATTAGTTTGTTAGCAGATTTATTTTTCCTGCTATGAATCTTGTTACTAAAGGCATTAACTTATGTGTCTAGGCTGGTGAGATTTTCTTTTTGATACCCCAGCTAGATTTATGGCCATTAATTGACCTAAAGAAGTTTGTTATAATTAATTTTTCATCTTCTTTTCTTTCAGTAAGCCCAATAACAATCCCACCTTAAAAATGGAGTTATGTCCTTATAGGTTAAGACCCTTAAACCTAAAGCTGGTGTTTCTCTTGGACTTAAAAAATAGACGTGAAAAGCATAGATGGACTTGTGGCACAAAAAGTGTGTTGAATGTCAACTAATTCAAGTTACAGTGTGGCCACTAAGCATTTGATAATATATGAAAGAATTTCTACACAGTATTTTTGAAAATAAACATAGCTATGCTATTGCTTATCTGTTGGAGAACATCCCAGATTTGCTTACACTCTGTGCCTACAATATTGAGTTTAAAGATTTGGAATAAGAGAAATCATTAAACAAATTGCTTCTATTCTTGGAAAGGTAGAAATACAAAGTGTTCATACAATCACTGTGACCTCCCCACAGACTTCATTTGAGCTTCATTTATGTCAAATCATTTTCCTGCACATAGGGAGTGGCTTTGACAGGTTGATAATTTTGAAATAAAAGAGTGTGAGCTATTCATATTTTCCTTCCACTTTTCCTATCTCCAATATTTTGAATTGTTTTAGATTGTCAGTAATCACCCATGGCTCAAGAATTGTTCTCATTTGACTACAATAATGCGCATGGCTTGTGTTTTCTGTCATTTGACTTTGAAGGGAGATTTGCATGCTTTATCCTCATGTAAAACTGGGATAAAGTCTCATTTCCAAATAGGTTAAGTGACAGAATTATTTCACAAGGTATTTGTGCATATTAAAACCTTAAGTTTTTATTTGATCACGTGAAAATACAAAATAAAGTGGACGTCAGTAGTCTTGAGTGCCAAGAAAAAAACATGTGGTTGAGTGAATTCATAGGGTTCTAATCTTAAGGTAGTGAAAATATAGGAAGACCATGCACCTTTGCTTTCATGAATAAGCTCGCTCTTGCCAAGCGAAAAGTGTTTAAATTACAGAGCTCAACTAGTTGAAGAAGTCAGCTGTTTTGTACACTCCCAAATAAAGTAGATTTTGATATATGAGTGAGTTTTCTGAGATGACACTGCCTCTCTTTCTATAACTATTTCACCTGGACTGCTAAGCAGTCCTATGAATGTATCCCTAAATGTGGTTATTGAAAACCGAATAGCTGCCTCATGACAATTGAGTACATGTTATTTAAATAGGAAAAATTAATAAAGTTTGAAGTGAGTGTATAGGCTCCCTATCATCATAGTTCGTTTCCATACTAGTCAGTGATCTAAAGTTTAAGTGTATATTAAATAATTCCATCCACTTACAAAGGAGGAAAAAGTAGAAGTGGGACACTAGTCCATATGCCTATGAGTCAGTAGAACTAATGTCCCATGTTGATTATTTTTTGTGCATTTTGTTGTTTTTGATAAATGTTAAAAACAGTCTTTAAGGTAAAACAATTCTGTTAACTGGAAGATCACATACTATATATGTCATATTTTTCAGAACAGATAGTTTTTACTGTGGGACAAAGGTTAAAATTACTCTGTATAGTATTTACATTTAGATTCAAAAGAAAATCTGTAGACAAATCTATGCAATATATAATTTGTCAAGATGAGTTACCATTTCCGAAAAGAAGATCTGAAGTACCTCCAAAGCAGTTTACTTGTTAATTGAAAGTCCTCCAAAAAGAGAACTATTGGGAAGCCGTGGTGTGTGGTGGTAGAAAAGAAACTCCCTCAGTTTTTGGAGGGAATAATTTTAAAAATACTTAAATGGCTAAGTTTACTTGGTGCAGTTGAGAATTAAACTTGTCAATTTTAACATTGCTGTTACATCTGAAATAAACTTATGTGATGTTCTGGTATCTCTGATTTCTGTGAATATCAGGAAACCCATCCTTATGCAGTCTGTGCTTATGCATATTTATTGTGCACTATTGTCCAGACTGTTTTACTTCCTTGTTTTTTAAAGGTTTAATGTAGAGCCCATGACAATCATGCAGGCATAATCAAGACGTCCTAATTGAGACCTTTTGGGACCTAATCAAAACACTGCCCAGTATCTCAGCACTGCCCACTCACTCCCAGTGAAAGAAAAATTAAAATTTAAGATGTCCTGTTGCTATATTTTGAATGTAATTGTTAATAACTCATTTTAGGCTGTGCTCTAATAACTTGATCATCATTAATGGATATTCAGATTTTCCCTTTTGTGATAATTTAGTGGTAGAAATGTTTTTTGGAAATTTGTCTTTAAATGTTTGCTATTTCTAGTGAATATAGTATGGATTGGAATTCTGCTCTTTCAACTTAAACAGTAGGCCATACTTCCAGAATTTAGTAGTTTTAAACTGCAAATGTCATATTCTGTAATTTATAAATACGTAGCTTGCTTCCTTCCTTCCTTCCTTTTGGCTTAAGGACTTGTAGTTTAAAACATAAAGTGGTCAGGTGTGGCTGCATCAAGGCTTGACAAGGAGTGACTTCAGCTCACTCCCATGGCTGTTAGGTCCCAGTTCCTCCCTGAGAATCTCCATAGTGATGATCTGTTAGAGTGAGTGGTTCAAGAGATAACTGACAGTTATACTCCTTGTGATATAATCTCTTAAGTCTCTGCTTGATTCAGAAATAGTTTGAAGTCGAAAGTTAATATGAAGCAATGACTACTTAAGGCCTTTTATACTTGGGCGCTTAGAAAGACATACCTATTGTATAGGATATTATGGTTTTGAACACTGAGACGCTCAACTGTCTTCAAAAACTCAAGACATCTATGCTAAATATAAGGTTTAAACTTCTGTTGATGTAGCTCTAATAGGATTTTTAATTTTTGCTTTTTTTTATACCTCCATTTTCCTGTGTGTGGGTTGGGGTGTGCATGTGTGTACACGTGTGCAGGTCAGAATGATACTGAGAATCATCCTCAATTGTAGTCTTTTGAGACAGGGTCTTTCTCATCAAGCCCAGAGCTCACCAGTGAAACTAGTCCAGTTACCCAGCTTGCTGTGGGTGTTCGTAGTCTGTACCTTCTAAGGTTGGAATTAAAAGTGGGTTATCATGCACACCCAGCATTTTACCTGGGATTTAAGGATTCAGACTTCATTCCTTTTATTTTATTCAGACTTCAGTACTTTATTATTTGTGCCTAAAGTGCTTTAACCATTGAGCAGTCCCACCTCTACACACCCTCAACCCCCACAGATACCCTTTTTTCTACTGACTAAGCTTTGAGGCTTAGTATTTATATCATCTTTGAAGAACCATACTGGTAATATGAAAACTTCATGTAGTGGTTTTTATTTGTCCTTTAGCAGTCTCCTACATTGAAAAAGAATTGTAAGGTACTACATGAGTTAATTTTTTAAATGGTTTCTTTGAGTTTGTTAAGCACCCTGTGGTTCTGCAGATAAAAAAATCAGCTGAGGGCCATGGCTTCTGTAAAGACATAACTACGTGAAGTAGAACTGATGTGTAAGTGCAAAACACTCAGGCAAGCTATTTTTGAGAAATGGTCTCACCTGGAACTTTTTAACTGAGGCTGTACTTGAACTTCTGGTGTGCCCGTGTGTTGACATAGGTATGTGCCACTGTGTCTAGCTGGCTGAAGGTTTCCTTTATAAAAGTGAATACCAGTTTTCTAGTGGATCTTGAATTTGCTTTGACTGTAAAGATTTCAATGGAGAGAAATATTTCTCTCACTGACCTTTCTTCACATTGACTCAAGTATAAACTAAAAAGCCTTACTGATGCTTAAAAATATGATGGATTGAAAAGTCATCCAAATTCAGCATTGATGAAGCTATTAATAGAAAGTTCTGATTCTATGAGATACAATTTTTTTCCTCTAGACTGTAGAATTTATTTCACCCTAAATTGCCTTTGTCTTCAATTTAACACCAGCCTAACTCAAATCTGGTAACATCCTAGCTGGAAACGTCCAATAAATTAGGGATGACCTTTTTATCAACAATCTGAGGCAGTAGGATCTTGAATTCAAGGGCAGTTCAGGTTATGTGCAGACATTTTACAAAGAGGAAAAAAGCCAAAACAAATTACTGCCTCCCTAACTCATGTTTTGGCCCCTGACCAGCATAAATATATATATTTGATCTTAAGAACGACTTAATTTTTATTTTACATTATTAGATTTATATATTTTTTGCTAATACTTTCTGCCAGATGTGCTTTTACCCTTTTGTCATATAGTAACTTATACAAGGACTTGACATTCTAGCTTCCCCTTACTTCCTCATTCACATTCTTTTGCCTAGACATACTGTGTTTGCATCAAATCAAATGTATCCTGAATCAGATTACGGAATTGTCACATTTTCAGGATTTTGCTGTTGGAGGGTTCTGTTTTTAATACTGATTTTGGTCATGAGAGATCAAGCACTGGCTGAAAAGAGGGCATGAGCTGTGCTGATGGGTAATAGTACTGAGCAAATACTACATTCCTTCCCTCCCCCCTTTGCAATGCTGAGGTCGAATCCAGTGCCTTTAACATGCTAACAGGTTAACACCCCCAGTCTTTTGTGTTTTGAAATGGTCTACTGTGATCCAGGTTGGCCTCAGCCTTGCTCAGTCCTGCTCTGAGTGCCTGGATTGTAGGCATGGTGACTATCATACAGTGTGCTGAGATTGAAGTCACAATTTTTTAGAATTTTGCAAACAATTTTGAATATAAGCAGAATGGACAGTTACTGCTTTGTATAGTTATTTTTATATTTTCCAGCTTCTGAACAAAGCAAAACAAAGGTATTTTTACATCTTAGGTTTATATGAGTTTTCCCGAAATTTTAAAGCATATCTTACTTGCTTTGAACAACAAATAGACTTCAAAGTTCTGAGGTCTAATAAAATTCTAATGCATCCCAGCAGGAAAGTTACAATTAGCAATAGAATTACCAGCAAAAAGTGGGCTTAGAAACCATCTTGAAAGGTGGCATCCTTATGCCACCAGAAGGAGGTATGTGTAACTTTTTAGTCATCTCTTATTGCCTGATAACTTCACTAGCTATACACGTATGTAAAATCAGCATATAAATTGAACATTACTGGTAATGAATCAAACTCAAGCCGATTCTTTGATATATAGTTTTGCCATTTATTAAAGACAAGTAAATTTGCATTATCAGTGAGGTGGGTGTGTTTATTTTCCATAAGGAATTAAATCTTGGGTCAGTAAGATGGTTCAGTGGGTAAAAGTGCTTGTGTACAAGTCTGGCATCTTTGATTGCTTGAGCCCATGTAGAGATGGAAAAAATCAACTCCGTGTTGTTAAACAGAACACACATAACTGGGCATAGCATGCACACCCTCACAATACATAAGATAATAGTAAATTAATAAAACCAAGAACCTTGGCAACATTTTCCTTCAGGATATAGTGCACTGGTAGTGTCACTATTTGAAATATGTTGGATTTTATAATACTGAGACTGCCACTTGGTATGAATATATGAACAAAATGGTGAGCAGAATTGTTTGAGGCCATTCAGAAACTGAAATTCTGTCCTCAGAAACACAAAAATTCATTTAATTTTTTTAAATGATGCTCCAATCAGCAACTCTCTTTTTGTGTGTTTGCTTGTTTACGTGCTTTTCATGTAAGTGTTTGTGTTTAGAGGCTGAGTCAACACTGTTTCTTCAGTTCCTCTCCACCTAACCTAAGGCAGGGTCTCGAGTTGAATCTAGAGCTTGTCTATTGGGCTAGGCTTGCTAGTGTGTGTATTCTGGGGATCTCCTGTCTCGGCCTTCCTAGTGCTGAGATAACAGAAGGCCACCACACCTACCTGACCTTTGCATTGGTTCTGGATCCAGTGGAGCTGCTTCTGCAAATGTTTTATCCACTGCACTGTCTCAATGCTAAAACTTTGCAAATTATGTTCTTTTCTTCCCTAGTGTTTTCTGTTTTGAATAGCCCTGGTTTTTTGGTATTGTTACACTAACCAGTCATCTAGCCTTATGGATCAACTTTAATAGCAATTTTTTAAATCAAACATTCTAACATTCTAGCAGTACAATCCAGGGGATGCTTGGTGCTTTGAAGCTTTCTAAGCTTGCTGAAAAATGATGGAAAAACATATTTTTTAAGAATTTGCCTAAACCATTAGTATTTATACAACAGCAGAAACTTTGTAAAAACTGACTTAATAGCAACAACAATAAAAAACACTTAAAAAAAAGCAAGAACATTTTCACCACAATGGAAAGTAGTTTCTTATGACTGGACATGCAGAGTTTCATGGTGATGTTATTAGTATTATGACTGAATCCTAAGGTCTTATCTTCGGCATATATTAGGTGTGCCAAATCTACTCAAAGGTAAAATTAAAAATTTGCCGGTCTAGATGAGAAGAGACAAAAAAGGAAAGTCAACATTCGAGACCCGTTTCATCACAGCTTTACAACAAATGCCGAGTAAACTGGTGGGGTTAGTGTCTATTTTCCTTTCAAAGCCCCGTTTGTTCCCTTTGTCCACAGGCTCTAGTAAAACCCACTGTGCACTGTACCCTTGGAACCTCCTGTGGCCCCTGGGACACTGCCAAAACTGGTTTGTGAAGAGTGGAAATTTTCCACTATCGCTGGGTGGGAGGACTCCTCTCGGGGCGGCTGGGGTCAGGGAAAGTAAAAACGGCGGTTCGAATTGGGGGACAAGGTGTTCCTTCCATGGCCTCCGGGACAGAGGTCTCCAGTAACCTGAGCAGGGAGTTCCAGCCGCCCCGGCGTCAGTGTCACGCTCCCGCGGTGGAGGGACTTGGGGCGTTTCTGAGCATGACCACCGTGCTTCTGGAGAAGACTCCGAATTCCAGCTCTTCCACCCAAGATTGGGTTCTGCTTTCTACACCACCTTCCTGCCATCCAGTCCTCTAGGCTAAGGAGAGCTAATTCCGAATGTCTGGCCCGTTTATTCTTCACTCTTTACACTTGGCGGACTCGCTCTTGAAAGACGTTGAAACGCACCCTACGGAACTGATGCCGCGAAGTTTCTTTCAGCACCTTTTCTGGCCTCTCAAGGCGTCCCCTTTAAGGAAACAGGCCCACCTCGTTCCTACTCACTCACTGGCTTTCCGTCCTGCTCGTCACTCTACCTTTAAGAATATTTCCTGTTCTTTCAACCCAACTTGTACACCTCCGCCCCCCGGGCCTCCTCATTGGGCGGCCCCAGGCCTGTTCCCGCCCAGTTTCTTCCCTCCACCTCCTCCCGCCCTCTAACCCAGTGCAGAGGCCTCCCGGCTTCTGATTGGCCGCGGCCGCAGCCTCCCCGGCAGCGCATTGGCGGACTGGGAGGTAGGGCGGGCGCGCGGCGCACTCAGGGTAGGCTGAGCGCGTGCAGCGGCGGCCGCGGGAGGGGCGGGGAGGGGCGGGGGGAGGGGGGCTGGGAAAGTTGAGGCCGCGCTGCCGCCGGGTCTCCGGCCTCGAGGGCTCGGGCTCGCAGCGGCGGCGGTGGCCGCGACACCGAGGCGGCGGGGGCGGGGGGAGAGGAGGGCCCGGGCCCGCGCTCCCCCAGCCCCGGAGGAGCGGGCGGCGGCTGCGGGCCGAGCGATCCTCCCGGCCGGCCACACACCGCTGCCTTTCCCGTCTGGGATCATGACCCGGGCGGGGGTCGCCGTCGCCGCCGCCTCCGCGGCCGAGAGCGCGCCGCCGGCGGGTGAGTGGCTCGGGAGAGGGTGGGGGCGCGGGCGGGCGGGGGCGGCTCCGGGGGGCGGCCCCGGGCTCGGCTCCACCCACCCCTACTGCTCCGGAGGCGAGGGCTCAGCCAGGTGGCGGTCCTGGCGGGGACCCCGAGCGCGCCCCGCGTCCCCCGCGGCCTCTCCGTGCCGTCCGCTGCAGGCCGTGGGCGCTCGTCGGGCGCCCGCTGCGCGCGCTGACCCAGGCCCGCGCCGCCCTGGGCGCATAAAGAGCTGGCCGGCCGGCTTGCCAGCCCCGGCCTCTGCCCGCCCCTCGCCTCTTCTAGCCTTCCTCGCCCCGTGGCTTTGCCTCGGACCCACTCGCAAACTCGGCGCCGCTTGCTCCTGGAACTCTCCCCCGAGTCGGAGAGTTGGGCTTGCGTTTTTCTTGTTAGACGCCTGCCTTTGCCTTTCTGGGCAGGAGTGGTCCCAGCGAGTGGCCAACTCTTCTGGGTGTAGCCTTGAAGAAACGTGAGGTTTCTGGACTCGTGTCGAGCTTGAACATTGTGGTTATCGAGTTCTTTTCTCTGTGGGGACATGGCCCTTCTGCTTTACTGAATTCCTCGGGGGCGGGGGGGGCATAAAAACCCAACTGCCAAGTCCTCACTAAAGTTCTTACCAAGTAGAGTGAACTCACACACAAAAACAGTTGTGGCAAACTTTGTAGGTAAAGAAAATAGTTCCTTACTTAAAGCAACGGGCAGATTTCTTGAGGAAGCTTGGCGACTAAGTTGATCCTGGAGCATTTCCCTGTAATTTGACAGACAGACCTGTCCTCTGAAAGACCAAGAAACAGCCTTAACTTTCAAAAGTCTCCCTCCTCCGCCCAAACCCCAGTTGTTGTATGGGATACTTATGTTTCCATTTATTTGTTAAGTACCTGTATTGGCTACAAAATAAAATACACTGTTACTCTTGGCACTTTCTAAAACCAAGAATAGTGTAAGGTTCCCTGTTACCTAAAGAATGAATGCAAAATATCAGTTTGCTTTGCCAGGTGGGTACCAGCTCTGCAGCCCATAAGATAACTGCGAATGCAGCCCGACCCAAATCATAAACGTATTTAAAATGTCAGTTTTTTGGTGATTATTCCTTTCCCGTAAACTAATTGCACAGTCTTTGAGTATCACAGTAGTTAGACACATAGGATAGATATACTGGACATTGAAGACTGAACTTTGGGCGCATTTGTGAAGAGTTCCGTAGTTAAGGCAAACCCTTGAGCAGGCTTGCAAGGAAATTGTCTGATGTGGGAAGACCCGACTCATTGTGAGTGGAACCATTCCCTGAGCAGGTGAATAAAATGGAAGGGAGCTAGTTTTGCATCTTGGCATCTTCAGCAATGCTGTGGATATGGTGTGAGCAGTTCCCTTTGCTCCTGGTGTTGGAATGAACTCTCCTACCAAGTTGGACTAAGAATTGTAACCAGAATCTTAAGAAAAAAATATACTGTCCCCCTTTTTCATCTTGCTTCCCCTAAACTCTTTGGTCAGGAATTGTGAATTTATTGGCAACGTGCAGGCAAACTGGCAGCAAGTGATGAGAACCTTATAGTTGACAATGTCCTGGCCCTATGTCAAAAATCTGGACAGCTAGTCTAAGCGATATGACTTCTGTAAAAACAAATATTAGATTCTCTTGATATTTAACAGGAGTTTTGCAAAGTTTGCGAGGATGAAACCTGGAACATTACCTAATACAAAGCCCTTGCATTGCACGGGTATAAAAGTAGCTTAGAATTGGAATAATTATTTTGTGTTGGTGGTCTATGAAACTTCACAGGAGCAAAACTCTAACCTTGTTGATTGTTCTGTGAACTAGTCATGGATGAAAAGCAAATGGGTTGCTTTCTGATTTTCAAAGCTCAATCTGTCACCAAGGGAAAAGAAGCTCTCAGAAAATAGACTGTTTAACCCACAGTAGAAGACAAGCTCCAGTTGGTCACTCTAGCACACAGTTGTTGCTTATAAAACATGGTCATAGGTCAAACCCAAGTCTTAATCGACTCACATTTTATCGTCCTGTAGTCTAACCCAGTGTTTCTCAGACTGGACTGTTTATTACAATCGCGCTGTTGTGTTTCCTAGAGACTGCTTTTGATCTGGAGAGAAGTTGACCTTGGGTGTACCTCTTAAAGCTCTCCAGGTGATTGTGTTCAGCTAGGACTGAAACCTATCATCGATGTAGACTCCACACTAGTAGGCTTGTGTTCCAGGCCAACCTTTGTGTGTTCAGTCTCCCTCCATTGCTTCCTTCTGTGAACCTTTCAACCCCCTTCCTACCACTGATGATGAAACTCAGTTGCCTTCTTTTGCTAACAACATTTCTCAAGATAGGTGTTCCTCCTCCTTGTACTTTTCCTCCCTGCCAACAATATTGTGTGCTTGTGTGCACACATGTATGCATGCTTTTGTACAGAGTTTTCTCATATAGCCAGGCTGGATGTGAATTTGAAGCAATTCTCCTTCGCACCCTTCCAAATGTCAAGATTCTGGGAATGCACTGTTACACATAGGGTCAGTGGTAGTTGTAATTATACTTTTAGGAGGGTTTTCCAGCCATGTAGTTTTTAGTGATAGGCTATATTTGGGCTTCCACACTGCATGCTGTTTAAAGGACTCTATTTTTGCTGATAGTGTAGATACATATTTTGTTCTGTGCAAACATAATGGCAAGGAGTAATTTAGTTGCTAGGTTCACAATGGTTTGATTTCAGTTGAAGGGTTTAGAACACTTTTGACCTTGTTATAGCAATAGTTTCAGGTATAATTCCACCCTGATGTCCCTTAGTAGCTTCTTCTAGTAACTTCTAGTATCTTAACTAGTATGTTATTGAGTTCCTGTTTGAAAATGTCAATTTTATCCATGTGTTTATCGAATAACCTTTAGTAGTTTAATCGTGTTCTCTTTAATGACCTCCAAACTAATTTATGTTTGTTTATGTGTTAGTACTTATTGTGTTGCTACAGGTATATGTTTATCAGCCTGTGAAATTCAGGGTATGATCACGTGTGTACATACATAGTGTTGCACTACGACAGAGCTAAAACCCCACCCCATAGAACTGTGTTCTCCAGCACTGCATGTGTCATTAGAGACACTAAATAGATGTGAGTGTCTGTGGTGTTATATATTATACAAAGGTAGCTATATACATTCCTAACATAGTCTGATTTAGCACTAATTGACTTTGCTCACTATGTGTGTGTGTGTGTATAAAACAGTTCATAAGGGTTAATAGGTTTTAAGTAATTGTAATTGTGACAGACCCCTTAAATATACAATTTTAGTACACACATGATTTGCACCTTGAGCATTTTGCTCTGAGCTTGTTATCCATAAAATATTTGTGAGATTCTTGCTAAGAGGAAAGCTGTTAAGTGTCCAATTGGATAGTTTTTCTTTTTCTCATTATATTTTCCATGTGGGTGCAATTGTGCTACTTCAGAGGGCCAGATCTTTTAATTAAATCAGTAGGCATGATAAGTTACTCCTATTAATGTGCTAATAATACTTTTTTTAATTCAGTTAATCAAGTAGTTATTGAATACTTAGCATTTGCCCAACACCGTTAGGTGCTAAAGAGAATACAGAAGCATTAAGTAGTGAACTCAGCTTATAAGGAATTTGAGGGAGGATTGGGAACACCCACCTCAGGTAATTAAGGGACCCAATGCAGTGTTCATTGGCTACTAATTTAAATATAAGTACCTAAGCTATGTTAGAACGATAATGAAAAACCAGAAATGACTGCTCTTGTTCATACTTGTTCAACTGCTTACAGAGCCCCAGATAGCCTTACTCCCAGTTAATGAAGCTATTTTCAGTTTACTAATAGCAGAAGGCTCACATTAGCTGCTATAATTTCTCAAACAGTAGAAGCTGTGAAGAGGAGGGACAGAAAAACAAAAACTAATGGTGTGACCTTGAAAGGTACCACTTCCATCCCTGCATCACATGCAAGACAAGTTTCTCTTTGGTTAGAAGCAACAGAATTTGACTTGTGCTAATTATAGCACAAAGTGGAGATTTATGAATGAAGCCTGAGTCAGTTTGTAGAAGTGAGAGAAGGTAACACACTGAAGACTTGATAAGGTTAGGGAACATTGGTAAGGCTAATCAAGCCCTAGCTAGTTTTTCCTTGTGCCAGAAGTCTTGGCTCGTTGACCTTGTACTCTCATCAGAGGTGAAACTAGGTTTGAAGTTCGAACTCAGAAGTGAGACAGAGAAGGTCCCAAAGGAGAAGCAGAATATGATTGCCAGATTGTTCAAACAGCATATATTTCCTGCAAACACATTGGGAATAGCAGCATGGAAGCTTTTTGGTGTATTTGTAAGTAGTTTGGGGAGTAAAAGTCCAGCTGGTTGAAGAGTGATTGGAAAAAGAGGAAGAGAGGTAGTATGAACTAGTTGTTCAAGCAGTCTGATTGCTGAGAGAGAGAGGGTATTGGAAGGAATAACATCATTGTAGCCTTTATAAAAATAGGCAATTATTGAGTAAGGATATATTTTAATGAAAAACACCAGTAGGGATGGTGAGATTAAATAATAAGAGAAAAGAGAGATGATGTAGTGCGCTGAATTGAGAATGACGAGATCTAGAGTATAAGAAGAGGGTTTGGTGTTAGCCATAAATTTGAAGGGAAGTTTGACAGACAGGAGTATACTTGCACTGGACTTCGAAGGGGTTGTAGGAGTTGGGCAAGCAGAGAATATTTGAAAAAGTCGTTTCAGGGGAAGAACAGCATGGATTTTAGGAAAAAAGTGGACTAAGTCTTACGGAATGAAGGAAGAACCTGTCTGAATTGGAAAGGAGGAAGAGAAGAGGAAGAACATGCATGGATTTTAGGAAAAAAGTGGACTAAGTCTTACGGAATGAAGGAAGAACCTGTCTGAATTGGAAAGGAGGAAGGGGGAAAGGGTACAGCTGTCTTTGGTATCTACGGGAGAATTGTTCCAGAATCCACAGCAGATAAAAAAAAAATTTAAGAATGAAAAGCCTTGTGTTCAGTGGCATCATATTTGCATATACCCTATTTATATCTTCTATACTTTAAATCCTGTACAGACTATTTATAATGCTTGTTACATAAATAAAGCCATACCTTGGGAAGAAGATACATTCAGAAATGTGTGAAGTTAGTTTTATTATTGTGTGAACATCATGTAGTGTACTATGACACACCTAGACAGTACGGCTTGCTATATATCTAAGTTGTATGCTGCAGTTTATTCTCCTGGGTTACAAAATATGCATCATGCTATTGTTATAAATACTGTAGGCAGTCATAACATGGTAGTGTTTATGTATATCAACATATGTAAGCATAGAAAAGATACAGTAAGGTATGAGGTGACCAGAATTTATTGCTTTATAGGAAGGATCTTATTATGTAGCCCTACCCTTGCCATACTCATGCTTCAGTGCCTCAAGACTGGGATTGCAGACATGTACCAGGACACCTAGGTAATACTGTATTGTAAATCTGAACACATTCTGTATGACTAAAATTTTGATCTAAAAGTTGACAGTAAAATGTCTGTTTAGAGTTAGATATATAAAAAGAAGTCTAATGTAATTGGTAATAATAAACTGGGAAACCTGAACATTATGAAAAGAATTGATATGATTTTGTGAGATTTGAAGCTGATGTTTGAGATTAGAGCCAGGTTAAATTTTCATTGATAAAATGAGACTTTGAGTGACTTATAAGGAAAAGTGGTTTAATATGTTCTAATAGACTTGTTTTAAAATTAAATGAGAAGAGAGCTTTGCCTAGCCAAAGATAGAGAACAAGATCAGAGTTGATAGGGAGCTTATTGTAACATAATGGCATTAGCCAGAAATAAAAAAGCCAGAAAACAGCCAGAGAAAGAAGGAAGCACTGAAAGTGAGACCTCATGGGAAAAGTTGAAGTAGGATTCCTATTAGAAAAAGCAAGTGTTTAAACAAGATCACCAAGGAGAGAGCATGCCAAATACATCCTGAGGGGAGACTGACAACACAAAACAAAACAAAACCCTTAATTTCGATGAAAACAAGCTGACATCAAGAAGGCAGGTGCCAGCCATGCTTAGGAGAAGTGGCCATGACAGAGGAGAGCATGGTTGGGAATGCAGTGGAAAAGTGGGGCAGAGAAGATGGCTGTGTTCTTTTTTGAATGTGAGGAAAATCTTGTGTAGTTAGAAGCAAAAAGTAAATGATTAAGGAGGGGCTGGAGAGGTGGCTCAGGGGTTAAGCCTCTGCCTTGCAGGTGGAATGTCCTGAGTTCAGATCCTAGACCTCACATATAGACGCCGGGCGGAAGCGGGGGCAGCCTGCGTTTCTGGTCCTGGTAGGGCCGGAGCCTGTGAATTCAGGGCAGAGTAAACAAGGAAGAGGTGGAGGTGTCCATGGTGGTTCCTGAATTCGCCCATGGTTCTACACACACACACACACACACACATACACAATTGATTTCTCACGGGGAAAGGAAGAAAGGTAACACTGAGCTGCTATGCACTGCTCACTCTAGATTCCTTAAGTGTATTATGTCTTAAACTCTCAATAGTCTTCCCTAAAGTTGGTCATGTTCTCGTTTTAATTGTGAGGGTACAGAGATTCTGAAGAGTACTTAAAGACTGAATGATAAATGTCAGTCTCAAGATGTGAGTCGTGTGACATTGAAAGCTATTTTCATAGCATCATAGAATTCATTCCTTGACACCTGGAGACTTGGCTTTGGTGGTAGTTATATGATTGAATCTAGTAATTATGCCATAGAACCATTTTAGGAACTTTGTTCATGTGTTTTCTTTTTTGTGGTGTGTGTGTGTATGTCTGCACTTGCACATGCTTGTGTGTGTAGACATACATAAGGATGTGGAGACCAGAGTACAGCACCTAGTATCTTTCTCGGTCATTCTGACTCCATGTGCATGGTACTGCCCAGCTCCATATTAGGAGCTGTAAAAGCTTTCCTGCATCCTACCCCAGCCATTTATTCCTTAAGCAAATGATGAGTGCTCCCTGTGTATGTAGCACATCACTGAATGAAACAGTCATATGTCTGCCTTCAAAGATATCACATCTCCTTAACCTGTCTCTGGAAAGAATCTAGTGATTCTAATGATTATTCCAGCATTAGAATCATTGCTGTAGCAGTAAGTTAGTGTTTGCTGAGTTTGACTTTGTGACAGGCCCCCCTCTATATCAGCAGCACTTAGAGGCGCTAACACCCTTGACTAGAAGGCAATTATGCATCAGGATGTCAGTACAAGAGCAGGAGTTAGGTTTGGATTAGCATCCCTGAAATCAGAGTTGCCAGAAAGATTAATGCTTATGATAAATTTTATATTTGTATAGATTTGGCCATGTTATTACAGAGAAGCCTTAATCATTCAACAGTTGAGTAGCACACTATCTATGTTTCATGCCCTTAAGATGCAATAAAGTTGTCCCTGTTCTAAAAGTGCTAGGACATCAGTGGATCCTTCAGAATCAAGAGAGTTCTGTGAATAACTTTATGTAGATTTTAGAGTTGAGCACATCAGAGCAATAGTTGTAGATGTTGGGAGCTGTGTTTTCACCGTCAGAAAAGGACATTATGAATCGGCAGTGGAGGAAGACTATACTGAGCTCTGTAATTCTGGTTTAGGATAAAGATTGAGGGGCACACCTCAATTTTAGTTTAGTATAATTATAAATACAGAGACAAATGTGCCTATGTGGGTTAGTAAGCTGAGAAGACCTAAAAGCAGCAACACCAGTGGTAATGAGCATACTGTACCATATTGCTATGAAAAAAAAATGAAATCAAGAAAGTTTCAGAAACTCTAAGCATGATTTCTGTAATTAAAAACTTCTGTAATAGCCTGAGCAGCAGTGTGGTCATAACAGATAGCTAATGAATTAAGACCATCAAGGAATTCTCCCAAAGGATTCTAAGATGTTGAGGCACAGGATATATCTAGAAGAGGATCTAACATGGCAGACAATTTAAGTAAACCCCTGGCAGAAATGGACAGTAGGTAAGCTACTCAGCCTGTTACTTGATGGGTGATAGAAGAAATTGCAGATTTGTGCATTTTTATTTTAGTTTTTGAGGTACGGTGATATTATGAGCTCAGACTGACCTGGAATTTGACCTGGCTCTAGCTCAGACTGGGTTTGAATGGATCCTCCCTCTTATCTAACCTTCTGAATGCTAGAATTAAAGGCATGCCACCACCATGACCAGATGATGCTACTTTTAATTAAAGGATAGGATATTTAAAATTTAATACAGTTGGTACTCAGTAACTATATGCTCAATATATACATATTTCCAACACTTGATTGAAAATATTTAGAAAAACAAATTGTATCTGTACTGAGTATGTGCAGATTTTTTTCCTTGCCATTTTTCTCTGAAAGAACAGAATAGTATTTGCATAGCATTTACTTTCTGTTAGGTTTTAATCCCAGCAGTGGTGAGCTGAGAGGTAGAGACAAGCAGATCCCTGGAGCTCACTGGCTAGTCATTTTAGCCTGCTTGGCAAAGGTCCAGGCCAGTAAGAGTGTGTCTCAAATAAAAGGTAGGAGGCAACTAAGAAAAAGTACTCTTGAGATTGTACTCCTTCACATGCCATGCACCCACGTACATGTGTGTGGTTCAGTTCAATATGAAGACAACATATAGTCCAATTTAGAAATGGGAAAATATTTCATCATAAGTTTTACCAGAGGATATGTAAGAATGGTCAGCAAATATCTGAGATTGTAGGTTGCATACATCATACACATATGGCCAGTATGTCAAGCTTTGTTGTCATTGTGACAAAAACTGAGGTGAACACATCAAAGGCGGAAAGATTCAGTTCCGCTTCTCATTTTGGAGCTTGACCTTACTGCTTCTAGCGCTTTGGCAGAGAGGACAGAAGTTGAGGGGAGGAGGGCAGATAGTGAAGGAAGCTGCTCACTTCATGGTCAACCAGAAGCAGAGAACAAGAGAGGAAGGGTCTATAGATAAGAGAAACCCTTCAAGATCATATCTTCCCGTGACCTCCTTCTTCCAATCAGGCCCCAACTTCTTTTGTTTCCTTTCAGTGGCATTCAATTATAAGTCCATTAATGGATTAATCCATTGATTAAGTCAGAGTCCTCCTGAGACAATCATTTCCCAAATGAACCTTTCATAAACATTTCATAGTCAAATCATACTAGCCTATAAGCATATGGAAGGATGGTGAATGCCTTCAGTCCTTAGGAAAGTGCAAATCATGCCCACTAGGATGGATTGGAATGAAGGTCAGTCAAAAAGCAGACCCTGATTAGAATACATAATAGTAAATCCACTTGGAAAACACCTTACTGCGGGTGAAACCCAGGCTTTGTGCATACTGAGCAGCTACTCTACCACTGAGCTACATTCCTAGCCTCTTTATCCAGTTGTAATTTGTTCTGTGTTTTCCTTTTGTTTCTGTAATTTCTACAAAATGTATGTATAATAAGATTGAAAACACTTCAGTCAAAAAATATACAGAAGGATGTGCATAGGGTATATACAAATACTATACCATTTTATATAAGAAACTTAAGGACTCTTGCATTTTGGAGTGTGGTTCTTCAAATTAATTCATGCACAAACACCATGGAACAACTATATTTGGGTATTTATTAGTAAATTATTGATAATCAACTAACTCCTGATTACTTTTTCTGAAAGTGCATAAACTGTTCATATGATTAGAGAAAATTATAACTCCACTGTATTTAAGTTTAATCAACCTGAAGCCAAGCTTTGTGTCTGGAAAAAAGTCTATTTGCCAAGACCTGGTAAGACCTTGTCCTGAGAGTGCAGACACCAGGTTCTGGAGAGGTATATACCTAAGTGAGCACAGAGGTAGGTCATGGAATTCATGAATTGTAGAAGAGAAAACATCTAACACATGACCAGTATAGGAGGTTTCTTAAAATTATGAGGAATATTTATAAATGGACTTGAAAATAAAGAGGAAAAATTTATTAGATAGTGAAATGTAAAAATAGAAGAGAGAAGAGGCAGAATCCAAGTAAATATAGCAATAGTTACAATAAATGTGATTGACTGAAACAAATTCCCATTAAAAAGACTTTTAGATTATATAGAAACAAATCTTCAGATTGTGTTTTTCAGATAGATATAAAACAGCATGATAACAAAGTAAGATACATACATATGTGAGGCAAATGTTGAATGAAAGAACACATGGTAATATTGTTATCAGAGTTTAATTCTAGATGGTAAACATTTAATTTTTTAAACTACTTAATAAAACCTTATTCCTAAGCAGCTAGTAATATGCATGCATGGTATATATATAACCAAAATACAGGAAATGACTACAAAGAAAATACCAACTCCCCAAAATTGATTTTATCAATCATAATGCAAGAAAACTGCTAACAAATATAGCATGGCAAAAAAGAAAACGAAAAGAAATATTACTGCTTAGAAAGTGTTTTATTTCAGCTCAGGTTGAAAGGGATGCAAAAATTAAATGTATAAAGAAGAAAAAAATTGATCATAAAATGAGAAAATTAAACCTATGTTTGACCTCACTAGTCTCTGAGCACAATACCACAGTACCTCTTGTTGCCGTTGGATGGATACAAATTTGCATGGTGTTATTAGATCTTTTTCATGAATCATTTTCAGTGACAACAAAGAAAAAAGAGGAATTAAACATGGTTTTCATTAACAGTTAAAACGGGTCATTTATTCTGTATAGATATTCAAAAGAATAAGTTAAGGGATATTGTTACATATTTAGAAAGCTGTTCATAATGCATTTTAATTCAAAACATTTCAGAATGACAGCATGGCTTCATTTTTATTAAAAAGTTTCTAGGTGTGAAATAATATAAATATCCCTGTAGAAAGACTAGAAAAATGTATGTTTAACTGATTGCCAATGAGAGGAGAGAATTGAGTAGATAATACTGGGTTGATTCCTCTCTATAAAAAAAAAAGGGAGGGAGAGCGATATTGGAGTAATTGTTTTATTTTTCAGTGCTTAGTTATTTGCTTATTTGCTTAGTATTGAACCCATTGGCTTGTACATGCCAAGTGTTTACTGCTTATCTACGTTCCCAACCCTCTTTTCAATATTTAAAGATAAAATTTAACTGAATTTAAAATTTAACCAAAATTGCATACCATTTAGAAGTCTGTACTATTTAGAAATGTATTACCTATGAAAACATCTCTTATTAACCACTCTCCCTAATCATTTTGTTTTCATTTTTATAGTACTAGGGATGAAACCTACAGCTAAGCTAGTACCCTATTGCCAAGGCTCATTCTGCGTCTTGAAAATGTTATTTCAGATGGTTTGTCCTAGTGTCTCTACTACAGGATTCAGTGATCCTATGTTCTGGTATTTATTTATCTAGTCCCCTCTCCTCCAAATTCATATGTTGAAGTCTTAGCTTCCAGTTTAGAAACAAATTCTTTAAAAGGTAATTATTAGAATGGGGTCAGGGTAGGCTATAATTCAACCTGTTCTCCTTTTTGACTGTTCTAAACATTGCTGCTGTGAGAGTTGGGTGTGAACATATATGTTGTGGTCTATTCACCTCTGATGAGGGTGCCAAAGACAGACTCAAGAAATTATCCCAGTCAAGATTAATTTGGTGAATCAGTGAGATTACTGTGGCCATTTATCGAAGTAGAGGCAACTTATGGGCAGCTATACCACCTAAGAATATAAGAGCCTGCTTCTTCTACTCTCCAGCCTTACTAACAGTATGTGTACTCTCTGGGAACTCTGTGAGCATGGGGAACCCCTCTCCCTACCAGGAGGGAGTGTTAGTGGGCTCCTCAAAGTACACAAGTCATGTGGTAATTATGTTTACATTTTGAAGAGCAGCCAAACTGTTTTCCTAAGTAGCCATACCATTTTTACAGTCACACCAGAAATGTATGATGACTTCAGTTTCTCTCCATTTTTATACTTGTTTGTTCTAAGCTAACTTTATTTGCGGTAACTCATGTTTATGTTTCCTTAATGGTCAGTGATATTAGATTAATTTTGTTTGCATATTAGCTATCTATATATTTTTTTCTGTCTATTCCATTAGCTCTTTCTTGCTTGCTTGCTTGCTTGTTTGTTTGTTTGTTTGTTTTGAAGCAGCAGTTTACTTTATCTCAGACCAGTCCTGAACCCAGGCTGACCTCAAACTTGCTGATGGTTTATTGACTCATCCTCCAAGTGTGGAGATTACAGACCTGTGCCACTACTCCAAGCCCACATTTTCTTCCTGCTTCCCTCATCATCATCCTCCCCCTTTGTTGTTCTTCCTACCTCTCTCTCTTCCATCTTTCCTTCCTTCCTTTTTCTTTGTGTAGCCCATGTTAGCCTCTAACTCTTTATCCTCCTGTTTTTATCTTCCCAGTGTTGGGTTGATAGTGTTATTCAAAGTTGAAAAGCTCTTAATTTCTTTTTTTTATACATTTTTTATTATTATTTCCGCTCATACAAACTTCATAGGTACACCAGTTCCCTCCCTCCTCTTCCCCCGAACCCCCTGCTCCCCCTCCCCTCACTCCTCCCTCCCCATCCCATAGTGCCTCCCCCCCCAATTCCCAGAGAGTCCTTTATTGTGCATGCTGACTCTCCTCTGGGCCCTCCTCTCCGATGACGTACAAGGACCCAGTGGCCTTTCCCTGAACCCTTTCCCGTGTTCCCCTTAAGCATAGGAACACTACTGTGGCTGTCAATCCTTTTCCTCCAAGGATCTTGGTGCCTTTAGCAGATGCTAGACTTTGTGAGGTCAATAGTGTGTTGGACATTGCTCCGGGCATGCAAAGTCCAATTATGATTGCTTCGGCCCTAACTTGTGTGGAGTACCTTGAAAATCATTGCTCCTCCCATCCCTTTGCTCTTACAATCTTACCGCCCCCTCTTCCGCAAATGTCCCTGAGCTTCTAGATGGGGAGAGATTAGTCTGGACTAGTTCTAGGTGGTTGATATAGAGTCTCTGAAGTTCTGGATTGTGGTTTGTTGATTTTCTTTTGCAGTTTTGCTGCTCCTGCAATGCCCTTCACTCCATCCTCATGGGCACTGTATGTCACCCCCTGGCCAGAGACAAAAAGCTGTTAAACTGGAGTCTTGTTATAAGGAAAAGCTCTTAATTTCTATGAAATTCAGTTTCTTTTTTTCTGTTGTCACTTGTGCTTTTGGTGTCATATCTCAGAGTTTCATAGTGCTACTTGTTGCATTATTAATGCATTTGAGTTAAAGTTAATATGTATTGTGAGGTCTAGCTTCATTCTTTTCTGCCTGTTGATTATCCAGTTACTCCAGCTTTTCTTTGTTGAAAAATCTATTCTTTTCCTTGTTGAATGGTCCTTGGGTCCTTAAAAAAAGAAGTCATTTGAGGCTGGGGATATGGCTTGGCAGTTACACACTTGCTGTGCAAGCAGAAAGACTGGAGCTCAGCTCCCCAGCTCCCGTGTAAAATGCCAAGTGGCTGTGACAGTCTGTGTGAATTCCACCCCTGGAAAGTGGAACCTGAGAATCCAAAGCTGGTTAGCCACATTAGTACACCAGTTCCCTCCCTCCCTCCTCTCCCCCCCCGAACCCCCTGTTCCCCCTCCCCTCACCCCTCCCTCCCCATCCCCTAGTGCCTCCCCCCCCCCCAATTCCCAGAGAGTCCTTTATTGTGCATGCCTGACTCTCCTCTGGGCCCTCCTCTCCGATGACGTACAAGGACTCTGTCTCAATAGTATGGTGACGGTTCCTAGTATCAGGCTTCCACATGGCATGTGCATACATGTATGCCCACATACATGGGAACACATACATATGCAGGCATTACACACACAAAAAAAAAATGGAAAAAGAAATCTCCGTATTTTTAATTCTGTTCCATGAATTTCCATGTTATCCCATGTTGACATGCCTCTTTATGATAATTGTTGTTTTGTAATGAGTTCTGAATTTGAGTCTTTCAACTTTGTTCATATTCTCAATCTTTTACTTTTATCCAATGCCAATTCTAGAATTGTAGTCAAAAAACTTAACACATTTAAAGCAAGTGATTTGACTTTTTTTGTTGTATAAAAAACTATAAATCATGTTCTTTTTCTTTGCATATGGCTTTCCGTTGATGCTTTTGCTTTCTTTGAGCTAGGGATCTTGTTAGAAAATAAGTTTTCTAGCCTGGCATAGTGCTTATGCCTGTAATCTCAAACTTGGGAGTACGAAGCAGGATAATTAGTAGCTCAAGACAAAGCCAGGCTTTATAGCAGTTTAAAGGCCAGTCAGGGGGCAGTGGGGTGGGAAAGGAAAGGAAAAATGTCTTATTTAGGTGCCATTCACATATCTGTTAATTCACTCATTTCATGTTACATCCATGGTTTTAGTTTGTTCATAAGATTGTGAAGTCATCACCACAGTCAATTTTAGCACATTTTCATCACCCCCCCAAAAAGGAAGGAAGGGAGGGAGGGAGGGAGGGAGGGAGGGAAACTCTAGGTTCATTAGTTGTTTCAGGGAAATCCAGTTTATGAGAATTGACTGCTAAAGGCAGAAAGAGAGCAGACAGGAAGGAAAACCACAGACAAATCCAGGATTTCCCAGAATGTGGTTTATTCGTGATGTATATAGGGACAGAAACCCACCTCAGGCAGCAAGACAGGAAGGTAGAGTTTGTGTTCCAAAATAGACTTAGGTGGACAAAAGTAAGCTTTCTGTCTGACAGAAATGTTTCCAGTATGTAACTGGGCTCTCCTTGCTAAAAAAACAAAACTCTTATAAATATATCGATATCAATGAAGAAACTGCTCAGGTATTGGCTAGGGAAATGGCTTAATGGTTAAGAGTGCTTGCTGTGTATTTATGAGGCCTGAGTTCAGATTCCCAGCACCCATGTAAAACGGTCAGGTGCCTGTACTTGTAACCCCATTGCTGGGGACCCATGGAGGGTGTGGAGACAGGAGTTCCAGATTTCAGTTAGAGACCCTGTCTCAAGGGAATAAGTTAGAGAGCCTTAGAGGAAAACACTGAGGACCTCTTCTGACCTTTGCATGTGCACACTGTGCACACCTACATACACTACACATATGCACATGTGAAAAGAAAAACAAAATTGTCCAAGTGCCAGTGGTCAACATGAATGCTCAGTTGACTGTCTTCATGACTGTTTATGCCTTAGTGTTTCTAATTTGCACGATGATAGTCCATTACCAGAAAAAAATGGATAAACAGCTTGTTTTGTAAATTCACACAGTTATAAGTTCATGCTTGACAACAAAAAGGAATAGGCTACTGAAAAAAATCCATAAGCATTATATTGAATGAAAGTATGCCCTAAGAGAATTTTCTTTTTTTTATAAATTTTTTTATTTATTATTTATTCAATTGTGTGTGTATGCGTGTGCACGCGTGTGTATGTGTGTGTGTGTGTGTGTGTGTGTGTGTAGAACCACAGACGAATTCGGGAACCACCATGGACCACCTCCATCTCCTTGTTTACTCTGCCCGGAGATTCACAGGCTCCGCCCTACCAGGACCTGAAATGCAGGGCGCCCCCGCTTCCACCCGGCGTCTATACGTGGGGTCTAGGATCCGAACTCAGGATCTTCTGCTTGCAGGGCAGAGGTTTAACCCCTGAGCCACCTCTCCAGCCCCCCTAAGAGAATTTTCAACCATTACATTTACAAAAGTTCTACAGAGGAAACAGGAGAATGGTTGCCTCTAAAATAGGAAGGAATTGATAAAGAAAAAAAACATGAAAGAACTTTCTCTGGAGATAATTCTGTAACTTGATGTGAGTTAGGTCACACGTTGTACGCATCTGTCAGAACTCACTGCCTGTTATACTTAGTGGATCTTAAGTATGAAATTTTATATGAGTTTTATTTTACCTCAAGGAGAAAAGGTTGTAAGGGGTGATTCTGATATAGGTGATCTGAGGACTACAAGCTAAGAATTGTTGGATTTGATTTGTTTCCAAATTATTGCTCGTTATGATAAAAGCGATAATAATTCACAGGTTACTTATATTTAATACTTTGGCATTGTCATTAAAATACATGACACTTTATTTTAAGAGGCATGTTCATTTAGTCATATAAGCGTTGTGTTTAAAAATGCCATTTGAGGCTGGCTGCATGACTCAGTGATAACAAAATTCAGGGTTTAATAAACGCTTCAAACATTTTTTAAAAAAATATTTGAGTATGAGAGGGAGAGAGAGAGCAAAAATAGGTGGTGAGCACATGGTAGCATATTCGTTGAAGTCAAAAGCGATTTTCAGAAACCAGTTCTTTCCTCCCTACCACGTGAGCTGCAGAGATTGAAATTAGAGAACCAAGTTTGTACATTGTAAGGTGCCTTTACCTGCTGAGCCATCTCATCCCACACAAAATTTATGGTACAAAAAGATTTGTAATAATGTAGTCTTCTGTTCCAAAAAATATTCTTATTTAATATAAAAATGTAAATTTTGAGGCTAGGAGATGGCTCAATTGGCAAAGTGTTTGCCACACAAGCACAAGGATCTGGGTTCAGATCCCTGATACCTATATAGAAGCTAAATGTCGTGGTGTACACCTGTAACCCCAGCACTGAGGAACAGGAACAATGATTCCTCAGACTTGCCAGCTAACCAAGTTAGTCAGATTGTTGAACTCCAAGTTCAGTGATAGATGCTGTACCAAAAGTAATGTGGAGGCCATTTGTGTAAGATAACCTGGTTTTGACCTCTGGCTTACACACACACACACATATACACACACACACAGAGACATAAATTCTTTCTGGGTATAATTGTATACACCTATAATACTTCTGGTTACTCAGGAGCCATAGGTAGAAGGATTGCTACGAATTTGAGGCCAACCTGTTCAGCATAGCAAGCTCCAGGTCAGATGCTGTCTCAAAAAAATAAAAGTTGTTGTGTTTGTTTTTGTTGTATTTTATTTGGAACAGGGACAGGAACTGTGTGACTCTGACCGGCTTAGCATTCATGTTCCTCCTGCCTCTGCCTTCTCAGCCCTGAGATCACATGTCTATGCTGCTGCACTCAGGAAGAAATGCAGTTGCAATGCAATTCTGATGTTGAAAGAATCAAGTATGGCAATAATTTTGCATCAAGTCAGATGTAACTGAACTTGTGGATAGAGATGGATGTCTATCTGTTGTCTGGGGAACTGGATAATTTCTATTAGTAGCTATATTTCCCTTTCACATAAACTTCTGGCTTTTCTCTAGTGCAGTAAATGTAGTGTCATTCATTTTAAAATCTTAGATGTTTAGAAAACCTTATGTATCTTGATCATAACATGAATATCTGTAGACTTTGAAAAGTGTAGAAGGGAAAGAAAGATGGGAGCTAGAGTACCAGTCAGATGCTTGAAAGCTCTTCAGTTCACGGTGCCTGCCTGGAGGGTACAGGACATGATCCATACACACCATTGACAGGAATGTAAACTATTATATTAGGAAAACATCGTGGAGATTTCCTCAAAAAATTAAAAGTAGAACTCCCAGGCATATGCCCAAGAAATGAAGTCTCTACATGAGAAATACTCATGCTATGTTTATTCACTGTAGCCAAGAAACAACCTGTGTCTATCATTGATGAATGGACACAGAAAATGTGGTGCATGTGCCCAGTTTTCCTCTGTAAAAGTGAAGTTCATACAATAATGTGTGTAGAAGAGTAGATGATCGTGTTTGGCAAAATAAACACGGCACTTGTTGTCATTCTTGTAAGAAATCTGAAAATGTTGATCTCATGGATTCGGAGAGCACAATTGGGGTGGCCAATGACCAGGGAGAATAGGATTGTGGCACCCACATCTAGTAAAAGTGAATAACACCCTGCAGTTCTGTTGCTGATAGGGTTTCTATGAAGTATACCATATAGTACTTTTTAAAGATGGAATGAAGGATTTTGGATGTTTTTATCATAAGGAAATGATAAATGTTTAAGGAGTTAAGTTTACCCTTATTTGAACATTGAATAGTTATTGAGGCATTATAAAATATGCAAAAATATATATAACTTTTAAGTTAATTTTTTAATTCTAGAAAGTACAAAATTAATCTATAGTAATAAAGGAGATCTGTACTTCTCTGGGGATAAGGGAGTGGGAGTAGACTAGAGATAGTCTGGAAGGTAGTTGGATGTGATAGATGGATTTGCTGTCTTGAGCATGATCATACTTTCTTGGACACCTTTTGTACACATTAAACAGATATGAATTATTGTGTGTCATTTGCGCCTCAGTGTGTCAGCTAGATATATTGTCAAGATACCTGACGATTGAAAGCTGAGCTCTGGTGCATTTGTGAAGAATTAGTAGTTGAGGCAAGCCTTGAGCGGGGATTGTCTGCTGCAGGAAGACCCAGTGCATATCCTTGGAGCATTCCCTGAGCAGTAAGCTGATATTCTTCAGCGTACTGTGGCATTCTTGCTATGGCATGTGAGGTCTGCCCTTCTCTCAGCAGTCATGTGGCCAGTTCCCTTAGCTCCTGGTGTTGGTAGGAGCTCTTCTGCCGAGCCCTAAGAACTGTAACTGAGTATCACCCTCAAGAAAAAATAGAAACCTCCTGTATCCCTAAGGTCTTTGGTCATGAATTTATCAGCAACTGCAAAACTTAGTAATGAATTTGTTTGTTTGTTGTGTGTGTGTGTGTGTGTGTGTGTATGTGTGTGTTGTGTGTGTGTGTATGTGCTGGTATCTTGCCTGGGCATGGAAATCACAAGAAAGAATAAAAAATCTCTTGTTCTCCTAAGCTCTTTGATTATGACTTTATCAGCAACTGCAAAACTCAGTAATGAGTTTGTTTGTTTGTTTGTTTGTTTTGTATGTGTATTGCCTGGAGGGGAGAATCACAAGAAAGAATAAAAAAACCTCTTGTTCCCCTAAGCTCTTTGGTTATGAATTTATCAGCAATGGCAATACTTAGTAAAGCTTTTATTTATTTGTGTGTGGGGGTAACTGCATGGGTGTGGGAGCATGTCTGTAGTCATTTGTGTGGAGGTCAGAGGACTTTAAAGGCAGTTTTCTCCTTTCACTTTTACAGTTCTAGGGATGAAAGTCAGATCAGTTTATCAAACTCATGTTGTAAAGCTAGCATAAGTGCCTTTAACTCACTGGGCCATTTGGCAGTCCCAAAAAGAGGCTTTTGAAATTAACAGCATTCGTTCGTTTCCTTTCATAGGGAGAATTCATGATGGCCCTGCTTTCTGCTGAAGCTGCCCAGCTGCTGTCCCTGGCCAGCCTTTATCCCATGGCTATTTTGTGGCTGTGAACATTCATTGATTTTTCTTTTCTTGTAGCAAGGAGAAAACATAACCTATAGACCATCTTCTGGCAGAAGATGAAAGATTTGGATCAGAAACGGGACGTGGTAGAATCCAGAAATTAAAAGTGAAGAAACTCCACAAACCCTCAAGTAGAAAGGTGACAAGGTTGGGTATTTACACACTAGTCCTGTGTTGCCATCAGAGGTTCTGAGTATGTCGCTTCCAGACCTGTCGGTGCCTTCGCTAGTCACAAAAAGGTGGAATGAGAACAGGCTTCTGGAGGTGGGTTTAGAGCAGGCTTCCTTCCTTGCAGGCTGCTTCAGTCGGTACTGTCTGTAAGCCCATCCCTGGCCTGGATTCCCTCCACTCACTACCCAGGGCACTTTCCTGCCTCTCTCAGCCCAGAGTTTATCTGAAATATCTCCTTAATACTCAGCTAACATTTCCCAATCCTATCTGCATCCAGGCACCATGGTATTGTGACATCCTTGTATTATTTCAGTCCCTTCTCTAAACAACCCAGTTGTGTAGATAAAAAGCTCAGGTCTCAAAGAGATTGAACAACTTGCCCTGTTGTTTTCCTCCCTTCCCAGAGAAAAAGGGAAGCCGCACTTGTGTCTCCTCCTGCACTGTAGCAGATCAGGTACCCCGACTTGGCAAGTCTCTTTTAGAAGACTGGTAGGTAGTGCTGAGGATTTAAAAGTATTTACGTTTTCTTTATGGAAGTTTTGAAAATCAGATAAGAAAAAGTGCTCCTGGCCTTATTTGATTGCAGTTGATGTGTATTGTTTTCGCCTCCGGGTTTTTTCCCCATATATATTTCCCTGTGGAACATCCATTCCAGCTAAGTGTACATTCCTGTAATCCATGTCACCGTGGAGGCTCAGGCAGGAGGATTCTAAGTTCAAGGCAGGTACTGCCTTGAAAGAGAGAAAAAAGAGAAAAAGGAAGGAAGGAGGAAATGTGTTGTCCTTATATTTTAAACATTTTACAAGATTTATCCCTGAATGTGTTGGATCAGTGTGGGGAGTAGAGAGGACATGCTCGTCACAATATACAAGTGAAGGTCAAGAGGACAGATTAATGGAGCAGGTTCTCTTCTTCACCTTTACAGTGGTTCCAGGGATAGAACTCAGTTTCCCCAGGCTTATACAGCAAGTACCTTTACTCATGGAGTTATCTTATTGGCCCCTTCATATTTGAAATATTAACAGTTTTCATGTCTACATTTTAATGACTCAAATGACATGAGACTTTGAACAGTTTGAAGCTTAAAGAAAGCCCAGCAAATGAAAGGATGAATGGATGCTTGCTTCCATGTTTGAAATATAATACTTATACATTTATCCTTACTCTTTCTCTCTTCCCCCTCCTTCCTTCTCGTTCTTTCCCTTCTACCTCCTATCTCTTCTGTTCCCTTCTTTCTTCCCTTTTCCCTCCTCTCTGTGTTAAGAGAGGAGAATCATGTCATACACTAGGAATCTACTCTTTTAGCTCCACTGTGTTCTGCCTGTCTTGCCAGGTCTTGGTGGCATTCACATCCCTGTTAAGCTTTCCTGGATGTGAGTGAGGCACACTGTGACTCTTCCTCTGCAGTCTTAGGCACTTTCTGGTTTTCTTCACATTTGACAGTCACTATGTTTTACATCTGCTGCTTATAAAGTTCTTTCCAGGATAATCTGGCAATATTTCTTACAGTGCATACAGTGGTTTTGGGGGTTTTTTTTGGCCATTTTGGGCTTTTGAGGCAGAGTCACATTCTTCAGTCCATGTTCTTTGGCACTGCTGTGTAGCCCAAGCTGTCCCTGAACTCATGGTCCTTCCACTGCAGCTTCAGTGCTGGGATTTCAGGCATGAGCCCTGTTTCCATTGCCTCTTTTCATCAACATCTACTAAGTATTCTTCTAGTATTAGTTATATTTCGTATTTTGGTATTCAAATCAAATTGCTGTTGATCAATTTCTCTAAGCTTTACAATAACTAAACTTCCTGTTGTATCTTCCATCCCTTCATAGGTTCTTACCACTGTCACCATGCCAGAAATGACAGAGCTTGAGACTCCTACAAAAAAGCAACACAGGTATGTATCAACAGGCCCCAAATAGTATTATTTGTGCCGGTAAGAAGCAGAATTAGTTCCTATTTAGCTAAGCAAAGTTAGTTGCTTAGCCCACTAGTAAAGTTGCATTTGGATCCTTAGAAAATGATCAATTTTATGTATAAATATATGTAGACTTATGAAAGGGATATTGGTTAAAGTGTGCCTGTCCTTATTAGAACAAGCGTGGTCATCAGTAATCAAAAACAATTCAATTAAATGTTTACTTTCTAATGCTCTTGAGTAGTATACTGTGCTAGTTTTATAGATCTTGAGATAATTATGTTGCTTTCTGTCTGGATAGAGTTTTCTGCATTATAATTCATTGAAGTTAATATTCACAGCATTATGTTCATTTTCTTGTGTAGTTTCTCTTTTGAGTTTCTACCATTTTGAGTAGTATCTCTGCTTAGAATTACACAGCCAGTTTTTTTCAGTAATATTAAAATTACAATTGTCTTTCCTTTCCAAATATCTATTAAATAGTGCTAATGTATTTGGTAATTCAAAAAAGGGAAAAAAATCTATGTTTTTAGTAGATGGGCTGTTAAGGAAGGTATGAGCTTGTGAAAAGATTGCCAGTATGCAGTTGTCACTGTGTAAGTGTGCCTTTGGCCCCTGTATCCCCGTCTTGGGAGTTATGTAGATAGTCTCTATTGCTGCTTGTGTATACCTTGCCTGTGTACCAGGGCAAGCATCACAAGTAACCTACTTGGCACATCACTTTGAGAATTTACCATCAATTCAATTACATTTTTCAAGTAGTTAAAGTTTCAGTGACTCATTTTCTTCTCAGCCCATGATTTTTGACTATCAACAGGGAATTGTTCTTACTTTCAGAATTGTCTTATAAATTTATGTAAAGGTATCTGCAGTTAGGCATTGAGCTAAATTTTCTTCTGCTACAATTTTTTGCTATTTATAAAAGTTGGTGTTATTTATTTTCATAACTTTTAGTAATTTTTTTCTTTGGCAGTTTTATACACGTATATGATACATTATTCATACTCTGACCCATCATACTGTACCCTCCTATCTCCTTCCATCCCTTATAGTCTCCCACCACATACAGAAATCCCTTTCCCACATTTGTGTCTTTTTTTGTTTTGTGACCCACTAAGTTCAACTAGAGTTGGATTTAGAACTGTGAAGTGGAACCTGGTAGGTTTATCATAGTACATGGCTGAAGACAATGACTGCCCCTCCCAAAGTTTATTTTTATGATTCCAGAAATAAAAGTGCTTTTCCATTATCTTTACAATGTCTTTTATCCTTTTGTTCCAGAAAGAAAAACCGGGAGACACACAATGCAGGTATGACACAATAAATTATGCTTGCTAGCATTTTTTGCTTTCAAAATGAAATTATACCTCAGTTGATTATCAGATTTTATAAGTATAGAATGATTATTTGTTAAATTTTAGGAAGGTATACCTATGTTGTTTTTATTGACATATATTCTGGGCACCTAGTGTGGAGATGACTTTGTAACATCTGATTTGTAGACTGGCTTCATGAAGAGATTAGTATGTTCCTGAAGCTACTATTAGAAAGGCTTTCACCATGGAGGAACTCCAGATACACTTCTCTTGGGGATGGCAACCTAGGGAAGTAAGAAAGAGATAAATAGCAGACTTCAGATCTTATGGACAGTCTTTTAAATTAAGCTGTCTAGACTCCTATTATAGGAACAAATGTAGAAAATAAATCTTTGATCTTATCCTTTTTTTTTTTAGCCCCATTTTTCTTTCCTTTATTTTTTTAATGCATTTTTATTATATTTCAGCTCATACAAACTTAATGGGTACACCAGTTCCCTCCCTCCTCCCTCCCTCCTCCTCTCCCCGTACTCCCTGCTCCTCCTCCCCACCCCCCTCCCTTCCCATCCCCCAGTGCCTCCCGCCCCAATTCCCAGAGAGTCCTTTCTTGTGCATGCCTGATTTTCCTCTGGGCCCTCCTCTCCGATGACGTACAAGGACCCAGTGGCCTTTCCCTAAACACTTTCCCGTGTTCCCCTTAGGTATAGGAACACTGCTGTGTCTGCCAATCCCTTGCCTCCAAACATCTTGGTGCCTTTAGCAGATGCTGGACTTTGTGGGGTCAATAGTGTGTTGGACAATGCGCAGGGCATGTAAAGTCCAATTATGATTGCTTCAGCCCTAACTTGTATGGAGTAACTTACATATCATTGCTCCTCCCATCCTTTTGCTCTCACACTCTTACCGCCCCCTCTTCCGCAAATTTCCCTGAGCTTCAGGATGGGGAGAGATTAAGCTGGCCTAGTTCTAGGTGGTTGATATAGAGTCTCTGAAGTTCTGGATTGTGGTTTGTTGGTTTTCTTTTGCAGTTTTGCTGCTCCTGCAATGCCCTTCACTCCATCCTGGTGGGCATTGTATGTTACCCCCTGGCCAGAGACAAAAAGCTGTTAAACTACAGTCTTGCGATAAAAGCACATTCAAAGGTAGATGTAATAAAAGTGGGAAACCACAGTGAGGGAGGGGTCTATCACCAATTTGCACAACGGTTACTTTTTAATCTGTCAGACTATATGCCCTCCTCTTCTGGTGAGATCATACCCCCTCAGTAGTAAATGATCAGGAACAAAAGTCTGTGAACTTAATCATATGTGTCATTACTTATTTGGTTCCTTGATGGAGGCCTATTTTCTCTGCTGTAACATGGTCCCTTCTCTCCTTGTTTCTGGTGTGGCCCTCCTACCCCATCCCACCTATTCATAATCCTTGCAATTACTGTCTCTAGGTGGGCTAGGTGGGTTTGGTACTAGGAGCCACCTATTAGGGAGTACATACGGTGCTTAATTTTCTGGGTCTGGGATACTTCACTTAATATAATTGTTTCTAATGACATCCATTTCCCGGCAAATCCAGTAATTCATAAATCTTTGATCTTATCCTTAAGGATACACAGCATACACAGAATTAATTGTGCATATGTTTTCAGCTTGGCACATTTGTAACATTTTATTTTGTATCATGGATGAATTCAGACAACCAAATTGACACATTATGTTCTGTTAGTCTAGACATGCTCCTTTTCTTAAGGAAAGGACCTTTGGGAAATTTTACCAATAGAAAGATGTCTTAGGACAGGGATTAAAACTGTGCCTCACAAACAGAAGGTCCTGAGTTTGGATCCCAGGTCCCACGTAAAAAATACCACGCTGAACCAACAGTGGCCTGCACTTTTGTCCCTGGTGGATGGAGCCTGGGAAATCCCAGAGTAAAGCAAGGAGGTAGAAGCAATCCAGGATGATTCCTGAAGTCACCCTTAGTCCTCCACAGGGACCTCTGAAACACACACACACACACACACACACACACACACACACACACACACACACAATAAATGAATAAATACATACATATATACATACATACATAAAATATTGGGGGGGGAAGAAAGATGTCTTGACCAATGGGGGATGAGTTTATTGCCTTTGAAATTTCGTTTATCACCATGAGTAAAGAATCTTAATTTTTTTAAACTATGGACATTTAAAAAACTCTTAGATAACAACAGATACTCTTAGAAAATACAGACAAAAGACAAAACTGTTCTTCATTACTTTTTGTTTGTTTGTCGTTTTGGGAGGAGCTGTATAAATTAGGTATAGTCTTTGTCCATATGTCATAAATGTGTGCTGATTTTAAATTATTAAGAGCGAGTAATTAAATACCCTTGTAGAAGATGCCATTACTGGTAGATCATGAAGCCAAAAGAAAAAAAAAATCTGTTTGTAAAGGCAAGTTCTACATTCTGCCCAGGCCACAATCTGAAAGATTGCCTTAGAAGCTCTAGAATACCTTATTTTTAACACAAAATATCCAGGAGTAATGTTTTTCTTTTAATATCTTACAGAAAAATTTTAAACTCCTGTGTTCTCTTGCTCCTTGCAGGATGTCCGCCTGGAACAGGTCACAGTTAAATGAGAAGCTGCCCTGTTCTTTAGGTAGGAAAGGTCCTACATGACCAGTGTGGACATTCCAGAAACTATAGAGAAAAGCAAGCCAGTGACTTTCCTTGTCTGCTTTAAGACCTATCTATTAGCTGCTTCTAGTCAAAAAAGGCCTCTAGTCTTCCTATAGCAGATGTTTAAGCTCTTAAGCTCTATAGGAAAGTTATATTTATCAAAAAGCAGCTTTTTTTTGATAATTCAGTTTATCAGTAGGTTCCTTATTTATTTGACTATCAGGTAATTAGTAGTTAGTTACCTGATATTATATTGAAATGATTGCCTAATACAATATTATCAACAATTCCTGCTTTTTTTTATTATTATTAAAAATTTAATTATACATTTTAAAATTTTTTACCAGTTCCCTCCCTCCCCCCTCCTCCCCCCGAACCCCCTCCTCCCCCTCCCCTTCCCCCAGTGCCTCCCCCCCAATTCCCAGAGAGTCCTTTATTGTATACGCCTAACTCTCCATTGGGTCCTCCTCTCCGATGACATATAAGGACCCAGTGGCATTTCCATAAGCCCTTTCTCTTGTTCCCCTTAAGCATAAGATCACTACTATGGCTGTCAATCCCTTGCCTCCAGGGGTCTCGGTGCCCTTAACAGATGCTAGACTTTATGAGGGCAACAGTGCGCTGGACATTGAGCAGGGCATGCAAAGTCCCATTATGATTGCTTTGGCCCCAACTATTGTTGAGAATCTTGCAAATCGTTGCTCCTCCCATCCTTTTGCTCTTATAATCTTACTGCCCCCTCATGGGGCTTCTGAATGAGGACAACAATTCCTGCTTTTTATAAGTCTCTTCAGTAGATAATGTTGGGTAAACATGTCTTTATTTTTTAATATTTATTATTGGGGGATGTGTGTGCTGGAGTGTGTCTGTGGAAACCAGAAGATGGTTTTGGAAGTTTTTTCTCTTCTTTCATCATTTGGGCTTCAAAGATTGAATTTAGGTTACCAGATTTGCACATAGGCATCTTTATCCACTGAGTCATCTCGCTGGTTCTGGGTAGATATTTCTTAGCAATTTACTTACCTAAAATTTCTTTGCCTGAGGAATAGTAGACAAGTTGGTTAGAACGATCATAAGGTTTCATGAATGGATTTCTCCCTCACCCCCAATCTAGTGGAGAGGCATAGAAAGAAGAAAATCAATGCTGGAATAAACCGAATAGGAGAACTGATCCCATGTTCCCCCGCTCTGAAGCAGGTAAGAATCCACTCGTTTTCATTCATGACTTGTGAACACACAGTTTTGTAAATTATTTTTAGTGCCTAAATTGATTTTATTACTGCCATTTATGTGGGTGGGGTGTTTAAATTTTCTTCACTTTTTCCTATATTTCTGACAGTCACTTAGTTTTCTTTGTGGTCAAATGTGTCATATAATTTCTAGACCTCCTTATAGTACATCTTCTAATAAATTACTAAAGCAGTCCCAACATATGTATGTCATTGTCTACTAGGCCTTTCTGTCATTTTTCTGCCATCTGACATTCTTTACACTTTTCGATTCAATTCTTCTGTGTATCCTTAATTTATTCTGCAATGTTGTTTTATTTCCTTTCAGTTAGGTCTCGCTGTATAGCATAGGACTTTTTATAGTCTCAGTCTAGCAGCTCTGTGGTGGAATTTTAGGCATGTCACCACATCTGGCCACATCATGTTCTGCCAACTAATAGCACTCACAGATACCATCTTAATGCATAATACTGTTCCCTTCTGAAGGTAACTTTGGATTTCTTCCAATAATAAGAATAAAGCAGGGCTGGAGAGGTGGCTCAGGGGTTAAGCCTCCGCTTTGCAGGCGGAAGGTCCTGAGTTCGGATCCCAGACCCACGTATAGACGCCAGGCGGAAGCGGGGCGGCCTGCGTTTCTGGTCCTGGTGGGGCGGAGCCTGTGAATCCCGGGGCAGAAGGAGGTGGAGGCGTCCATGGTGGTTCGCGAATTCGTCCGTGGTTCTACACACACACACACACACACACACACACACACACACACAGACACACGCGTGCACACATACACACGCACATGCACACAGTTGAATAAATAATAATAAAAAAAATTTTTAAAAATTAAAAAAAAAGATGTTGTAAAAAAAAAAAAGAATAAAGCAGACTTGTTTTAAAAAAAAGAGTAGAATAATATGCTTGTCATAAAAAAGTTAGAAAATTGACATCCAATATACTCCAGTTATGACCACTAATGAAATGTAGCTAACATGGTTCCAGACACATGGCTTCCTCAGCATGTGTATGTGTATCCAGTTAGTACACATAGGGGGCTTTTGATGGTAAATCCATCTCCTCATGTGATCTCTTTTTTTTTAATGATCAGGTAGTTTTTTGCAGTGGGGTATAATTTGTTTGAGCATTCTGTGTCTTTGTTGGAAGGCTTTCCTTACTTAAATGTTCACTTATGCAAAACTGGTTTATTTTTCCCACTCGAGAATGAGGCTTTCAAAAACTGTGTTTTTGCGTTTTTATGGTCCTAACTGTGTCTTCTTCTGGAGAAGGGTAGTTGTATTTTTTTCCCCAAATAAGATGCTACCAATCTCTTGCTTGGGAGTAATCATGGTGGAAGGAAAGTGTATTCACTTGCTGATTTTGGGGAGGAGCTCTTTCAGGAGTGGAGGCTGGGGAGTGCCTTCCTCTGCTAGGTTCCATTTTGTTTGACCCTCCTCAGTTAGGAATCTCATTTTTTTTCCACTTTGCTCCAAGCATCCCTGAAGTATAAATTTTCTAGTTCAAGGCTGGCAACATGGCTCAGGGATTAAGACTGCCTCGCAAGCAGAAGGTCCTGAGTTCAGATCCCAGGACTCATCTAAAAACATCAGGGGGCAAAAAACGTGGTGAAGCCTGCACTTCTGGCCTTGGTGGGCAGAACCTGGGAAATCCCAGAGCAAAGCAAAAAGGAGGTTAAAGCAATCCAAGATGATTCCCGAAGTCATCCTTGGTCTTTCACAGGGACACATAGTGCTTTCTCTCTCACACACAAACACACACACACAACACACACAATAAATAAATAGATAGATAGATAAATAGATAAATAAATAAATAAGAATTTTCTAGTTCAGCTTTCTCAGAAAATAAGCTCAATTAGTTCTCTGAAGAAAGGAAACCTTAGCCAGAATAGGTAGAGTATGCAGATGAAGTCAGCATCTGACTCCAGAACAGCTTTAAGATTTTCCTTATAATTGGTGAGTGCTTTGTCCCATCTGTAGGAGATGACAGATTACTGCTGTTATCAGATGTCAATTTTCTTCTGATTCTCGTGTTGACAAGGGATAATATTGTATTTCTCAGTTTATTTGTTCGTTTGTTTTTTCTTTCATATTGGGAATTAAATCCAGAGCCTCTCGGATACTAGGAAATTCTAACACTGAGCTATACCGTACAACACCAGCCCTGGTTTTCTTTTTTTCTTCCTCTTTTCTTTTAAAGAGAGAAAGGAGATGTTTTCAGCCTACAGTTTCATCCTGGTTTTCTTTCTAAAGTAAAGAGTTTCCTGGTTTGTGTGGTAGATCTCTGTCTTGAGATTCGGTTGAAGGAACCCAGAATTGAAGCTTGTTGCAATAAAGCACTATTTTACAGTGATTCACACATGAAAGAGTTATCAATGCAGGACTGGATAAAGTAAAGGCATTTTGGGGTCGAAGTTAGCCATTCATTATCACATGTTTAGTAGTTAAAGAAATAAGCTATAAGTGGCTGGTAGATAGCTTAAATATTTATCAGAAATAAAATGATAAGTAGAGTAAGTACAGCTGTAAGAAGAATCAGGTAGACCTACAAATGTTGTGTGAAAAGTGCCTATAAGCTATACCTTGAGTAAAGAATGCATGGCATACTGTTCAAGGCATCCTTCTCTCTTTTTTTTTTTTTCAAAAGGATAAACTGGCATAGAATGTTTCTGAAATGATATATAAGCAACTGTGTCATAGATGCGTCTGAGTCAGAATCTGGAGGGCTTTGGCATAGAGGAATGTTACTTTTCAGTGTATATCCCTTCTTATATTTGCACAATCATGTTTTGTGCTTTGTATTGTGTGTATGTGTATTCATGTATGAGCACACGTGTGCAGATGTGTATGTGGAGACCCAAGGTACTTATTAGATGTCTTCCCAAGGTACTTATTAGATGTCTTCCTCAGCCACCTTCCACCTTTTTTTTTTTTTTTTCCTGATACAGGATCTGTCACTGAACCTGGAACTCGTTGATTCCACTAGGCTGGCTGTCAGCAAACTCCAGGGGCCTGTCTTGGCCTCCCCAGCATAGGGATCACATAATTGAGCTTCCATGCCCAGTCTTTTTTTTTTTTTTTTTCTCTGTCTCTCTCTGTCTTTATTTTTCTAGTTTCACAAGCTGTCATAGTTAAGCCCAGGTGTCAACTTGACTTTTGAGGGTTTGAGCTCTGGGCACAGTTGTAGAGAGTTGATGGTTAAGCCCAGAGCAAACCTGAAGGAGATTGTCCAGCTGGTAGGGAAGACCCAGCCCATGGTGGGTGGGATTAGTCCCTGGATAAATCACAGAGAGCTGGTTGAGAGAGTTGGCATCCTTCTGTATACTTGGCCAGACAGGCCTGTCTGGCAAGTAAGGATTGTCCATCTCTCAGCCGTTATGGTGGCCAATTCCCTCGGCCCTGGTGTTGGTGTGTGCTTTCCTGTCAAGCTGGACTATGAACTGTAACCGGACTGTCATAAGAAAGTAAACTCCTTGTTCCCTTAAGCTGTGTAATGGTCATTTATGAGCAACCATGCAGCGGACTGCAACACGAACATCTTTCCCCGCTGCATGGCACTTCTCAAACCAAGATTGAAAAATGACATTATCTTAAGTTGTTGCTGTAATTCACTATTCAATCTGGCCAAAACGGTGTTGGTTTCCTTATTACGTCGAATTGATGCCTGAATAGCCTTTTTGTCTTTTCCAACAGATCTGAGAAGACAAACGGGCAAAACTCAGGGCCATCATTTCTTTGGGGGAAATCATACAATTTCTATTGCACAGTTTGGTTTGTCTTTTCCCATCTTCTTTTCAAAAAAAAAAAAAAAAAGAGCCATTCATAGTCTGTGGGTCACACAAACAGGCTGAATTTGCTTCTCACTCCCACTATCCTGCCTGTCAGCTTCTGTAGACTCCAGAGTTCCCTCTGGCTTGTCTACTCTTGTAGGGGTTTAGACCTCTTGTGGCAGACCAAGTTGCCTCTCTTTGGCATGTTGGTTTGGGAAGGACAAGTCTCACTGCATTGAGTTCCTAGATGTAGCAGTCCTGCCTTGAATGGAATATCTTGTCCAAAGGTGAACCTTCCCGTCTTTAGGTTCTTACAATATCATGACCCCCCTCTTCCAAGAGGGTCCCTAAGCCTTAGGATGGGAAGAAATTAGGTTGGCCTGATTCTGCGTGAGCCTTGCTGAGTTGCTGGTACTCTGCATTGTGGCTGGCCATTGCTGTCCACTTCACTGCTCTACTGCCCTAGGCTGTATCTTGTCAGGGTGTTGAGATCTTCTACCTCTGTTGTAGAAGAAGACTTCTAGGCTGAGTGTTAAGTGTTGTTCAGATCTGTGGATATAATAGTAGCTGTTTACAGAGCTGTTTGGTGTACTACCTATAGGTTCATTGGCTGTTTTTCCCTACTGATCTATTTCCTTCCCTTTTTTAGGTTCTTATTCTAATTAACAGTGACAGGAATATATATTCCATCCTGACAAATGGGTCTTGAATTCAATCAGAAAGCTGTTGGTTGTCTCCTTGATACTCATGCTACTTTTTACTAGTAGTCATCTGTTGCCATGATGATTTTTATTGCAACTTGTAAATCTCATGAATTGATGAGGCCTGTTATTATTTCTATAGTTTTTCTAGCTTCTACAGTATTCCTTGGTACTGTGTAAGCTACCCAGCAAGGAAGAAGCTCTCAGACTAGTTGCAGTTGATGTATTTTGTCCATGTTGTATGATCCATATGTGTTCCATATTCAGTAATAGGGTCTTACTGACAGCTTTTTGGCAAAAGTCTATAATGTTTGGGGTCTTTTGAGACACCTCTCTGACTAACATTTTTCAGGAAGTTACTTCTAGTATAGTTTTAATTGTCACTGGGTTCTAAGTAGGTCAGCTTAGGGCTTTTTTTTTTTTCCTTCCCCTGTTTTCCTTACTCTGTGCTCCTCTGTATAGGGACTGCCCATTCTTATGCCTTTCCACGTCCAGTCTTCATGCTTGTGTAGCAAACACTTTTACTGAGCCATCTCCCCAGCCTCCACATTATGTTTTCAATTTCAAAAATTGGTAAGAATAAAGGATCATTTCAACATAAAAATCAGCTCTTTTTACCAAAGTTTAGGAATGGGATGTAGTGGGACCAGAGTATCAAAACTCAATTCAAGTGGCATCCCTTTCTCACCATTTCTACGATCACTTGTAGTTGTTGCTTACGGTAGAGAATAATGTAGCAGTTAGCCTGCATGGTTGCTGATAAATCACCATCAAATGGCTTAAGAAAACAAGGGGTTTATTTTCTCTTAAGATTGTCTAATTACAGTTCTCAGTCCAGCTTGACAGGAGGGCTCACACCAACACTAGGGCTGAAGAAACTGGCCACACCATATCTACAGAAAGGCTGAAAGAGGGACAATCTTTACTTGCCAGACCAGCATGTCTGGCCAAGTATACACAAGGATGCCAACTTTCTGTGTTTTATTCCAGGGCCTAGTCCAACCCATCATAGGCTGGGCCTTCCTCATCAGTTAGACAATCTCCTGCAGGTTTGCTCTGGGCTTAACTCAATCACGAATTCTCTCCAAATGTGCCCAGAGTTCAAATCCTCAACTGTCAAGTTGACACCTGTGCCAATTATAACAATATTAAAATGGAAATTATCACAAGGCTCTGAAGTCCCTCTGTGCCTCTTCTCTGGCTACTGTTTCTCGTCCTCCCTGCCCTCATGTACTAAATCAGCCCTGTAATGGGCCTTGCTTCCTCAGGATATCCCCAGGGTGTTTCCTCTGACTCCTTCAGGCTTCCTGCAGGTATCACCTAACAGAGAGGACTTTTGCAAAGGTTCCTGTACCAAAACAGTATAGTTGAGGCTTTAGTGCAGGCTGCTTTAACAAAAGTCCTATGCAGTGACTTTAATGACAAAAACATCATTTAATAGTTTTGGAGGCTGAGAAGTTCAAGATCAAGATTCCATTTCAGGGTGTGTCCTCACATGGTGGAGAAAGAGTATCATTCTTGTCTTTTTATAGGACACTGCTTTAGCTTTATTACATATTGCTGTGATGAAACACCCATCCCAAGCAGCTCTAGTGGAAAACAGGGTTAGTTGGCTCACAATCCATTTACAGTCTATCATTGCAGGAAAGTTACAGTGCAGGGCTTGAAGCAGCTATTCGTCCACAGCCTGAAGAGGGCAAGCATGTTTGCTCACTCTACATTACATGGTTCCAGACCCCTGACTAGAGAGTGGTCCCCACTCACTTTGGCACTGAGTCTTCCCATATGTTAGTACAGTCAAGGCAAAGGTGCCTGCTTGAAAACCTGATGACCTGAGTTCAATCTCTGAAAGTTCACATGGTGGAAAAAAAGAACTGACTTTCCAAAGTTGTCTTCCACCTGTCACCATGGCATATGAATAAACTATTTCTTTCTCTCTCTCATAAATAAATAATATGTATTTTTTAAAAGACAGTCTCTCTCAAATGTGCCCTGAGGCCTGCATCCTACATGTCAGATTGACAATTAATATTAACCATCAATGGAACTAAACTCATTGATGTGGGACCCCAACTTCAAATGCCATCACAACAGGAATTAGGAGTTGTGAATATGAATGTTGTTAGAGGGACACAAAAATTAAGTCCGCAGCATTGGAGTGTTATTCACCATCACTCTTAACTCCTTCTGTACCCTTTTATTTTGTGTGTGTAACCTGTCACCTCAGTGTGTACTTGTGTATGTAGGTATGCGTGTGTATTTGCATGTAGAGACCAGAGGACAAGATCAGTTGTAATGAGTCAGGAGCCTTCTGAATCATCCACCTTGTTATTTTAAGTGTGTGTGTGTGTGTGTGTGTGTGTGTACACCAATGTGTTTTATATGTTAATCTGTGTATAGGCATATTTGAACATGTGTGTACATACATGTAGAAACAGAGGACAACCTCAGCTGCCATTCCTTCTTGGGCATTCACTCTCTGCCCTTCTTTTTTTTAGATAGGATTTCTCATTGACCTGGGATTCACCAGTTAGGTTTGGCTGGCTTTCTTGCTGCCCTAAGACTAGGATTGTAATTATGTACCATCATGTCTGGCTTTTTGATGTGGGTTCTGTGGATTAACCTAGGTCTTCATGATTGCTTAGCAAGCACTTTACTGATTGGGCTATTTCTCTAGCCAATCCCTTGAGTTTTTTACATATATATTTATATTGAGGGTAGGTGCTTTGCCTGTGTTATTACCCTATCCTAGATCAGAACCTGGACATAGTAAGTGATCAGTATCTCTTTAGTAAACATAAAATGACCAGTGGAAACTTTTTAGCATTATGCTTGTTGTGAATTTGAAAAGGTTATACATATCACATATGTGTGCTAAAGCCAAAGTTTCAAATTTCTTCTAACATTATCTTACTCTTCAGTGAATCTTTAAATGCTTAATCTTCTTTGCAGAGCAAGAATATGATCCTGGACCAAGCCTTTAAATATATAACAGAATTAAAACGGCAAAATGATGAACTTCTGCTTAATGGAGGAAACAATGAACAAGGTAAAGATTTTGCATTTTATTTGCTACATGTTTAAGTGTGTGATTTAGAAAAATGTATTTTAGGATGTCAAAGGGTCCCCAATCCTCAATCCCTCAATTTTGAAGACTAGTAGTGTTATTTTAGCTTAATTTTTCTTCCTCTGTAAGCAATTGCAGCCTTTCACACATACTATAATTTTGATTTTGATCATTTCTGTGTATTTCATGTTTACCTCAATCATAAGACTGATTAGTAAATCTCTTTCATTCCAATTTCAGCAATTAAACTAAGATAGGATTGGTTTGGGTTAAGTCTTAATATATTGGGCTGGAAAAATGGCTCAGGGGTTAAGTCTTGTAGTTCGCCTGCATGGTTGCTGACAAATCATCATCAAATGGCTTCAGGATACAAGGGGTTTATTCTCTTACAATAGATTGGTTATAGTTCCTTGTCCAACTTTGCAAGAGAGCTCACTGGCCGAGGAAACTGGTCACACGATCTTCATACAGCAGCTGAGAAAGAGACAATCCTTACTTGCCAGACCAGCATGTCTGGCCAAGTATACAAAGGATGCTGACTCCCTCACCAGCTCTCAGTATTTTATTCACCTGTTCAGGGCCTAGCCTCACCCACCATGGGCCAAGCCTTCCCCATCAGCTAGACAATCTCTTGCAGGTTTGCTCTGGGATTAACTCAACAACTAATTCTCTATAAATGTGCCCAGAACTGAAGCCCTCACCTGTGAAGTTGATACCTTTGCCTAGCTATGACAAGCTTCTACCTCACAAACAGAATGTCCTGAGTTCAGAGCCCAGATCCCACATAAAAATGCCAGGAGGAAATGGTGATGGTTTGTACTTCTGCTCCTACTTGAAGGCAGAACTAGAAAGCCCCAGAGCAAAGCAAAGAGGAGGTAGAACAATCCAGGGTGATTCCTGAAGTCACCCCTGGTCCTCCACAGGCATACATGATGAACTCTGATACACACATTAAATAAATAAATAAATAAATAAATACTTTTTTAAAAAAGAAAATTCTTGATATAACAACTCAAAATATGAATATGTCCTTTAATGTAATGTTTACATCACACTCCCTGGTGATTTAATGATACTTGGTTGTAGCTATAACTTTTTCATGTCAAATGAGTTCTGTTTTCCAGCAGCACTGAAGAGAAGCTGAAAGGAAATGTATCCCAGGCAAGGGAAATGCTCATGGTGATAGGCTAACTGAATTATACTTTACTTGTGGCCCAGTCAAAAGCAGATATCTTCCCATAATAACCTTGCAGGACATCTTAAAAGATTAAAACAGGCTGGCTTTGTGGTCAGGACATGTTGGGCTGTGCTGTTTATGATGGGTGGGAAGGATATTGAAAAGTACATCCAAGAGGACAGCATTCAGAATTCTTCTTTCCGTGGAGTTAAATAACAACTTACCTCTCTGGATTAGCTCTTTTCATAGTCCAGCCATAAAATAGCTAGTAGATAGATGGATCCCAGGGAGTGTTTGGGAACCATTGAAGAAGCTTGAGATACAATGATTTCCTTTGGTTTCAAAGCACAGAAGCTAAGACAACTATTGGAAAATACTAGGCATGTAAGGCTCAGTAGATACTAGATACGGCTTAAGTTGGCTACTTTGTTACCGCTGTTGTGATCATTGTTTCTCTGGTTCTTTCTGTGGATGTAGTATACCTCCATGACCCCACCTTTTTCCTTTAATTTCTGCTTTGCAGAACACAGCTAGCTTAGCTTGTTGAAGAGTGGTGGAGAGCGCTGTCAAGAGCGAGACGAGCCTCCAAAGGGTCAAGGGCAAGCAGTGCACACTGCGAAGGTGGGACTAGACCAAAGACCAAAGAGAGGTTGTGCCAATCTATGTCTTAGGTAGCTTTACACTATTTCTAAAGTTTCTAGAACCAATAGCTTTTCTTGAAGGGTATATTCCTGTCCAGGGGTTTGACAGGCATGTTTTGATTGACTTACAGGAGGGAACATTGGTGTTTCTTCCTTGGTTATCAGAAAGCCCCCTACTAGATAATAATCTTACAGATTTAAATAGTTCTGTTCTGAATGTCTGTCTCCCCAAGGCTGAGCTCTGACTGAGTCCATTCTTTCAGCCAGTAATAGAGTCTGCTGCTTCAGGCCTTGGTTTTTCCAAGCTGCTGAGTATGAAGGAAGAGTCCATTCCTGATGACTCTAGGCCTGCTAATAAATAAACTAGCTGCTTGAAATCAATAGGAGATGGGGCTTGAGTCTCTTTGTCTACTTTTGGCTGAAATGGGGCACAGAAGAGTTTTGAGGTCTCCATGCTGGTAACTTTTTTTGTTTTGTTTTGTTTTTGCATTGTTATAATTTTTATTATAATTATTTTAGTGTGTGTGTATGTGTGTGTTTATCAGAGGGCACTGTGTGTCCCTGTGGAGGCCCAAGCATGATTTTGGGAATCATCCTGGATTGCTTCTACCTCCTTTTTTGCATTGCTCTGGGATTTCCAAGACTCCACTCACCAGGGCCGGAAGTGCAGGCCACCACGGTTTATGCCTGGTGTTTTTAAGTGATACCTGGGATCCACACTCAGGACCTTCTGCTTGCGAGTCAGAGTGTTAACCCCTAAGCCATCTCTCTACCCCCAGGCTTGGTAACTTTGAATCCTAAGAAAATGATCAAGGGAGCCCAAATTTTTTGAATTAGATTACTGCAGTACCATCTGAGGATGGGTTGCCTGTAAATAAGAGGAGATAAAATTAAGACAACTAAACACACAAGATCTAAAGACCAATGTGATTACTAAGTTTATAATAGGTAAGATCCATCTCAATCATGAAAATTCAGAGATCTAATTCCAATGTTATTTTGCAAAAGGGGTCACCATTTCCTAGTTCTTGTGAGGGTTGAAAACGGTAAGATAGGTAAAGCACCTACACTTAATCCCAGTATATACTAAATGCTTAATGAATTGATAAATCTTAGCTGTTGGTGTTCTCATTAATGATACATTAAATGTCAGTGACAGAAAGACTGGCCATTATTACATAGTACAGAATGGTTGTCTTTTAGTTTCTTTAGCATTCTGGTGTCTTCTTGCTGGTCTCTGTTCATCCTTGTTGAAATGGAAATTTTCAGGCATCAATTAGCCTTGAGGATTAGTTTAAAGTAAGAATATTTTACCACCTTGGCAAGACAGACAGGGATGTATGAGACCAGAGACCATAAATACCAGCAGTCAAAGCCGTAGTGGGACTTGTGGGTAAAGAAGCTGCCTTTCTTAGAGAAGGAGAGTGGTATGGCAGAAAGCTTAGGCCTGCTTTGTATCTACTTGGTACCTCTCCAGGAAAGGTGGGTCCCATTGCCTTGCTGGTACTCCTTGGGGCACCACCACTTGATTTCTTACATGTCCTCATTCCTGTTTCAAGGAAAATATAGTAACTAGTATAAATGATAAAAGAGCCCACCTCTCACCCCAAGTCATGTTTGCTATTGCAGCATTCACATGGTCCTATATGGATATTCAGTGATACTTTCCCAGCATGTTGTCAGGAATCAGTCTATTTTCCCTCACTTTACCTATGGAGCTATGTTATTGAAAAGTTATGAAGTAGAAATAGTGACATTTCTACATCATGCAAGATTTTTCAGTGATTGGCCATTACTTTAAAAAGGGTAGGCTCGAGGTATCATTCTGAACAGAAAACACGGTGGCAAAGAGTTGAAGATTCTCAGTTGAAGCATTTGGAATCACAGAATTAGAATTTAGTAGCTTAGCATGTTGTTATTTTATCAAGTTGTTGTAAGTACTGACATTCACTAGTAACTTAAATTTTTATTTCAAATATAGCTGAAGAAATTAAAAAGTTACGTAAACAGCTGGAAGAAATCCAAAAAGAAAATGGCCGCTATATTGAATTACTGAAAGCAAATGACATATGCTTGTACGATGACCCCACAATCCACTGGAAAGGAAATCTTAAAAACTCAAAGGTATCTGTTGTTATTCCAAGTGACCAGGTCCAAAAAAATATCATTGTCTATTCCAATGGGAGTCAGCCTGGTGGAAACGGCCAGGGAGCAGCTGTTCAGGGGATAACCTTTAACGTTGGTCACAATATACAAAAGCAAACTGCCAATGTGGTGCCAGTCCAGAGGACTTGCAATCTTGTGACTCCTGTGTCTATTTCTGGAGTTTACCCTTCTGAAAACAAGCCGTGGCATCAGACTACAGTTTCTGCATTGGCTGCCAACCAGCCAGTTCCCCTTTGTCTTCCTGCTGCCATTTCTGCTCAAAATATTCTTGAGCTTTCCACCTCTGAAAGTGAATCTGGTGTACTCAATGCCACTGGTGGCTCACTGCTTGCTGTTTCGGTTGGGCTTGAGCCTCACCACCATCGCTCCTTGCCCACGTGTCTAAATGATCAGAATGCTTCAGAAAAGAACAATGGGCAAGAGAGCCCCACGTTGTTAAAGAAAACAGCACCTTGTATTACAAGCATCTCCCCCAGCTCCTCTACACCTGCCACTAAAGTGCACCAAGGAACCAAGTCCTGTACGGGTATACAGGACTTTAGAGGAGATTTACAAAACACCCTTGTTGTTTCAGTTACCACGACACTCTGCTCCCAGCCTCCCAGATGTATAGGTGACTCTTCTCCAGTGAGTGTTAGCAAGACCACAGACTCAAGTGTAGCCACCACGGCCTCTGGAGTAGGGACGGCTACTCTTCTGGAAAGCACTCTTTCTGCAAATCCTTTGGACAACAGTTGGACCTTGCCTTCTTCAAGTGTGAGTACTTCAGATATGAAAAACATTAATAGCCTTACCCGAATTTCTTCAGCTGGAAACACACAGACAACGTGGACTACTTTGCAGCTGGCAGGAAACACTATTCAGCCTTTAAGCCAGACACCATCATCTGCGATGACTCCAGCATTAAATGAGTCTGGTACCAGCCCCACCCCAAGCAATCACAAACACGTGGCCACAGGCGTCAACTTAAATAACTCCCTTCCAGCAGACGGGCAGCCAGTTGAACAAGCAGTGGTAACTTTGCCTTCTTGTCCACCCGTACCTATGCAACCACTAATTGCCCAGCCACAAGTTAAAGTTCAGCATCCAAAAAATATCCTTCCCTTGAATTCAGCAATGCAGGTGATTCAGATGGCTCAGCCAGTTGGGTCAGCTGTCAGTGCAGCTCCTGCTAACCAAAATGTTATCATTCTTCAGCCACCCAGCACAACTCCATGCCCAGCAGTGGTGCGGGCAGAAGTTCCCAACCAAACAGTAGGTCAACAGATCGTCATCATACAGGCAGCTAATCAGAACCCATTGCCACTCCTCTCTGCTCCCCCTCCTGGGTCAGTTCGACTTCCTGTCAATGGAGCCAGTGCTATAATAGGATCTCATAATTCAGTACAAAATGTGTCAACCCCACAGACTTTTGGAGGGAAGCATCTTGTCCACATATTACCAAGACCTTCATCTTTATCCACCTCTCATTCAACACAATCTTTTTCTGTTACCATGTCAAACCAACAACAGCCTCAAACCATTTCTTTAAATGGACAACTTTTTGCTTTGCAGCCTGTGATGTCTTCATCAGGAACTACAAATCAAACCCCTATGCAAATTATTCAACCCACCACCAGCGAAGATCCAAATACCAATGTTGCCCTAAACACATTTGGGGCTTTGGCCAGCCTCAATCAAAGCATATCACAGATGGCTGGGCAGAGCTGTGTCCAGTTGTCAATCAGCCAACCTGCCAATCCTCAAACTGCTGCAAATAGTCAAACCAGCCCAGCTAACTGTGTTGCATTAACAACTATAGCACCTCCCATGACAACAAATAACTTGGCCACACTACCCAGTACTTACAATCTTGTGACTACTTCCTCCACGAACACTGTCACTTGCTTGCCCCCTACCGTGAAATCCAAAAGACTGAACAAGAAGCCAGGTGCCAAGAAACACTTAGCAGCTAACAAACCAGCAAGTCCCCTGAATCCAGTCAGAGATGTGGGCAAATTAGACTGTCCCAGCACTGATGGTTCAGTGCAGCCGTCATCTAGTGATGGACTACTGGAGAACCTGCCTTCTGTCCCTCTGTCCCAGGCAAGTAGTGTAAGTGTTTCTACTTCCCAATCCGTGGACATTGTAAATTCTGAATCAGTAATACCTGAGTCTGTATCCAAATCTAAATCAGCAGAAGAGTCTGGCTCACCCTCCCAAGAATCTGAAACAAATGAGCATTTTGCGGTCGTCTTAGCAAAATCCAAAGAGTCTCCCCCCGTTTTGCAACAAGAGACACCTCAGGATAAACCGCCAACTACTGTGGCACTGCCTGATGCTACCAAATCCTGCACTCCGACCAATGTGTTGGTTCCATCTCAGAATGATGCCCAGATTTTGGTTTCTCAGGTTTCAGATTTGACATCCACCGCAAACACTGAGGACGCTGACTGTGCTGCTGAGGAAGAGATCATTACAGAACCTTGCAGGATCCAGCAGGAGTCATCAGATGCAGTGCAAACAGCAGGTCTCTTGAAGGGGCCAGGTCTAACTACACTGCTTTCTGATCTTACTAGCGAGAAAGACCCCCAGAAAGCATCTCCCTCAGTCCAGATGGATCATCCTGACTTTTCTCCAGAAACTGCTAAGATACATGATTCTAATGTTGGCTTACATCCTAAGCAGGAACTGTTGCTGATGAACAGTGATGACCGAGACCCCCTGCAGCCCCATCCCTGCCTCCCTGACCACGACAGCATCAGTGGTTCTTTGCTCCCCAGCAGGCAGGCCGACTCGCCCATGTCCACCAGCTCCGGCAGCAGTCGCAGTTTCTCAGTGGCGTCCATGCTTCCTGAGACAACGCGGGATGATGTGACGAGTAATGCAGCGACGAGCACGTGTGACAGCTGCAACTTTGCTGAGCAAACCGATATTGTTGCTCTGGCAGCAAGAGCTATATTCGACCAGGAGAATATCGATAAGGGAAGGGTTGGCATCCAGGCCGACATAAGGGAAGTTACTTCAAAGACTTCTGAAGCATCTTTTAAATCACACATTTCTAAGGAGAACATACAGGCAGAAGCAATGTCAAATGAATTTAACTCTCAGGATCCAATTGAAGTAACAGTGGACAGTCAGCCTCTGGAAAAACCAAGCTGTTCTCTAGGAATGAAAACATCAAATGCCTCCTTACAGCCTTCAGCTTCCCAGCCACCAAGCCTCACCAGTTTAAGTGTGAATAATCTTATCCATCAGAGCACCGTCAGCCACCCTCTGGTCAGCTGTGCAGGCTTATCTCAAACTTCAGAGCAAACAACTATTCCTGCAACAGTTAATCTGACTGCTTCCTCCAGTTCCTATGGCAACCAGCCTCCTGGACCATCTCTGTTGGCAAACTATTCTCAGGACCAGCTGACTACTATGGCTAGCACCATACCGAATCCACAGATTCAAGAACCCCTCTTAAAGCCTAGTCACGAGAGCCGGAAAGATTCTGCTAAGCGCACTGTCCAAGACGACATTCTGCTGTCTTCAGCCAAACGCCAAAAGCATTGTCAGCCAGCTCCTCTCAGGCTCGAAAGCATGCCTCTGATGAGTCGGACTCCAGACAGCATTTCTGACCAAACTCAATTGATGGTTGGTCAGATCCCTCCCAGCTCCTCCAACTCAGTTGTACCTGTTAGTAACCCAACACATGGAGATGGCCTTGCACGATTATTCCCACCTGGGAACAACTTTGTGGCTCCTGCACTGAGGCAAAGTGAAGTTCAGTGCAGTTCTCAGCCTTCGGTTGCTGAGCAGCAGCAGCAGCAGCAGCAGCAGCAGCAGCAGCAGCAGCAGCAGAACCAGGCAAGTCAGCATCTGCAAGCCCTGCAGCAGCACACTCCAGCTCCAGGGCTGCCTCACCTGCACAGCAGCCATCTTTACATCAAGCAGCAGCAGCAACAGCAAGCGGGGCAGATAAGAGAGAGGCATCATTTGTATCAGCTGCAGCATCATGTGCCTCACGCAGAGAGCACTGTCCACTCCCAACCCCATAATGTGCACCAACAAAGAACGCTACAACAGGAAGTTCAGATGCAGAAGAAGAGAAATCTTGTTCAGGGCACTCCTGCCTCTCAGCTTTCCTTACAACCAAAGCACCATGGAGCTGACCAGTCTCGACCCAAGAGTGGCCAGCCACATCCCCACCATCAACAGATGCAGCAACAGATGCAGCAACACTTTGGAAGTTCGCAGCCGGAGAAGAGCTGTGAAAATCCTTCAAGTAGCCGAAACCACCATGGCCATCCCCCAAACCATCTCAGTCAAGAAATTATGCACCAGCAGCAGGATGTTGGAAGCAGACCACAAGGTTCAGGGGTTTCTTCCGACCATGTGTCTGGACATAATCCAATGCAGAGGCTATTGCCATCCAGGGGCTTGGAGCAGCAGATGGTCTCCCAACCCAGTATTGTGACTAGACCTTCAGACATGACCTGTACGCCGCACAGGCCAGAGAGAAATCGAGTGTCAAGTTACTCTGCTGAAGCACTCATTGGAAAAACATCTTCTAATTCAGAGCAGAGGATGGGTTTATCGATTCAGGGCTCCAGAGTTTCAGATCAGCTTGAAATGAGAAGCTATCTTGATGTTCCCAGAAATAAGAGCTTGGCTCTTCACAATATGCAGAGTCGTGTGGACCATCCTGTTGCCTCAGACATCCGTCTTTCTGACTGTCAGACATTTAAACCAAGTGGAGCCAGCCAACAGCCCCAGAGTAATTTTGAAGTTCAATCCTCGAGAAATAACGAAATAGGGAACCCTGTATCATCCCTGAGGAGTATGCAATCTCAGGCTTTTCGAATTAGTCAGAACACTGTCCCACCACCAATCGACCGACAAAAGAGGTTACCTTATCCACCAGTCCAGGGCATCCCAACGGGAAATGCTATCCCGCCAAGGGACAGTGAAAATACTTGTCACCAAAGCTTCATGCAGAGTTTGCTTGCCCCCCACCTTGGGGATCAGGTCATTGGGAGCCAGAGGTCACTCTCAGACCATCAGAGGACAACTCAGTGTGGTCCATCCTCTGCAATCGAATATAATTGTCCCCCAACTCATGACGGTGTCCATCTTAGAAGAGACAGTGAGAATCCGAATAGGGAGAGTTGTGACATGTCTCTTGGTGCCATTAACACCAGGAGTAGCACCTTGACTATTTCTTTTTCGAGTTCTTCTTCCTCAGGAGATATTCAAGGTCGAAACACAAGTCCCAATGTTTCTGTTCAGAAGTCCAATCCCATGAGGATTACTGACAGTCATGGGGCCAAGGGTCACATGAACCCTCCTGCCACAACTCACATGCACGGGGTTGCCAGGCCAGCTTTGCCACATCCATCTGCATCTCATGGAAATGCTGACCAAGGGCCTCCTGTGCGCCAGGCTAATTCTTCGGTTCCCCAGAGAGCGAGGCATCCCCTGCAAGACAGTGGTGGTTCTAAAATCCGCCAACCTGAAAGGAATCGTTCTGGAAACCAAAGGCACAGTAATGTCTTTGACCCAAGTCTTCCTCATCTTCCTCTCTCTACTAGCAGTAGTATGATTCTTGGACGTCAACAACCTACTGCAGAGAAGAGAGGAAGTATTGTTCGTTTCATGCCTGAGAGTCCACAAGTATCTAATGATAATTCAGGTCCTGACCAGCATGCACTGGCACAGAATTTTGGTTTTCCTTTTATTCCTGAAGGTGGCATGAATCCACCAATAAATGCTAACACTTCCTTCATTCCACAAGTCACTCAGCCCAGTGCCACACGGACTCCCGCTCTCATCCCCGTAGATCCCCAAAACACGCTACCCTCCTTCTATCCCCCATATTCTCCTGCTCACCCTACATTGTCCAATGATATCTCAATCCCCTATTTTTCTAATCAGATGTTCTCCAATCCTAGCACAGAGAAAGTGAACAGTGGAAGTTTAAACAACCGATTTGGGTCAATTTTATCTCCTCCCAGACCTGTTGGCTTTGCTCAACCAAGTTTTCCCCTTTTGCCTGACATGCCTCCCATGCACATGGCCAACTCTCACCTATCCAACTTTAATATGACATCTTTGTTTCCAGAAATAGCAACAGCTCTTCCTGATGGCTCAGCAATGTCACCTTTGCTTACCATAGCAAACTCCTCTGCCTCTGACTCTGCCAAGCAGTCTTCAAACAGACCTGCCCACAACATAAGCCATATTTTAGGTCATGATTGCAGTTCGGCTGTTTAAATCCAAATACATGAAAAGTTTGAGATGACAAGTTTTGTTGTATATACACATGTGCACTGGAAGGGATTGCATGGGTGTGTGTCTTTGTGTTGAACAACCATTTTTGAAAGGCACATCAGAGAAGATGCATATTCTGAGGTTGTCAAAGCAAATCATCTTTCATGTTTTAACTGCATGCTATGCTTTTTAATCTTCCAAATGGTTTACATCCAAGTTTGATTTGCAATCTTTCGTCCCCCAAATACTGCTCAACTGTAAGTTAAGATCATCTTGGCATATGGTGAGTGGTAAGAATGGGCCAAGATTTTAAACTTGACTAAGATTAAATTATAAAATAATTGAAATGGTTTAGTTGCTAATGCAGAAATGCCGGCTAGTGTCAACATCTAACAATCTCTTTACCATGGTAGGTGGCGAATTGATACCAAGTTAAATATCCATAATTAAAATTGAGTAGTTAGCAAGTAAATGAGTTGTGTGATGAGCCTTCATTCCCAAGATTTAGTAGAGACTTTCTGTTCTTAATATAAGTTTTGAACAACTGTCTGAATCGTCTTCTTGTTCTTTAAAGTAAGTAGCCACATTATCCTCTAATGTGCCAAGATCCATTAAAGCAAAAGTCTTCCTGTGACAACTAGCCTTAAAATTACCAAGATATGAAATTAAATACAGAAATGTTCTCCACTCTGTACTTATATTTCACATCAGGCCATGAAGATAAAAGAGGTATGTTGAGACTTTTTGTAGGTTGAGTCAATGATTGGTGTTTAATCAGTTTAGTCTTCACTCTTCACTGTATTTATTTGGTCTCGAAATAAAGTCATCTCTATTTATTTAATTATCAGTACTCCTCAATAAGTATTGCACTTAGAATCTTCATCTTTATTTGAGCCTGTACAAATATTTCTGAATAGAGTTTTAAGCTCTCTGAGTATTTTAATTTACTGATATGTATATTAATTATGGAATTGTATGTTGCATTATCCTTTGTAACAATTATGAGAAAATTGATTTGGTTATTATGTTTCTTTATGGTAGGTGTGAAATGGTGCTTCACAAAATTACAGATTTTATGTATGTCTGTAAGTGTAGGTATGTGAGTGTATATGAAAACAGATTTTAAAGTATGAACTAATCCTTACTATTGCATAATGTTCATATATTTAATGTACATGATGAATAGATGTAATCTTACCTGTCAATTAAAAATGAATTTAAAAAGAATAGGACTATCTTCTGAAAATGGGAACATGAAACCTGTTACTACATCGAAGAACTTGATGTAGAAGGGTTTTTAAGCCCCACTGAATAGCAAACTTTAAAGTACATTGAAATATATTGAATTTTGAAAGTTTAAACTTGAGGAAACAATTACATGTACTGATTTTCTTAAACCGATTAAATTCATCCCATTATTTCTATATTCTGTTGCAAATGAATGGAGAGAGAGAAAGAGAGAGAGAGAGAGAGAGACATGTACTGGCCGCTTGGCTCTGTTGAAATGAACCCAGGGATCAGTGGTTTTTCTTTCCTAAGAAAGCCTCTGAGGCTGGTCAGAGTGGTTACTAGTGATTGCTGGTCTCTTGAGCCTCTTTAGCTGTTTATTACACTTTCCTCTTCTGCTGCCATTGAAAACTGCCCCTTTGGGTAAAACTATTTGGAGAGAACAGAACTTTATCAGTAAGTTATTTAACACAGACATAGCAGTTAAAAAAAAAAAAAGATATGGGGGGGGAGATTGAGACTTAGGGCTTGCTTTTGAGCATTAGAATTCAGGTTTTTCTTTATACTTGAAAGAGCCAATCTGACAATTTCTCGAAAGGCCATGTTCTAGTCACTCTCTTCTTCCCTCTTTCTCTTCTTTGTCTCTGTCTGTCTTTCACATTCACATCTCCAGATTAAAGTGGCTGTCTAGTCCTGAAGCGGCAGCACTGTCACGTTAGGGAGGAACTCCAGCTTTGTGCTTGGTTTGGTTTTCTGGGGATCTCGCGGTATTGTCCAGGCCGGCCTTGAATTTCTGGGCTGGCTTACACGGTCCTCCCAGTCAGTCTCCCAGCTGGGATTGCACTTGAAGCCACCATCTAGCTGAAAAGCTCAGTTTGAACATTGCAGCCCAAAATTCTGGACATCAAAGCCTGTAATGTCCAGGTATTTTTGTCTAATCCGTGTTTTAGAGCTTAGCTATGCTCAAAGACAGCGCTGAGTTTTTAAAGCTTTCATTCTAAGGATAATAATGTCCTAGTTCAAATGACCATCTGCAAATATATGGGCTCCCGCTTTCACAGGTCTAACAATCTTACAGACATTATGCATGTGTATGCTTGAAGCCATTTTATGCATAGGCTCAAACCTGAAAGTGTTCCCACAGCAGTACTCTTATCTGATTTGAAGCATGAGTACTAATCACAGTGTTAATTATTTGATAATTAAAGCTACATATTTTGGAGGAAAAATTGTTATATCTAGGAACCACTTTTAGTAAAAGCAGGAAATGAAGTCAAATCTTGTCATAACTTCATGCTGTTCTCAATTTGTTAATATATGAGTATATAAAGTAAAAGCATCTCCACAGATAGTTTTGGAAGTACACAAAATTATGTCTGCATTCTCTTCCAGCAATATTGGTCACATAGAATCACAGAGTTAGTTGTTTCCTCTCAACATTCAATGGTAAGATCTAATTAAGTAAAAATTTTCAGATTCTTTTTCATGTACAAACTTCTTCAATGAGTTTGTCAAATAAGTTGGTCATAGATAAGTCCATTTTGATGCTTTTTTTTAATGGGATGTTTTGTCACTTGTTTTATGCCACTTCAGGATTTTATTTTTGCTTTTAGTTCAAGATCTCCTGGAATACCAGAGACAGCCTCCTTCTCGTAGTGAAGGGTAGGAGTTCACAGTGATGGCGAGAAAGAGGCCTTCTGTCCTGGGGGGACACCATCCTGAGGGGGATCTGCCACAGTTCCCAGTCATGGATCAGATTGTGCTGAATTGCAGCGATGGTCAGCTTTTAAAACTTTGCCCTTTTAAAGGACACATTATTTAAGCATTTTAAAAACTTAATTTGCCTTGTTCTTGCCTTTTAACATTAGCCATTTCATAAAGGTTAAAACCTCTACTTCAGAAAGTACAGAAACATTTTTAATGGGAGCACAATTAAGAAATTTGAGAAGTTGTCAAAACTTGTTACACACCTTCTCAGCTTTTTGTCTTTCCTTGACGCATAGATTCTTAGGCTCTTATTCTCTTCAGTCTGCTCCATAGATGACGGAGCCCAGGCATCTCCCTAACAGGATAATTATACTTTTGCCTTGAAACCTTGGGCCTCCCACCTCTCTGATTCGTGTGTGATGGTGAGTCATGCTCCCAAGTCAGTGACTTGCTGGCTTTGGAAACCACAGTGCCTCTTCTCTTAGAAGCAACAATTGTTACAAATACCATTAGTTTACAGCTAATTAAGGATACTAGTTTGCTGGCTTTTTTTCCCCCTTTGTGGTGAAATGAAGGGCAAAGGTGGTACCAAATAAAAAGGCTTTGAGTAGATGATTCTCTGCATCCTGATAATCACTGGACTTTTGTTATCTAGATAAGTGCAGCCTTTGCCTGGTAGTAATGTGCGTAGGGGTGTGTACATAGAAGGGTACAGTAATAGGCAAGGACCAGAATAACTAGTGTGCACTGAATCTCCAAGTGAGGATTTTATAATGCATGTATGCAAACTCAGTCAGTTTCTTCTCAGATGCCTTTTGGGCTGAATATTAGTATTTTCCTTCCCTAAAGTTCTATTATATTCATCCACATTCACTTCTTCCTATGTTGGTTTCTATTACAGTGAAACCTCTATCGGGCATCTCCAAGTAGACAGTGTGACTCACCAAGTTCAGATGGAGGCAGTCCAGATAGGCTGGGACAAAGCACTGAGGATCTCGGGCACAGAGCTGACGTCGTGCCTCTGCCCCAGTACCGCTGGCCACCCGAAACTGTGCCTCTGGCCCTGAGACCAGGTTCCAAAACGTAACATCCACCCACCCCATGTTGCAGCACATAGAGATGGTGCTTCTTGTCGTCCAATCAAGTAGTGTGTTTCTCGCTGTTGCCTTATCATTCTCTGAGCCATCTTTGAAAAGAATAACTAGTTACTAGCTAAACTTAAAACACAGAGCTTGTGCAGTGGTAGTCCTTTAGCATCTTATTTGTAGAATTGCATCAACTCTACCAATTTCTTGGGGAGGGGGGCAAATGTATGTGGTCAGATGTTTCATAAACAGTAGGCTAAGAATTTGGGGCATAGTAGTGAAGTTATTTTGGATGACTACATAATCTCTCACTAAAGATTTTGAGAGATACAGAAGATATTCTCTTGTAATGTAGCACATTTTTACTTTTTCTTATTTTTTTTTAAAAAAAGATCTTTAACTTTTCTGGTCCAGTTGTATATACAGCTATATATGTTGTATGTCATTGGAAATTAAAATTTGAACTATTCAAATCCCTCACTTTTTCTCAGATCTCTCTTTCCTCCCATCCCTGGTCTTAAAATCATTTTCACTGTCTTTCCACTGAGGCTTGAAAAAAAATCCTTTTCATCTGCAAGGTCACTGGGGTGCTGGGCTTGATAAAATTTATCGAAAGTTGAACTGTTGAACTTTCAAGAAGAAAGGGACCAGACAGTGTTGCTTACAATGCTGCAGTTATGTTACTGTGAAGAAAAACTTCCACTTTCAGCAGGTTATATATGTAAATATATTTTTTCATTTTGGTTAAAAGTTGAAAATTGAGAGCATAATTATCTTCACAAATTATTTATAGTTACACTGGGTAAGAAGCTTACTGTGGGCAGACACCAGGAAAAATTAATTTTAGTGCTTCAGTGTTGTAATATTTGTATCTGTCATTCAGCCAGCAGAGTGCTGTGGACTGTCTGATTACTGTAAATCACTTGGTTTGTAATTCTAATGAAAACTAATTTGCTTTATAATGGAATCCAGAGCGGATATGTATAATAGAATCAGGATTGTCCTATGATTGTAAATAAGATAGGTCCTGTTTATTTTGACATCTTTTTACAAATGCATTGTATTAGGGTGTGAATATTCCAAACCATGCCTTGTTTAAAGTTTTGAGATTTTTATTGTTAAATGTAACATTTTAATGGTTGTAATAATTATTTGTATAGATATGGATATAGTATTTTATTTAAGAAAATAAACTTTGCAACTTTTGCATTGTGAATTTTTCCCCCTAATCGTTGCATGCGCCTTTGAGTCTGCTTGTCTTGTATGTTGAAGTAATATTTTCAAAGTTTTTAAACTTTGCCAAATATCTGGGGAAAAAAACATAACTCATCTCCATAACTTGTAATTATGAGCAAGACTACATTGTTAAAACAAACTCTTTACTCTGTTTACTCAACATTAAAAAGTAAAATGAAAATTTCAAATATGGAAGAGATTTTACTGATTATCTATCTTAAACTTTCCCTTAGGTTTATAGTAGAAGAAACTAAAGCATAGAGCTCTGAGATCAAAGTTAGGTGTTTTACTGTAGTTCATCACTTATGCTAAAACAAGTATGACTTTGGAGAGAGAAATTGAGAGTGAATTGTACAATATAAAAAGTTCAAATGAAAAAAAAAGTTCAAATGAAACTGCATGGTTTTTTATGAAGTGAAATTTATCTAAATTTTTTCAAGTTTTCTTGTTTTTTTGAGACAGGATCTCACAGTGTAGCTGAAGCTGACCTTGAACTCACTTTTTGCCCAGGATGGCCTGGCAGTTGGAAATCACTTGCTTAGCTTCCAAAGTGCTGGGATCACAAATGTGCACCACTATGCCTGGCTAAAATTATGTAGTTTCAGCCAAGGTGCAGCTCCATAATTGAGTGCACAAAAAAGGCCCTGAGATTTGTTGGACAGAGAAGGTGCATGCCTGCATGGGCGTGTTGAAGCTTTGGTCCTGAGTAAAACAACATGCAGAGGTAGAGTTTTGAGAAGTCACTGCATTGTGACAGTTCCAACTGCATCCATGGATTCGTCCATCGATGGGTTCAAAATGTGATGTACTTTTGCTGCTGATAGAAGCTGAGGAAGTAGGATTTCAATGAAGGGATGGTCCTTGCATTTATGCCCTCCAGGGCTTTATTTTGCCCACCCTCATTCCTGGCCATTATGAAGTGGGTAGTTTCCCGCTACCTTATGCACTATCCTCACAGACTCCCCCCCACCCCCCCAAAAAAGGCTGTGGACTGCAACCTTTACAACCACTAGCCAAAATAAACCTTTCTTTCTTGAATTTCGGGGGTGGTGATGAAATGCTGAAAATGAAATAGTTTATGAAGTAGTCTGTGATCTCTCCCATCCTGCTCAGTCAAACAGGACTTCATGAATGCTTTATCTTGATTGAAAAAAAATCGTCGCCATGAAGAAAACTTCAAGCCAAAGTGATTTTGGAGGTAAATTCCTCTAAACATCAAAGAAAAAACTAATACTGATCTACTCAAGCTTTGAACACTTTAATCTTGCTTTAGGAAGTTAACTTTAATAACCACAGTATCAAAGCCTAGTATGATTTCATGATAAAAGAAAAATATAGGCCAGTACGCCCAACAAACATAAACATAAAAATTCTCAATAAAATGCCACTAAATTCAATGTAACAACATTAAGAAAAGAGCACTGTCCCTGACTAACAGAGTACAGAGATATGAAGTTGTTTTAAACACTTTCAGATTCAATTTGTGTAATTCTTTATAATAAAAGAATAATAGGGAAAGTTATCAAACAATTGATAGAATTCAGTATCCATTTATGGTGAAAATTCCAAACAATATGAAGAAACAAGTATATTCTCAATCTGATAAAGAATATGTATGGGAACAAAAGCAATACCTATACTAATACCATATTTAAAACTATTCCCCTCATGTGAACAAAAAGTGAATGCTCATTCTCACCAGTCTGATGAACCTTTTTTTTTCTGTGTGTGTGTGTACACATAAGCCACTACAAGATCTTAGGTAGACTGGCCTGACCTCAAACTCAAAAGTCTTCCTGTTTCAGATTCCTGAACACTCAGATTACTGGGGTGTACCATCAACCTTTGGTTGTATCTCATATTATATTGGTATTTCTTCTATTAGTGTATTACCAACAAAGTTTGTCATTCAAAACTGTAAAATATTGCTTGAAAAAAATGAATAGATACTCAAAAGATATAGTGATGGTTGGGCTTAGTTGTTATTTTGATGGGATTAAGAGATGATTAGGACTGGTGTGCCCTGCCTGTGTCTGGTAGCATTTGCAGGGAAGACCACTTTGGAGCCAGTGATTGGGGTGAAGAGAGCTGTCCTCCTGTGGACTGCATCTGCCAGTGGATGGCCCAGATGACAAAGAAGTCTAAGGAAAAGAGCCCTGAGAAATCTGCAACCTTTTTTCTTTCTTAGCCAGTGAGTCAGTTGCTACTGCTGCAATCCTCTGTTGACATACCCATCGGTAGGAGAGTGTGAATAAAGCATCCATATATTCATGAAATTAAGTTATGGATATCGGAGATCTCAAAGGCTTTATATTGAGTGAAGAAATCAGCAAAAATTATCTATTAATTCCTTTTTGTGAGTCTCAAGAGCAGATGAAACTGTGGTGAGAAGTATCTGAATAGTGGTTGTCTTCAGGGGCAGGATCACCTCACAACGTGCCTGCTGGGTATGTGTGTGAAGTATCACTGACTCAGGCTAGCAAGATGGCTCAGTGGGTAAAAGTGTCTGTCTGCAAACTTTGCAACCCAAGTCTGATCCCTGGAACCCACATGATGGGAGAGAAATGACTTCTGAAAGTTGTCCTCTGACCACATGCAAATCATTCTCTCCTCAACAATAAAGTGGTTTTTTTTTTAATTCCCTGACTTATTTATCATAAAGATGAAGACGCATTTATATGTGCACATACTGAATACATTTTATACCTCAACAAGAAGACTAGGAAATAATTGCCTATGGAACTTTTAGCTGATGAACTGATGTTTCTTTTCTTTTCTCAGCACAACTGACACTTTGGGTAAGTGTTCTACCACTGAACGATGCATCTCTACTTTCATTGGGAAAAAAGGCTATATAATGCTGTTATATGTCTAACTTTCAGCAAGTGACATAATTTCTTTGTGTTGTAGCTTATTGTTCATTCTTGCCTGTCTGTTGTTACTGTTACCTGCTTGTTTACATCATATCATACAAGATAAACAGAATTTTGTATTCAAAAGCATTTTTCTGTGTTTGCAAAGAAATATGTATGATGATGACTGTCCTCATTTCCATCTCTCCTACACATGAGGCTGAATTTCAGAATCTAGTTCATTAATGGAAATGTCTACTTTGGCTGTTTTTTCTTCCTGTGAAAAATTAAGAAGATGAGTTCAATCTGCTCCTTGGAAAAATTCTGTAGGCAAATGGGTTAGTCAGTTGGTATCAGTGTACCACTAAATTTTTCATACAATCAATGAAACCTTGAGTTTTGGAGGAGACATAATGCTCTAGCTTTTAATGGAGCTCGTACTGTGTCTGGTTGCCAGGGGTACTTAATCTGTTTCAGATCTGCGGTCTGCAAAGAAGCTACAGCCAAACTGTAGTAGTAGAAAATTTCCTGCTGAGAGGATTTTTCTGGGAATAAATGATTCAATTGTTAGATCCCATCCCAGTTTTTTGACTTGCAAAACTCACAGTAAATGTATATTTACAGCTTTAAAGATGTCTTCCTATAAGTAGCATGTCCCTATCCTCAGCCAAGTTGTGCTGATATTTTTGTCTTGTTCTAGACAAATATAGAAATATTTACCACCATTATCATTGTCCTCCAAATGAAAAACTGAGTTTCCCAACCAGTGCAGCCAGTTTCTCTGCCTATGTTTGGCTGAGATGAAACAGTTAAAGGTTAAGGCTGGGTGGTCCCAGGCACTAAGGGCAAAGCTGGTTCAGCCATTGGTGGCCTTACAGATTCTATCTTACCCATTAAGCTGACAGGCCAGTTTCAGAGGCCATGCTGAAAGACTTTTGACCCCTCACTTTTTGAGTCTCTGAAATGTTTTTTTGGAAACAAAAAAGCCACTATGTCCTTCTGTTTTTAATTTTGAACCAACAGGCTCTCGCTGGTAACCTGACACTTTATGGCCTGTAGATTTTAATTTAAAATGAATCTTTGAGTCTTCTATCTTTTGCCCTGACTTTATATAAAGTACTTTGGTTCTTAACTTTACAAGCCTAGAAATGGATACAGTCGTCATCACAGGAACCCTGCTGTTTCAGGATACAGAGCCAACAGTCCCTGAAGTTGTAATTGTATTGTTTGACTTTCCAAAGACCCTATGGCTTTCACTGTTACTTGGGTTTATATAAAAGTAAATATCTTATGTTTTGGTAAAACTTTCTCCTTCTGTTAATATGTTCAGCAGTTACATAATTCTAGGTAGTGTGTCTTGTGTATGTGGAAACACACTCTGGTAACAGCTACATTTTCAGGTGGAACAATTTGTTCCTTCTCTGGTCTTACTGAACCACTCCTTTCTGATTATGAATCTGGTTTCAGCAGCATGTCTTCATCCAGTTCAGTTTCTCCATGAGGGAAATAGAGATGTTAGTAATAACTCTGGCTTCTTGAGGGTTTAGAGACTCGGTCTAGTGACAGTGTGCTCGGTGGTGAATGTTTGTGTTTGAACATCAGTTCTGCCACCATTGGTATTGTAGGAACTCGGGGCTCTGGCAGTTGGTGGCAAGGGCTTACAGTGCACACAAGAACCTCAGTTCCATGCTTGCTCTCTAGCAGAGAAAGGACCTCTAGCACCTGGTGCTAGAGAGCCAGAGTCTTCCTTGGGATGTGGTTGTGGAGAGAAGCTATGTTATATTAGCAACGAGGGCTTCACAACTGGGAATGAAAATTGATTATACTTGGATTTCTTCTATTCTGCACCTAATGATAAGGGTATTCTAGGGCCAGTTAAACAGCTCAGAGGGTAAAGCACCTGTTCACAAACCTGTTGTCCTGAGTTCAGTCACCAGAACTCCACATGGTAGGAGAGAACTTATTTCTGAACTTCACTGGTGGACCATGCATATTCTCTCTCTCTCTCAGTAAATATTTTTTAAAAGACTCTTGTAAGAGTATTGTGGGAAGCATCAAAGCCTAAGCCTGCTCTCTTGAAAATGACACACTACATCTGGGACAAAAACATGCAGACAGATTTCTCTCCATTGAGAGTTTGAATCACCTCTGACCAGATCTGCTTTTATTCTTGGGACTGGTGACACCAAAACTTTGTCCCTACAGCTTCTTCCCTGTGCATGTGAGACCATTGAATATGTTAAAGCGGTGTCACATCTGCTTTTACTCTGCCTGGAGACACCATGTCTGTCCCATACAGCAAGTAGATGTCACTTCTGCTTTTTCTTGCCAGCCTAGATAAATTTTACAATGTGTGTATTTCAAATGATCCTGTAAAGAACTTGACCTGCTGGTGTCTTGTTTTTTCCTTTATATACTGGTGTTTGCTGCAAATAAAGTCAGCTCAGATGATCTGGATGGAGAATACCCTAGCTCCCTCTGACTCAAAGTCCGATTTCATTGCTACCGTTCCCACTTCTGCTTCTCACGTACAGCTTGGGTCCATGCCAGTCGAAGACCCCAGCAGGCCGTACTGTTCTTTTGTTGACTGCTTGCTTAGAATGAACACATTTTTATTACAGTGTGTTATGCGTTTGGTCTTTCTTTTGTGCTTATGGAGCAGATGAGGGAAGAGTTTATTTTGCCTCTTACTGGACTCCGGCTCCTCTTCTTGGCTGCCCAAATATTTCCTGACAATTGAGTGATGTGAACGAAGAAATACCAAGGAGAAAGGAAAACAGAATGCTCCTCCGCAGCAAAGCAAAAGTTGCACACCTGCCCCACTTCAAGACAGGCAGAGTGAGCCTGGCTTGCGCTCCTCCTCCTCCTGTAAGGAGCCCGCCCACCCAGTGACAGGTGTCTTGTGAAAGTTCCTAAAACAACCTCATGATACCTCATTCGGGATCATCTTTCTGTAGAAAGGACTTAGAATTTGATTCACAAAGAAGGTCAAGACTTAGGGCAGCTGTATGAAGGGCCCCAGACCCAACTCCTGGTGTAGCTAAATACCAGATTTCTCTCTCCCTCACTGGAAAATTCATCAAATAAAATCATAACTATACATTGCAATAAGAGGTGAGCTGCCCAGACTTCAGCACTTGACCAAAGCATCCTTCAAGGCCAGTGTGGCCGACCGTTACTCATCTCCAGCGAAGCAGGTAAGTCCTGACAAGGACTTTAAGAAAAAGAGTTTAAGACTTCAGGGAAAATGATGGCATTTGCTAACCAGCAGTGCCATTCTCTTTGTATCCAAAGACAACCGTAAAACTTCAGTTAAGGAAAAGCACATGACGCTAAAGGTGGGGAAAGCCCAGCAAGGGATCTTTTGACAGAAGAGGCCCACCCAAATTCCACTGAAGCCTGTGTGCTTTGTTCGGAGTCTGGAGTCTGGGATTCTGGAGGTGGGAGCAGAAGTTCAGTTTCCGGCTGGCAATCTTCCCATTGTCTTGCACAATTTTGTCATCCTTATCCAAGTCATGGAGCTATGCTAAGGATCAGCATTTCAGCGGCTTACTGAAGGCCATGTAGGTGAACATATCCAAGCTAGTCTGGCTCTATAATATCCCTCAGACTTTGAAACTCAGGTTTCTGAGCCTCCCTTCCCCTTGCCCCGGTTTCAGACAGTTTGAGTGCCTCGCTTAGGTATTATTTGATTGGCTCACACACTGTGACCCCACGGGACCTCCTGCAGGGCATTTGGAGTTTCAAGCAGCTGTGGCTGGCCTGGGTCACGGAAAGTCCCTTCCCCAGATGGACTTTGCTTTCCACTGGCTTCTCTTGCTGCTAAAATAAAACCAGGCTAATCCCCCAGGCATCCAGCTGAGCAGGTGGGGCAGCCTGCCGGTGATTTTTTTTCCCCTTATGTTCACAGTCTCTGGCAGCAAGCCCCAGTTCGGCTACAGCCTTGAGGCCCTTCTAATTCCTGTGGTCCTGGGCCAAGAGCCTTCTGAGCTTGGCCTGCAGAGATAGTCTTGCTTTTGTTTTTGTTTTTTGTTTGTTTGTTTGTTTGTTTTTTAAACGAAGACCAAAAACACGACCTGAAGTTAGCTCAGGCAGGGTTCTAGATCAAAACAGTGTAGCTCTTGACTCTGCCTCTACCCAGAGGCACACTGACCTCCACCACAGGATGGCGCTGTAGGAGGCACTAGGAACAGATGACTTTAGAACTGCTGCTGGGAACAGTGGCCTTAGTCCAGAATTTTAGTTGCACTGCATAGAACAAAACTGACCTGACATGTGACAATACAGTCTTGAGACAGACACTGGTCACAGTAACACGGCCCCTCTCTTACCCCATTTCAGAGCCCTCCCAGGGCCCCTTCCACTGACTCTTTTTTTCAAACAAACTCCTAAACCGATCATGTAAATTTATTCACTTCAGGCTGCAGGGTTACTCGGATGGGCTCTGGTATTCACATTTCCTTATTGCATTGGTTTTGGATTAAAAATCAAGAGTACTGTGAAAGAATCAGGTCAAGGCAGCCATGGGCAAACCGGTTTCAAATTGTTTTTTAGATATTAACAAACACAACAATTTAATTGATGGTCTTCATATGACCTATGAAAGCTAACAATTTTTAAAGGAATAAGCAACAACAGAAAAGTCAGTGTAAACTTGAGATCGTTTTGAAAAAAGTACACAAATCACTTCATGGAAAGTGTCTTTGTTCTTAAAAAAAAAAAATCAGAAAAAGTTTGCTATTCAAACCTCCAAAGCATGTATTTGAACAATATGTAAATATTTGAAAGAATAATAATTTTTTAAAAAGAGGGATACCTGCTCAATTTCTCTAGTGGATGACGAGGAAAGCACAGGCAAAAAGTGGCTCTGATTTCACAAACAACTAGGTAAGTGTGCATGCATTTGCACACCTGTTTTCTGATCATGTCCTACCCATGGTCAAAAGCTGCCTTCTTGGAGGCAGAGATGCCAGAAGGTGTAAGAAGGAAACTGGTGCTGAGCTCAGGACAGAATTCGACTCAGGTACAAGCAGATCAGCTGTGCCCTTGGTCACCAAGAGGCAGAGGAGTGTATCCATCCTGAGTTATGTCTGAGGACTAAAGGCAGAAATCTGATCTGCATTAATGACAGGAGAGAGGTCCCGTTGTGGAGGGCCCGAGAGCAGTGCTGCTGGTTGGAGCATCTGTTTCTTCTCAAAGGTGATGGGGGCACAGAGTTGAGCTGTGTGAAAGGCTGGGTTAGCGCCGTTCCTTCGCCGAATTGGCTCCAGGAGCCCCAAACCCTTAAGGCAAAGGCTGCCCGCTCAATGTCCAGTCTCAGCACTGTCAGTCATTTCTAGAGGAGTTTTCTTCCACTTCCCCTTCTATCTTGGAGATGATTAGACGTCCATGGAATAATGGGGTCTTTGTAAGAAGGTGGCATTGGCATGAAGTGTCACCATCCAGTGGTGTCGAAGACACTAAGAAATAGGTGAGCACAGAGGTCTTGGTCCCAGTGATGGTTCAGAGGGACATAAGACCAAGTCCAGTCCCCAGGCTTTCAAAGGCATGAGGAACGGGGAGCTCATTTGGCATTCCTTCTGAGACGGTGGCTTAGCAGGTGCTAAACCAGAACGTCTGTCCCACCTGGATGAGGACTTGGATCCGTATCTGCACCATGTTCTGAGGAATTGCATCTTCTCAGGACTCAGGAAAACAAGATAGCGCTTTGGACATCGATAGCAGCAGGTGTCTCAGAGGTGCAAAGGTGACACCAAAGGTTCCAGGTGTGAAGTACAGTAGCTGGCTCCTCTGACAAGTCTCAGGGGAGTGTGGGAGGGGCCCTGGTGGTGGGGTGACCTGACTCAGCTTTCGGCTGGATGGAAGTCTTAAGTCGCACACAGAGGTCCGGTGTTCTGGGCACCTCGGGGTTTGCCGCTGCACAGCAAGACTTCCCTCCTCCTTCCTCTGTGAATATAGCTGACCGTGCAGAGGAAATTGGAGTGTTTGGCAGTGGACAGGTTGCGACAGTCACTGTATGTTTTAGGAAACAGCACCAAGATGGATGGCTCCCTCCACCCTCATCATGCTGGAGCCTCAGAAGACGGGGATCTGATCTCTACGAACCACATCCAGGTCATCATCCAGAGTGAGCAAAACCTGAAGAGAGTGAGATAGAGACAGGAAGGAATGCACAGTCCCAGTCCTGTCGAGTCCCTGCTTCCTGTGATTCCCACAGGTGGAAAACTGCATGATCTCTTATATGTTCTCCTAGTTTCTGCAGCTTTCTTTCATGCCTTGCTATGTGTATTGTATTGTAGCTCTTTTTGAATGAAGTCAAATACTCATGAAGAGGAATTGAATGTGGTGTTCTCCGGGGTGGAGGCCCAGATAACAGCAAGAAGTCAATGTCCCTCCACCACGGCATGAGGGGAGAGCCTTGGGCACAGAACAAATACATGAGTAGAAGCTGACATGTCCCACAGTCCTAAAATTAAACTAGGGAGGAAATACAAGAAGTATGGGGTAGGGGTGACTGCCTGGGAAGCCATTACCAAGAAGGTGACTTTTAGGTTAAGACAGAAAGGAAGCAAAGTATTGCACACAGTTTCGGTGTATAAGAAAGAAAGGACCAATACTTCTGGTGCTAGTTCCCACTCGACTACGGACCCTAGCTTCGGTCTTGTCTCTCATGAAGTTATCTGAAAAATATGAACTTCCCAGATAGGCCACTAGAGGGCGGCCGTACCCCACTCTTGCGGCTGTAACACGTGCCTCAGCGGCCCTGAAGCTGTCAGCAGTGAGAGTTCTAGGGGCTACTGGAGGTGTCGCTCCAACCGGTGCACAAACCCCTGGACTTTTCAATAGGAGATATCAAAAAATAGGGTCAAAGGATGCAGCCAGCTCTCATCTTAGGCCCATATAATGATTTATGGCTTCACGGGAAAGGATTGGACAAAACAGAGGATCATAGGAGAGATTTGGGACATGATAGTTCAGTAGCTTCGCTGAGCCGCTCTAAGAACCTAATATTCATAAAATAGAGAAACTGTAGGAAGAGAGACTAGGCTGAAAAGAATAACCCCATGTATGGGCACGTTAGTGAGTGCCCAAAGGGGCTCCTGGGGAGAATTCTGGGCATATGAATCTAATAAGCAATTCAGCCCCAATGTACTGTACAACAGGAGTAAAAATCTCATCTCTCTGTGTCTATAAATATTTAATGAGAGAAATGGAAACAAAACTCTCAACAGAAGGTCCAATAGAAAGATAAGATGTTCTGCACATGGGATTTCAATGCAGAACTGGAAAAGTAGGTTAGACATGAATATAAAGGAGGACGCAAAAAAGAAGAGAAAATCAGGATGTGGAGAGAGAAGAAAATAAGAAAACCTGGCCAACTCACCAAGAAGGAGAAGAACAGAGCCGTCGCGGACAGGAAGTGCCAGATGTCGTGGTCATCGAAGAAGCCCAGGAGGACGCACTCGCGGTTCTTCTCCCGGGACTCGGCTGGGGTTCCCTGCAGGAAGGTGAGGATGTCAGCCAGACTCCCACAGTTCTACTTTTTTGGAAATCAAAATAGTCTGGAAAGTTTAACTACTCCGTATGACAATCAGACTTTTCTAATAGCTTTGTGAGGGAGACAGACAAGATCCAAGCTAGGGGCTCCATGTGGAGTGGAAACTAGAACCCAAAGGGAATGGATTGTTCTTTATTACATACTGATAACTCTGTTTTGTTTTGGTCTGATATCTAGGAATCTATAAAAAATACTACAAGACACTCAAAAAGTTAGCTTCCAAGGAAACATACCTGTACTCAATAAGTGAGTGTTGTTCATGATAGTCAGAAAATGAAAATAAACCAGAGTTCATCAGCTGACAAATAGATGAGTAGCATGGACTAAATCCCACAACAGAGTACTATTCAGCAATAAGAAGACATAGGCTACAGCATGCGTGACCTTAGGGAACGTTACTTTGCATAGACAAAATCTAACTCGAAGGCCCCTCGGTGTGTGTGATTGACTTCTATGAAATGTCCAGACTGGCAAATGCCGAGAGTGATGGATCTCTGGTTGCTAAACTCTGTCAGATTAGGGGACACAGAAGAGTGGTGACTGCTGAGATGGAGAGCTAAGACTCCCCACCTGAGCTTCAGATTACAGCACTGATTTCTGAAAGCTCAGCGTCTCTGTCTGAGATTGATGTAGTAACTTCCTTGCACCCTGTATTTACTGATAGGTAGTGATAGTATGAGAAAAACAACACATGAATCAAGGCTTTATATCTTAAGCTTTGTTGTAGTTAGATACAGGTGTCAACCTGACAATTGTAGACTTAGAAGATGTGAAGAATTGGTAGTTGAACTGAGCCCTGGGCAAGCCTGAAGGAGGTTGTCTGATTGACGGGGAGGCCCAGCCCAGGGTGGGTGGGACTAGGCCCTGGGCAGATAAATAAGATGGAGGGAACTGGTTAAAGAAGTTGTCATTCTTTGATGTACTTGACCAGACATGCTGTTTTGGCAAGTTTATCCCTCTTTCAGTGGTCGTCTTTCAATGGATATGGTGTGACCAGTTCTCTTGAGTCCTGGTGTCGTTATGAGCTTTCCTGCCAAACTGATTAAGAACTGTAACCAAGAAGGTAAGCCGAACTGAAATTCCTTCTTCCCTTAAGCCATTTGGTTGTGGATTTACTTGCAACATGCAGTCAAACTGCCTTCCAAACATTCCCTGGGCCCAGCTCATAACATGACATGCAACGAAGATCAAATTTGCAGCATTAGGAGGGCTTATGGATTTATGAAGTGTGACCCTGGTGAGATGGCCACATGTTATTCATTGAACATGTGCTCATGGATTTTAAGCCCTTTTCCTTCTGGAGAAAGATGGGAATTTAGATAACGTAAAAAAGACAGCAAGAGATATAGCAGCGGAGGGAAAGTAAAAAGGGCAAGGTAGAGGGAGAGCTGTTTGGCAAGGAGAATGGGCCTCTTACCTCCCAGCTGCTGAGGTTCTGGAAGAAAAAATACAGGGCAGCAGCCCACACCACTGCCGTGGCCACGATGCAGAAGAGAGGCACCGGGAGGACCTTCTCAGAGTTGCGAAGCTGTGGAGAGAAGCGGGGTGCCGAGCGTGCAGCCCCTGAACATGCACAGCCAGGCTCTGGACACTGCAGGTCCCCGCCCCGCGCTCACCTTCATGATGATGTAGAAAGCCAGGTACAGCAGCAGGTTGCAGATGAAGATGCCCAGCATGTATGATGCAAAGTCCCTGGGCCGGTAGATCAAGCCGAAGAGGGCACTGAGAACACGGGAGCAAGAGGGCACTGAGAACACGGGAGCAGCGGTGTGTAGGAGAATGGCAGGATTGCTATCAGTGACACAGTCTCTGCTCTGTCCCCATTTCTAAAATATTTCTAATTTTGGATCAGTGCTTCACTCTGTTTTATGACATATGAAACTATTTTGTTGGACTGGTCTATACTATCCCAGTTGGTAGCTCTGCATAGCTATTTATATTTAAATTAGTTAAAAATTAAATAAAAAACTGAAAATCCAGTTCCTCATTTAAGCCATGGACAGCTCGAGTTCACAGCACCTGGATGCTAATGGTTGCTGCATTGGACAGTGCAATAGGGAATATTTACATCATTCCACAAAGTTCTATTGGCTAATGCTGGATTAGTCACTGTACCCCACTATCCTTCTTTCCTTCTGTGATTCTTCCTTTTCAGAGAACTTTGAATATTTTTGCTTCAGCATATAAATTTTAGAATAAAACCCTGTCAACTAAATTCCAATTAACTTCCAAACACCTCTTCTCATAGCATCTAATCTTTTCATCCAGTCCTGACATCCTTCTTCACTAAGGTCTTCCTTTATGACTCCTAATAAAGCAATTGCACTTTCTTTTTTTTTTTTTTTTATGACTTTGGAAAGCAGTTTATTCTTGAGCTGAGTCATGACAAGCAGGAAGGCATTTCTTGCCACACACATACATGAGTAGAAAATGGAGGCAATGCCAGACCGATCTCGGTTATGAAAAATAAAGTTGTCAAGGACTAATTGGAGATTCTGAATAGCTTTGCTTAAAGTTTTTTTTTTTTTTTTTCAGGGAATAATAAGAAGTTTATTTTCTCTTGTGATTGTCCAGTTACAGTTCTCAGTTCAGCTTGACAGGAGAGCTCATACCAACACCAGGACTGAAGGAACTGGCCATACCATCTCTACATAATGCTGAGAGAGGACGAGCCTTACTTTCCAGACCAGCATGTCTGTCCAAGTGTACACAATAATACCAATTTTCTTAACCAGCTTTCTGTATTTTATTCCAGGGCCTAGTTCCACCCACTGGGCCTTCCCCATAAGGTAGACAATCTCCTGCAGGTTTGCTCTGGGCTTAAGTCAACCACTAATTCTCTACAAATGTGCCCAGAGCTCAAACCCTCAACTGTCAAGCTGATACCTGTACATAACTATGACAACCTCCACTTCCTTTTTTTTTTTTCCTTTTTTTTATTAAAAATTTAATCATACATTTTAAAATTTTTTACCAGTTCCCTCCCTCCCCCCTCCTCTCCCCGAACCCCCTCCTCCCCCTCCCCTTCCCCCAGTGCCTCCCCCCCAATTCCCAGAGAGTCCTTTATTGTGTACGCCTAACTCTCCACTGGGTGCTCCTCTCCGATGATATATAAGGACCCAGTGGCATTTCCATAAGCCCTTTCTCTTGTTCCCCTTAAGCATAAGATCACTACTATGGCTGTCAATCCCTTGCCTCCAGGGGTCTCGGTGCCAATTGCACTTTCTGAAGAAAGGTTCTGTGCATTTCTCAAAATTCATCCTGAAGCATTTCAAGAGCAGAGGAGTGATTAGGGGATGCTCATTTTTATATTCCAAACTGACTTTGTGCTGTGTAGTATAGAAAGCCTCCTTCTAGACCATGAAATCCTCACCACGCTGAAACACTTTTTGGTCAGCCTTTCCTCGGGGTCATGTGAGAGGGATCCCTTTTAACATGGTAGTCATTCACTCCCTGCCTATGGAGCAACCGAGAGAGAGGAACCCTCCTCCCACCAGGTAAATACAGTATCATGAGTCATAGCAGCTCACACCTCTTTAAAGGACCTGACATCCCACCAGGCTGTGAAAGGAGAGGCCACTCACTTGCCTGCCTTGTGAGTGGACTGCGCTCTTGTGTGTGTCAGAGTCTTTTTTTTTTTTTTTTTTCTATCAAAGGTTGGACCCAGAGGAGCACACTGGCAAAGAGTTAAGTAAAAGCAACAAAAGTTCCATTTTTTGCATTCTTGATAAAATACCTGACACGATTTTAGTGAGACTAGGTTGTATAAGATGATTTAATCCAGCAAATATATAAAATACATGCTTCTACCGTGTTGTTCTATTTTGAGTCCATTTTGAGGAAATAAAATCAAGAGAATGAAGAGGGCAATGATTATCTCTGGAATAAGAAGAAATTCTCTCTCACATTCACTCTCTAAAGAAAGAGAGAGTAAGAGAAATTCTATAGAAAGAATGTCTATTGGGTAGTTTTTATGCAGTTTCACAAAATAATTAAAAAATTATGTGTATTTTGCATTTACCAGCACATTTTTATTTCCTCCATCTGTTATCTCTCTATCAATCAATCTATATGTATTTCTCTATATCATCTATATGTATTTCTCTTTGCTTGCCTGTCTGCCTGTCTATATCCATCCACGCGATCTTTCACATAGATGTCTGCCTTAATGAGCAAATGACTAGACCAGTCTATTGATGCTGTAGAATAAGCCCCACTGGGTCAGGAGAGCTCCCTAGTGCTTTCCTCTCAGGCGGAAACTACCTTTTATCAAGTGCCTGGGACAAGTACAGTTTTCCTCTCTCGTTCATATCAGAACACCTTGTGAAAACGATGGGAACGAAAGCTAAACCACATCATGCTTCCTTGAAACTACTTACAAGGACCAGTTAACCAGATTCCCCACAATGAGCAACACCATCCTGTCCTGGAAAAGAGAGAAAGCATCAAAGGAGAGGCTGTGCAGGTTGCTTCTCTTGCAACTGTGGAAACAATTGTTGAAAATGCAACACTTTCTATGGCTCACACCAGCTCTTTGTAGGGGTTAAGCATCAAGACCTGACTGCAAACGGATGGGACCCCAAATCAATGAAAGAAAGTGTGGTCAATAAAGTGGGGCATCATAGTCCCCCCAGGGTTTGGTGGAGCTGGGTCGCTGGGCTGCTGCTTGGCTGGAGCTGGTGACGTGTGCTGATTCTTCAGATTCTGCCACCAGTGCTGTGTGGCTGAGGCTGGTTTCCCTGGTTTGTGCTTCTTGGTAGCCTCCACCATGCAGTCAGTGCGGATCAGTGTCTACCCATCACTGTGGCTCCGGGGACCTCGGGCCCCTCAACTTCTTTACTCCTGGTTTCTACAATACAAGGTACTAACACAAAAATTACTGAGCAAGGGAGAAAACACAGAGGAATGATCCGTCTTAACAGCCCGTTACTCTGGTTGAGATTTATTTACCACCTGGTCTTGCTCCTTTGCAAACCACTTCACGCCTTTGACTAATTATAGGTTAAGTTGCACGGCCACTTTCTCCCATCTCTTTTTATTTGTTGCCACGTGGTTATGCCAGGGGAACACCCACTTACAAAACTGAGTGCTGGCAGGAACACAAAATGATTCTGCCACTCTGGGGTTTCAGTTTGGCAGATTTTTACAGATCTAAATATGCTTACTATATGACCCCAAGATTGATCTCCATGGCATTTGTCCAAATGAGGAGAAAGCATATGTCCAAACAAAGGCCTGACTATGACTATTATAACAATTTCCTTCCTAGTTATCCAAACTTGAGAGCCCTTCAGTGGTTTGTCTTTTTTTTTTTAATTTTTTTATTATTTATTCAATTGTGTGTGTAAGCGTGTGTGCCAGTGTGTATGTATGTGTGTATGCGTGTGTGTAGAACCATGGACAAATTCGGGAACCACCATGGACGCCTCCACCTCCTCATTTACTCTGCCCCGGGATTCACAGGCTCCGCCCTACCAGGATCAGAAACGCAGGCCGCCCCTGTTTCCGCCCGCTGTCTATACGTGGGGTCTAGGATCCGAACTCGGGACCTTCTGCCTGCAAGGCAGAGGCTTAACCCCTGAGCCACCTCTCCAGCCCCTGGTTTGTCTTTTGATGAGCGAATGAATGATAAATATCTTTCTTTAAAAAGAAATGGACTGTCAAGTCATAAAAAAAGACCCAGAGGAAAGTTAAATGCATGTAACTAAGTGACAGAAATTAGTTGGGAGGATCCTCGTACTATATGATTCCAATTGGTGACACGTGGAAACCATAAAATAAGGAGTGGGTGATGGGGGAGAGATGAACAGGTAGTACGCAGAGGAGTTTTAGGCCAGTGGAACCACTCTGTGTGATGGTTGTAGGACTTGCTATCAGATATTCATCAAAAACCCCCAAAATAAACAAGATAGGAATGTGCCGCATGCAAACCACAGACTGAAAAGCTCATTGTGCTGCTGGGTTAGGATGCTATGTGCTCACAGGCAGCAGGTGTGTGAGAAAGCTCTCTACCTTCTGCTCACTTTTGCTGTCAGTCGAAAACTACTCTCAGCAAACAAAGTGTGAATTGCCTCGTTGAGTTCACAGCCGAGGCAAGTCTAACTCTCAAAATATTCACGAGTCCTCAGGGAACTTTGAGTTTTTTCACCAGAATAAAACCTTCCAATCTTCCGTCTCTCCAGTTTTCAGTGCTATATAGGACCTGCCCATGCTCTAGAAGGCTAAGAGATTCCCACATTTAAGTAAAAATCCTTCTGATTATAAAAGATCACCAGGTTCTACTGAATCCCTGTGTCCTAGTCCGGACAACCTCAGTGGATCACATCACAGCACTGCGTACAGTCAGAGGACATAAGGGGGCTTCCTGCTGGTCACTTCCCAAGGTCTCTGGCCAGTGAGTCAAGACCGGATTGGGACCCCACACTCTCCATTCAATGCAAATGATAATATGAAAACTCCAAGGGAGAACTGCTAATCATCATGGTACATGTCAATCATCACACAATACCCACAGCTTAAAAGCATTCTTGCACAGAAGTGTATAATGCAGAAAGTGACCAGTTTGCTCAGGATGCTCAGTAATGCTTGTACTTACTGCTCCATGAGAATTTTAGGGTGTGTCATTTTATTTTAATAAGGGTCCTTTTTTGGATCATCCATCATTCTGTGCTGAATTATTGCTATTTCATAAAGCTTAATAAAGCTTGGCATTATCTATCTATCTATCTATCTCTTTTTGTAGACAACAAATATTCATTTACAAAAATGGGACAATTTTAGCTTGTTTGTTTTTAAAAGTAACATACTTCTTCTCCCACTAACTGGTCGCCAGCCACCTTAGACCATCTGGCCCTTTTGGTTTTTGGAGGTTTGAATTATTCTAAGCCAAGCCTGGCCCTCCTACAGCTTCTTTACTTCCTGGGAGAAGCCAAGGGACACAGAAGCATGCGCTTACCATGTACAGAGGCCGGCTGCACTGCTGGATGCAATCTGTGTAGAACACTATGGCCGCTCGCCGGAAAATTCCCAGATCTGCTGATGACAGTCACTTGGTGAGGAGGCTGAGTCACTTTCAAATATGATTACCAGGAAAAGGGTCCAAGCCCTTGAATGGTCTAGGATGAGGTTGCCTTCACTTCATTAAAGTGGATTACTGTGCTTTGTACATGACAAGTGGGTGATCCATAGACACTATATAAAAAGTGTAACGTCGGGGGGGGGGCTCTGTGCCTGTGTGTCATAGGGCAGAATGGAAGGCACAGGATACAAATGAGGGCACCTGCAGATAGCTTGAGGGGGGGCCAGCCACGCTCTGCTTTCTTCACCTCAGCTTCCCTCTGTTTATGATTCACTCTGAGACATTACAGGACACTCAAGTCCACCTTAAAACATCTGCTCTCTCCAGAGATTGGAAGTTTTCTCAGTGAATTAGTGAGAACCAAACCAAGAGATCCTGGACTATAGGGAGAATATTCAGAAAGTGTATCTGTCTGTAAACAATAACTAAGACAATCACAGGAATGTACGTTAAGAATGAGAGACTGAAACAGGAAAGATTTTTAAAATGCAATCCTGGGGTCTATGAGATAGCTACATGATTAAGTGTCTGCGTGCAAACCAGAAGCCTACAGTGAAAGGCGAGAACTGATTTCTGAAAGTTGCCCTCTGACCTTCACTCATGCACCATGACATATATGTTCTCTCTCTTTCTCTCTCTCCCGCCCTCTCTCTGAGTGAATGTCCTAACTACTGGGGAGCAGTCAAGGTCAAAGGTATCTTTCTGTGAGCTAGCCCACTTTGACATGAAAAGCAACACTGGGTGAGCCTAGAGCAGCACTCATAAACCCAGTCTCAGCTTTGTTGGGGGCTGTTTCCCCTTAAGACTGACCCTTTGCCAGAAGGAGCCTGGCAAGGGGGCAGCCCAGAAGTTTTGTACCCCAAGATGAAATGGGTTCAGTCTTGCCTCTGAGCCTCTACCAGTCTTCCATTCCATTCAGTCTGTCTCTCCCTCCCTCCCCAAGGGGAAGCAGGGAGCAGAGCTGGCAGATAGCCAGTTGGTTCTGGAATCAATCTAGATCCCTGTGGGTAGGACAGGACATTACCTGTGTCAGACACATCTGAATCAGTTGGAAGCAGAGAAGAAAGGAGAGAGAAAAATGATCTGTGAGAAGGAAGCCATACACATAAGCTACCTGCCATTTTTGTTCTCAAAACAATAATGACCATTTTCTTTTCTAAGTGGGGTTTGCTCATCACGAAGAACACAGCATCTCTCTGCCTGTCTCAAGCATTCAGGAAGCTACTCCCCCAAGCTACTCCCCCACAGAATAAGAGAACTAAGGAGGTTCAGTTGGCAGAGGACTTGCTTAGTACACATAAAGTCCTGTATTTCTAGCACTGCACCATGTCTCCCAGCACTCAGGAGGAAGTAGCAGGAGGATCAGAAGCTCAAGGTCATTCTTGGCTACATATGAATTAAGCCAGCTTTGGACACAGGAATTTGTGTCTTTTTTAAAGGCAAAAACTGGTAAACAGGCTTTTTCTTCTCTAGATCTACTTTTCATGCAACACTTGCTATTTAAAATCTCATCTCTAGTGATCAGTGCTTGAGGTCTTTGTTGTGGGGTCTGGGACCATGGAGCACAAGGTTTAATCTGGTAGATAGCTCTGTGGTTTTCCTATTCTACTTATGAATTTTATGTGTCTTTCTTTGCTTTCCTGTGTACCCCAAGGGATGCAGGGAGAGGAACATGGGGATTAGAAAACAAAGACTGAGATGAAATGTATGGACAGGTGGTGTCAGTTAATCCACTAGTTAGTGGTAGTGTCCACTAATCCAGTTTCCTGCCTCTGGACAACTTTCAACAGAGTAATTGTCTCAAGAAGCAATCCAGCTAAATCTGGCAGTTGTAAACACAGATTATGATAACAGCTACTACAATCCCCCGAAGAAGGAGATGTTCTCAGAGACAGTTCAGAGGAAGCAAGTGCACTTGTTGACTCACCTATCTTGAAGCGGCCCATGTAGTAGATCTGGGTGCTGAGAGCCAGAGAGGCCAGAATATGGATCACAGAGAAGATGACCCAGAACCACAGGTCATTTTTTCCAAACACCTAGAAGTACAGATAGAGATGACCTTGATCTAGGGTTGTTTGTTTTCTCCCCCAGCAAACCCTTCTGAAATCACTGTCTTACATGTGCACAAGGAGCCAAACAGCTGAGCTGTTTTGTTTTCTTCCCTTCTCAGAACTCACAGGAATCTTAAGACACCATGATAAAAGAGTGGATTCAAGCAGAAAGAAGAGAGAGGAGAGGTGGCAAACAACCCCAGTGACAGGCACAGAATCTAATGCTTGGGGAAGCACCTGTTGCCCAGGCACATTTAGAAAGTGGTTTCTGCCCTTCCAGATTGGTACTTCCAATCACACATGCCTCAGCTCCATTTTAAGTCACCCAGGGGATAGATTGACAGGAGCCTATTACATGCTTAGAGTTAAGTAACTAAGTAACCAGTTAAGTAACTAAGCCAGAGTATCTCGGTCGACCCATGATGAGAACATGTGCTGAGCCAAAGACTATGGTTAATCCAAATCCCTACCTAACAAAGAAACAAACAGCAAAAAGCCTCCCAATGACACTTTTCCCGGGTGGAGAGGGACGCACCACGCCTAGGACGGTGAGCGTGATAACCACAGCGAAGGACGCGTAGGCCGAGTAGGCGCTGGCATTGATGTCGGGGTGGCGGGTCTGATAGAGCTTGAGCATGCACAGGCCGGCGATGATGTACATGAAGGAGGTATCTGAGCACCGGGAGGAAACAAGACAGTGTTCAGTACGCAGCAGGTGGATGACATCCCACCTTCCTCCTCAACCTCTCAATGCTCCCCCATAGTCCATGCAGTATCTACCGTCGTCAGACCGTGTGAAATGAATATGGCTGCCTCCCGAGGCACATTCTCTGGGAAGATGCCATATACTCCGCTTCTAGCCCTTCCTTGTCCCAACACTACATTCGGCTCACAGCAGAAAAACATCAGCTAGGTAAACAGCTACGTGCATGGGCAGGGGTATTTGTATATTGAACTTTCTGGTCAGTAATGCTCACAGCTAAGGCAGATGACAAAATGACAAGTGTCAGGAGGGCGTGGGAAATTGTGCTCAGCACTTTGAAACGCATTCAGAACTTCACATACACTTCTAGTGTTGCAGCCGAGTGATGGAAAGCAGCGCCACACAGTATATGTAGACCAGCCGTGGTCGTTATGAAGCCACAAGGCAAAGCAGCAAGAAATGCCTACTCACCAAAAAATTCAGCCAAAGATTTATGTATCTGACAATTACAAATACTAATGTTAATGTTCACATGGGGAAATAAAAGCCAGTACAAGTGGCAATTAATACTCCGGAGAGAGATTTGTAGTTTTTTTTTCTTTTTCTTTTTAAAATAAAACAGAAGGCATGCAAGTCAGGTGACTTAAAAATCTTAGTTGTAGTTATTCTAGGAAAACTCTCTTAGCATTACCTGTAATAACAAAATATGGGCAACACCTAAATGTTCTGTGACAGGGGTTGACAAATGTGATATATTTTACAACAGAATATGACAGTCCTTAAAAATGAATGGATGGCACAGTCTTGATTTGATTTTGATAAATCTTGATATGTCTGTTGAGTAAAAAGTGAAGGTTGGAGGTAGTAATATGATAATTTACCACAAATGTGAAGACATAAAAACTAGTTGGAAGAGTAAATACCAAATGAATTATATTTGTCTCTGGGGATGGAAGGAGAAAATTTTTTGAAATGGTTCAAAATGGTTAAATATAATATTTTATTTCTTAAATATTAGATGTAAAACAAATATTTCTTATTCTGAGCAGCAAATGACATCATTCTCTGTAACTTTACCTAGTGAGAATTTTTTAATTAAAGTAAAAAAATTAAATAGGACAGAATTTCTGCAGTATTCTAATGGCCAGAGGTAAGATATCAAACATGTCTGCATGTGGTGCTGGAGTAATAGGTATAAGATGTTAGGTTATAGGCATGAGATATGGGGGTGACAGTCATGTAATATGGGGTTATAAGCATGCAATGCTGGAGTCACAGGTATGTGATGCTGGATTATAAGCATGTGATGCTGGGTTATAGGCATGTAATACTGGGTTAGAAGCTTGTAATACTGTGTTTACAGTCATGGGATGCTTGGGTTATAGTCATTCAATGTTGGGGTTACAGGCATGTGATGCTGTGGTTATAGTCATACGGTGCTGGGGTTATAAGTATGCACCTCTACCTTACTCCCCTTTCCTTCCTAGTACTTCAATACTAACTTGGTATCTGCTCTCTTTCCAATTCACAAATGCACACCCTCCCTACCTGTTCATTTCAGAAAAGTTAACCCCACCTTGGTTTGAGGGATGGGTCTGATTGGTCCAAAGCTAATCTTATCTTCTTTGCTGATTGGTGTATCAATCCAGACTGAGTTAATCAAGGGACTTAAGGAATGAAGTCAGGAATGGGATCACAAGTGTTTCAGTGATTGAGGTGAGAGGGGCATTGCGTTGGAGTTTTTACAGAAGTTTTTCTTTGCTTTGAGTAAAGATTCCTGGAAGCCCACTTGAAACCTGCTCTGGAACCAGAGCCGAACACCAACAGCTGGGATTTACTATGCCTACCATGACATACATTACCCTCAAGATAAAAACAATGTATAGGTGGGTGCAACCAAGGGAACCACACAGAGACACAGAGCCGCCATATAAGCCACCCACAGCTCTGCCTTTCAGACAGTGACCTGTCACTATGATGTCTTTATTATCTGTTCTAACCCCAATTAAGTTTTCCATTACTTCCACCCTAGAGCAATCTAACTATCCAACTAGACCAAGTTACATGGAATGAAGTCTGTTGGCAGCCATGTTTAGCCCACTCCCTGAGTTTGGGTCTTATCATGGACTTGTCATTACAGCAGTAAGTATTTTTCTTTTTAAAATTTATTTATTTATTTTATGTATGTGTGAGACCGTGCTTGTGTGTGTGTGTGTGTGTGTGTGTGTGTGTGTGTGTCAGAGGGCACTATGTGTGCCTGTGGAGGCCCAAGGGTGACTTCAGGAATCATCCTGGATTGATTCTACCTCCTTCTTGCTTCATTCTCGGATTTCCCAAGCTCCCCCTACCGGGGCCAGAAATGCAGGCCAGCACTAAGTATTTTCTAATGTAAAAGGTGAGCAGAGACAAAAACAGGTGCAACGTATGGAAACTTTGCTGGGGCAAGGCAGGATAGGATCATTTCAACTCATCCCAAATGCCTTCTAGTTTCTGCAAATATGAACTTGAAGTTTTTGGAAGGATCCCCATGACAAGACTCCTGTAACTCAAATCCGTGTCGCAGATATAAATTCTAATTACCAAACTGAAAGTTGGAGTAATTAGGGCAGACATGGTAACAAGCACTGAGCACGCCTTCCATCATCAGTGCGATGCCCATTGCATAGAAGAGGCCAAAGTATTTGGGAATCCCATACTCCTGAAAAAGTGAGAAAGGGTGGTTAATAGAAAGACACCACCTAATGAAATGGTCAGAATCTGGAAACCAGCTCTGTCTTCGAGGGGGCTCATTACACACACTGGCATCACCACAAGTCCCTCCCCTTTGCAGACCTATTTGGAATCACCATGCTTCCCAGTTCCTAAGTGGGAATTGCCCATTCTCTCCTCACCATAGCAAAGATGTCCTTGGCTTCCAGCGCTCTTCGATGGAGAAGGTCCCGACGCAAGACTATCAGCAGGAAGAGGAAGCCCAGGAGCACGTGACCCAGGTTACTGAGAATATTGTTGAAGGCACTGGAGGAATGATTGACAATCAAGTGTGAATGTGATCAGTGGGACTTAAAGAAACTATGCATGAGTAAATGAACCCAGTATCGAGTGTTTTCTACCACTAATCTTCCCCTAAATTTTAGGATGTGACAATCTTCAAAAATTCTCTTCAATCCAATCCTTTAATTTGAGGATGCTCAGTTTATCCCAAGTATCTCCTGTCTGGACTGTATCTCCTGAAATATCTCCTGGAATGCTTGCTTAGTGTCCCTAGCACCTGCCCTGTCTTTTCTTGCCCTGATGGCCTTGGCAAAGGATGAGTCCTGGGAAAGAGCTGTTGCAGAAATGGACAAGTGTTTTAGCTGGTGTCATAGTTACATACAAGTGTCAGTCAACTTGACAGTTGAGGGTTGGAGCTCTGAGCACATTTGTAATGAATCAGTGGTTGAGTTAGGCCCGCAGCAGGCCTGCAGAAGATTGTTTAGTTGATGGGGAAGGCCCAGCCCATGGTGGGTGGAAGGAGATCCTGGGCAAGTGAATAAGATGATGGTTATGGAAGTTGGCATCCTTTGGTATACTTGGCCAGATAATATTGGTCTGGAAGTGAGGACTGTCCCTCTGAGCAGTCGTGTGGATTTGGTGTGGCCAGTTACCTTGGTCCTCGGTGTGGTGTGGGCCCTCCCACCAAGCTGCACAAGGAGCTGTAACCATAAGTAATCTTATGATTACTCTTTAAATTTTTTTATTTTATTATTATTATTTATTCATTGTGCATGTGTGCACGCGTGTGTGTATGTATGTGTGTAGAACCACGGCCGAATTTGGGAACCACCATGGACGCCTCCACCTCCTCCTTGTTTACTGCCCCGGGATTCACAGGCTCTGCCCTACCAGGACCAGAAGCGCAGGCCGCCCCCGCTTCAGCCCAGCATCTATACGTGGGGTCTAGGATCCGAACTCAGGACCTTCTGCCTGCAAGGCAGAGGCTTAACCCCTGAGCCACCTCTCCAGCCCCATGATTACTCTTATGTAATCATAAGAGAAAATTCAAACTTTTGTTCCCTTAAACCATCTGGTCATGAATTTTTTGGCAACAATGCAGAATAATTGTAACAGTTGGGTTGTGGAAGTGAATTCTCAAAGGTGAACCCAGACTATGTATCAGTAGTCAGCTCTCCAATTGTGAACTTCAGTACAAGCTCAGAAGGATCTCAGCCAGCTGTTTATGATAGGAAATCAAAGCTAGCTCAGTTGTGGAGCAGGAAGTCACTCAAATGACCTCTCTCTCTCACACACACACACACACACTCTCTCTCTCTCTCTTTCTCTCTCTCTCTCTCTCTCTCAAGAGGGGGGGATAAAATCTGAAGTCACATTAGACCAGAAAGAATCTCTAATGCTTCACGAGGAACCAAAGGGCTGGCTTACCTCAGGACCCCCAAGGGGTGAGCACAGAGGAAGTTGTAATAACAAATGTCCTGGTTTCCAGTGACATTCACTACCTGTAAGATCAAATGGAGAAGAGGAAATGTGGCCTTTCTCCATCCTTGGAGCCTGCCTGAAGTCACAATGAATGGACTCAGAAGAGGCCCTGATGGCAACGTAACCTATGTTCCTCCTCAGTGGGGTGGATTGCTATTTGCCTCGTTACACAGCAAGCTCCTAGTTCCTGCATTTCTGCATTGGATGGAAATATTCTTTGCACCCCACTGAGTGACCTCAAGATGGAACTCAACCAAGTGTTGAGTCCTTTGTTGTTATGTTAAAAGCACAGTGAAAGGATGTTAACAATGAGACCTGCTTTTAAGTCTGTCTTGCTTCGTTCTGTTTTCTAGATTACTGCTGGGAGGACATGTTGCTTCCCGAATCACAGCACAGCAGCAGCAAAGAATAGATTATAAACAGTGGCATCCAAGACACTTTGTCCTTGTCCTCATTGCATAACGACTATGAGATGCACTAAGTATTTTTAGACCATTAGTTCTCAAACTTTCCTGTACATAGGAATGAATCAATGGGGTCTAAATAATACTGAAATCTAGCTCTACAATCTGAGAGACCCCGAGCTACTTGGCGTGATATACTTCCTAGACCCTGGAATTTTTAAAGATATCCCAGGTGGCTTTAATTCACAGTAAAACTTGAGAGCTACTGAGTAAAATGTACCTTTAACTTTCCATTCTACCAAACAAATTTTCTAAAGTAGTATAGCTTATAGAGAATTTATAGTTAGAGTGACCCACACCTCAAATTAAACCCACTTCAGTGACCTAGATTCTGGAGGTCAGTGAAATAGCTATGGCTGTTCTCAAGCTATTTTAGAATTACTTTTACTTAATTTTTAAGGTGCTTTTTTGTTGTAATATTTTGTTAGTCCATAAAATCCTTTCTAATTTTAGAAAAAAAGTGTCTTCAGTAAGTAAGTGTGGGGTAAATTGGATATCAGATTTCTTCGTTTTAGTCTGGAACCTTATTTATTCTTTTTTTTTTGAGACAGAGTCTCATGCATGACAGGCTAGTCTTCCATTCCCTGTGTAACTGAGATGATCTTAACTTCTGGTCCTCCAGCCTCCACCCCCAGATCGCTGAGATTACAGGAATGAGACAACATGCCCAGTGTATTAGGTACTAGGAATGCAATCAAGGGCTTTGTGCGTGTTAGGCAAACACTCTACCACCTCAGCTGCATCCTCGGCCTATCAGTCGGGAACATGACTTACTTTTCTCATTATCCCATAATGCTCAGAAAGCTCATAAGTGATAAATGATAGATGACACTGATAGACATGATGACTTAATGAGTAAACAAAGCAATGTAAATTACCAGGACCTTTAGTGATCATATTATCGGGGAAGGGATGGAGAACATCAGAGATTAAGCAATGGAGAAGTTCAACCGAAACCTACATGAAAATTATGTTTTGAAATGATTTTTGAGCTGAGTCTGAGCTAAGCCTTTGTAAGTCAGAGAGAAGATTTCCTGTGGGGTGGAAGCTGAGGTTCTGGGGTTGGGGGCAACACTCACTGTCTGGTAGGTGATGACCAGCTGGATCACAGGCAATGCATAAAACACAGCGATGGTGACGATGTTCCTGCAACAGAAAGAACCGGAAAATGGTTATTTCTAAATTGACAGTGGGGTCTCTGGTCAGTTTTTAATCCCACAACTCCATAGTTAGCTTGCAAAAGGATTTAGAAGATTATGATGCAGCTTTTGTTTCTCTCTTTCTTAGCATCTAGACATTTGATTGACATTATCTTGACCAAAGAGGAGAAAAAAAAGTAAATAGAACTTGTCGTCATTACATCACTATTGGTTATAGCAGAAAACACATTATTACTTGAATGAATTAAATAATCATAACCAATTTACTAATTAATTGATTAAAATTTATTTGTGACATATTCTCACTCTCTAATCCTTACCTGGAACTAGTTCAGTGGATGTAACTGACCTTGAACTCAAGTTGATCATGTCTCTCTAGTCTTGCCTGTTTTGGTGTTACAGGCACTTACTCCATACCAACCTGAAATGGTGTTCTTAAAACTAATGATTGGCACCCAGCAAGTAATAGTGTCTCTTTTCTTCCTCTTTGTACAACCATTTGTAAAACCCCCTTCTATCTTAAACTACATTAGCTGTTTGGCATGACTTCTGATTAAATATGAACAGATGAGTGATTGCATGTAGAATGAAATTTTCTTAAACTTTATTTATTGGTGTGTGGGTGAGTGTACTGTGTCCCTGTGGAGGCCCAAGGGTGACATTGGGAATCATCCTAGATGCTTCTACCTCCTTTTTGCTTTGCCTTAGGATTTCACAGGCTCTGCCCATCAGAGCCAGAAGTGCAGGCCACCATTGTTTCTGCCTGGCATTTTTATGTGGAACCTGGGATCTGAACTCAGGACCTTCTGTTTGCAAGACAGAGTCTTAACCCTTGAGCCATCTCTCCAGCCCTGGAATGAAGCTCTCTTAAACAGTAGTTCCAAGATGACGGACCAGTTATGAAATCCCATGGGGCCCCATTCCTCAAAGGAGAAGAACGCAGGTGGGGAGGTCCCAGAGGGACATTAACATGGGGCTTTCTGACCGTGTACCATGCAGTTATTTCCTCCAAATTAAAGCATCCATTCTGGATTGAGGCTCATTAAGGTCAGGAAGTTCTGATACTAACGAGAGTCACAGGGCTCCTCCTCAAGGTAAAGAAAGACACCCACGGCGCTGGAGATGGAGACCCTCCCACTGGCAGAGCTGCCTGGAGATTCTGGCAAGTTGAGCCCCCTGAGAGTCCTTCAGAGTTCTGGGGTTACAGTTGCTGTGAGTTGTGACTCCTGTAGCGGTGGCTATGGTGTAGACATAGCCACCTTTTAGTTGTCCCTGCTCCTGTGAATAACCCCTCACTCATACTCTTGTAGCAACCCCAATAAATTTACTGGTTCACCAAGTTGGACTTGGATGTAACTGTAACTATGATGTGTTTTTGGTTCCCCATCTGGGATGAACAGATGTTTGTGAGGCATCTCTCCAGGAATGACACCTTAAAAAGTAGCTCTGCTCCTTGTCTAGAGAGAAAGACATTTAGGGTGGACATGATGGCCCAGAACAGAGGAGACGGAAGCAAGAGATTGAAGCAGAAAAAGAGTTAAAATTTGCACTACTGTTCACTGACAGACTCTCTTTCTTCCATTCCCCCCCCCCCCCCCCCCGTATTAAGAGTTTATTGGTTGCTGCCCCTACTGGCCAGGTGATGTTTGTGAAAGCTTTTCATGATCCTTAGACACATACTTGGGGGGTGGGGGGAACCGAGACCGGCTGAGAGCTCACTCTCCTCTGTCCTTCAACTCACCCACAAGCATGAAGACTATAAAAACTCCACATCTCCCTCAGATGTTACTCTTTCTCCCTCCGAGAATTAATTCACGGTGATACATAATGGTCAGCAAACTTCCTCGTCAAATGATCAATGAACTTCTTCCATCTCAGTGAACTTCTTCCATCTCTTATCTGAGGCCTGATATATTTAGACTCCACCTTACACTCGCCAAAACCAGCAGTAAGGGAGTCATATCTCCCTCCCCTTTGACCTTTCAAGGATACCTGGTGCCTGGCAGTCTGGGTTAAACTCTACAGTTGCAGAGAAAAAAGGAAGAATATCGTGTCTGGCCTTGCAGAAACCAGAGCGACCACACTGACTTCAGTCAACTTTATCTGGAGAAATATATTTTGAAAAACACGCTTGCGTATTATCTCACCTGCCTCCCCCAGTGTTTAACTGTTTTTCTTGAAGGTATAAAACTAACTGTAACCCAAGGCTGGAGTCCCTAGAGAGCTTGGCTGTGTCCATTTCGCTAACATAAAATGGAATAATCTTCCTCTCTTTCACTCTACAGTGGTTTTGATCTCTCAATTTGGAAAAGAAGTTTGGCCCCAACAAGATTACCTCAGGTCAAAGTCAGCTTGGTCTACTTAGCAAGTTCCAGGCTAGAGAGGCAAAACTGTCTCAAATACATCTAACTAAGTTCATTCATTCATTCATTCATTCATTCATTCATTCAGCTAATCATGTCAGTGTTCTCTGCCAAACTGTGTGCGTGAATGTGGCCAGCACAGGTCTTTCATCATGAGCTGGTTATATCACCTACTTCAGTGTCTTACTAAACACTAACATCTTGGGATATAAGTGATTGTGACTTTTATAAAGTAACTTTAAAGAACTTAGGGACTAAAGATGACGCTAAGTCAAGCGCACTTGCTTAACACATGCACGGCTCTGATTCCCAGCACTGAGATCCATCAATCATCAATCACAATCCTTCATTGTTGTAAGGAAACCATGGTCTTACTGGTCATCTACTTACCAAAAGTAAATCTTATATTTTTTGCTGACAATTCTCCGGTCCTTCCTGGATAGATCTGACAGGTAAAGGAACATCTAAGACACCAATAAAAAGAGAGTACAAATCTATATGACTTTTCTTGAGTAAGATACACAGGAGAATTTTTAGAGGTTTCAGCCTAATCGGTCACGAAGGATTTAAAATTTTTCAGTAAGATTATTTCCTTTCACTTTGCTTTCCCTGGGATGCCTCAATAAAAACGCTAATTTTTTCTGGGCACACGAGGGTTCTGGCGGTGCAGGAAACCTGCTAGGAATCCTGCGTGCATCCCATGACTCAGTTGTCTTCTTGGCCCTCAGATGTGTCTGTTTCGTGGCTCTTGAATCACCTATGGTTGAAACTGTGCAATTCGCCTTCATATCTTTCATCAGGTGAAACACAGCATATGAAACATATGTGACAAAGAAACAGGCTTTACTGCTGAGAAATGGTAGGCACAGAACAGGGGAGCTTCCCAGTGATGGGCACGACCCTCGGAAGCCTCTTCTTCCATCTGGTTGGATCCCCTCATTCTTTCTTACTGACAGTCAGACATTGCAGATGCTGAGTGTTCAATGTCCTGTTTTCTTTCTTTTTTTTTTAAAAAAAAAAAAGGCCAGTGAGCACAGTAATACCTTTAGCCTCTGGTTGTGTCTTGCCTTTAAAAAATGTATGTGCTATATACATGTATATGGAGTGAATGCACCAATGTACACACATGTGGAGACCAGAGGAGGATACTGGGTGTCTTGCTGGGTCATTCTTCATGTTACTCCTTTAAATAGCGTCTCTCACTGAACCCAGCAACCAGCAAGCTCCAGTGATCCTCTCGTCTCCACCTCCACAATGCTGGGACTATAAGTACAGACAGCCACACCCAGCTTTTTTAATGGGTGCTGAGGATCTGAATTCAGGCTCTCATGCTTGCACATTAAGGGCTATTACTTGTCAAGTCATCTCCCCAATCCCTAGTTATACTTTGTCTAAACTATCTAGGAAATTTTGCTTTCCTTGAAGGAAAAAAATAAAAGAAAATTGAGGCACTGGTATAGTTAATCTACTGCCAAACTTTTTTTCTTAAAAAAATAACAAGTACCAGGAAGGGTTGGTACCTTGGTTCGGATAATGTTTTTGTCACTCTCAATTTCGGGCATGGTGTCGAAGTCACTCTCTTCCACCGAGCTGTCAGTATCGGAGTGGCATGGCTGCCCCCCATCGGAGGACACTTGCCTCCCAGGACTAGAGCTGGACTCATCTGAAATAGAAAACTTGTTTGCCTTTGAAAGCCTAGAACAGCCTGTGGAGTCTTTTTCTCTGCAGAAAAAAACACAGTGCTGACTCATTCTAGAAAATTCCATCTTGGTCCAAACTAGCCATTAATGTTCTCTTATGCCTTCTCAGCAGTCTTCCTTTTTTTTCCTTTTCTCCTAGTTTGCATTTAACTTGTCTATTTCTGGGACTGAATACATGTTAGAATATAAAGACATCTGCTCTGTTAGCTATCTGGATGCAAACAAAAAACATTGTGCTTACCTTTTGCTTCGTATTTTAGAATATGAGCAAAAATGGATAAGCATGCATGCATATAGTTATGTATAGCACATCACACATATGTGTAAACACATACCTATTCAACAGCTCTACATTTCTCGCTGACAGAGCATTTATTTGGAGAAATTCCCCACATACCATCTCTATGATTGCATAACGAGCACGAGATTCTCAGAAAGAATTCTTCTGTTCCCATGAATGTTTCCCAGAGCAGATGGGATTTGTTCAGCTTCGAGCACATGAGCTGAGTCTACCTTTCACTTTATTTTTTTCTGTTCAGATTTTTTTTAAATCTTGTTCTTGCACAACTAAAAATAAATAGTCTACACTGAGCCCACAAACCAAAGTTGCAGAATAACAGAGCAGTCATGAAGCCTTCCCAGGCCTTCTACAGGGACATCCCAGGCCCATCAGCACTGGCAGCTCCATATGCTACTACTGCCCCCTCGCAAGACCCCTGCAATTCTGTTCCTTTGGGCTGCTTAATGAACTCTAGGTGGCGGTGAGCATACTCATTGTGAACCTGGCTAGAGCGAAGGACTGAGCTACAGCCCTGTATCCTTGCAGAACTGCCTTCGTTTTCTCATGCCCTTAATCTACTGAATTTTGGGAATAAAACAACTCATTAATTGATGATAACTTGCTATGATATGTCTCCCAAGCTCTAAACCAAACTGAATATGAAAAAAGAAAAAAAAAACTCCCAGGAGATCTCAGAAGTTGATGGCAACCACTGCAAGTAATTCCACTCGGGTATGGTTAGCAGATCCAAGAAACAGTGCAGTACAATGGTAGGAAATTAGATCTGGAAGGAACCTTCGAGAATATCTGCAACTTGTCTTGCACAGAAAAAGAGTGCCTTGCCGGGCTGGCTTGCCCATATTTACAGTGATTAGCAGCAAGAGGGTCTTTGTGTCTAATTTGGAGAATAAGGAAAGTGTTCTATCAATTCGTGGTAGAGGTACCTATGGCTCCATAGTTGCTCCCTTCCGGTGTACTGGCCGTGATGGGATGGGAGACAGCCGTGTGCCCAGAGCCTGTGGGGTAGGAGGGAAAAGAGGCAAATGCTTTATGCTCAGCTGCTGGAACAATACACCCTACATAGCTCCTATCATTTGACTATGATATTTTAAATTTGATCTTCTTTTTACTCTTGTACCAAAGTTGGCCACACAGTGGTTTATAGGCCCGATCTAACCCGCTGCCTGTATTTGCCTTTAAACTAAGAAGTGTTTTTAAATTCGCAATTTTGTGGAAAATGAAAGAATAGCAACATTTTGTGGCAGGCGAAATTTGCATGAAATTCAAATTTCAATATCTGTATCTAAAGTTCTATGGAAACCTAGCCACACTCAGGTATAATTATGCTCGCTTTTGTGTTGCAACGGCTCATCTGAGGAGCTACAGCCTAGACTGTGTGCTCCAGAAAAACCAAACACATTTGCTATTTGATCCTTTACCAGAAAGAGTAGCTGACTTTTGCCTGACAGTGTGGCTTCTTCACAGCAGTGAAGAAGCCCGAATCTAGAATCACTGTGAGAAATGCCAGAAATAACTTTCTATTGTTAAGCTGCAGTAGTTTGGAGTTTATTTGTGTCCCCCCCCCCCCCCCGCCAGTTAGCAGTGCCCAACCACAGGTAAGACAAAGTTATTTGCTGTGTTCACTTACATGATGACCACAGAGGACTGAAGGTGTGAGGAAGATGAGTTACTTTGAGGGCTATTAAGGAGGTAGACTTGGCAAATCCATTGCCAGTGAGTTGTTAGGTTAAAATAGAGCCTAACGTTTTCTAGTGAAGTGAGAACTCCTAGGCAAGACGTTATCCCTTCAAGATTTCTGAGAATTAAGCTGAACTGAACTGAGACATCACAAACCACAAATTAGCAGGCATCTAGGGAGTTGCTCTGACTTAGAGCCACACAAGAGCCAAACTCATTGATGGAGCCTTAGGGGGAACATTTCTTCACTGTTCTCAAAGCGTTGCAGAGGATTGAAACATTGTTGCAGAAGGTGTGGAATTTGGAGATCGCTGGTTTCACATGTCAGACAAAAGAGCCCATGAGTGATAAGTGATAATCTCTGTCTACCTGTCTTTGTCTCTTTCTACCTCCTCTCTCCTCTTGTTTTTTATGCAGTTCTAGGAACTGAACTCAGGGCCTTGCATACATTAGGCAAACACTACTACTTAACTACATCTACAGCTCATTGCTCAGTCTCTTATACTACTGTAGGGAAATATATTTTCAGCAAAGATATTTGAAGATGTTCTTAAACATCCTCACTGTAAATATAACTCGATGTTGTCCTTGAAAATGTAATTCATTATCAGCTATATGGCACCTCTAGTGTGTAATATATGTAAAAGAACCAAAAGTCCTCAAACAATTCTTAGTTGTCACAGTCAGCTTTCAGAATTTGTTCCACTGATGGGCAGTTTAAAAATATCCATAGTTTTAGAAGCCAACTCTCTAGACTTTGTTAAGAATTTTTAAAACACTTTGGAAATCATCCAAGATTACTTATACCTCCTTTTTGCTTCACCCTGGGATTTCCCAGGCTCAGAGGGCCTGAAGTGCAGGTGGTCACCGTTTCTGCCTGGCATTTTTATGTGGGACCTGGGATCCAAACTTAGGAACTTTTACTTGTGAAGCATCTTAACATCTGAGCTGTTTCTCCAGCCAGCCCTGTTAAGAATTTCTTTTAACTCTTTGAACACCCATTCACTTCCTCCATGAAGAAAAATAACTAAGTGTCAAATTCAAAATTTTTAATGATGAGAGACAATCTGATGGCCTTGGAGACTCATTTTCCCTTTTTCCTTTTGGTTACTTAGCTAAAAATTGGTTCTGCTGGTCAGCAAGACTTTTGGCTACTGCACTGTTCTTGGCATTACTTTCCTGACACTGTTTCCGGGCTTGATATAATTGTTATTAAGAAAAATTAGGTCCCTGGCCTTCCTTGAGCTAACCCATAACTGTGCAACATGGCATCAGTATCCGGTGTACTTTTCACCCAAGCTCAAAGCAAAGATGCAGGTTACCTACCTACTAGTTTGTTTGTTCATTTAGTTTCACTTGGTGGTGCTGTGAATCAACCCCAATGGCTTGTACAGGATAGGCACTTTACCACTGTAACACTCATAAGTATGACAAGTCAAGTTTTCAGTACAGTGAACCCTATGTGAAGATGTCATGTGTACTTTGTTTCCTTTTGGTAAGGGAGATTTATCATGGTCATAACGGACAGAGCTTTGCCTGCTATTTTTGCCACTACTTCTATTCAGTACAAGCAATGGTATTGTTACAAGTCCCATTGCCACTTCTAATGCTTTTATTCTTATGACTGTTACATATATACTAATCTCCCATATTATTATACATAATATATATTTATATTATATAGTAAAAATTTAATATATTATATATAATACATATTACATAACAAAATATATACTACATATCATTAAAACTATCTTCTCAATTGGAAAATAGGGGTTTTCTTCAAAATATGAATAAATTGCGGCATATTATAATTGCACAGTGCCTGAATATTACTGTAGTTCTAGCATTTGGGACACTGAGGTAGAAAGATTGCAAGCCTAAGGTTAGTCTGGACTACATGTAGCAAGACCCTTTCTCAAAACAAAACAAAAAATTAAGTGTGAAAACAGCAAACAAATAAAAGCCCTAAAAGGATAATATCTGGATCCTTTAGGCTCTGGACGTTGCTGGAAAGCCTGTGGTATGGGACAAGGAGGAGTGTGGACAGGAAATGCCTTGCACTCAGTTGCAGCAGGAGGTGCAAACGGCTCATGGGAACCCATGTTTTGAGTGTGTGTGATCAAAGCAAACACCGCTGCTTTGCTGGATGGCAAGTTCATTGAAGAACAGAGACCAGCTGGGCAGGTCTGCTCAGACTTCCACACACACTGTTGACTCGTGCACTCTGAACTCGCTCATTCCCAGCAGACTCTGGCTGCTTCTGGTGTCATTTTTGGCTCTGTTGACTGTGGAACATCTGCAGCACCATGGGCTCCGTGATGGACAGGAGCATCAAGATTCTGATGTGCAGACCACTGCTGGCCAGAAAAAAATCTTACCTCTGTGTATATACCTAGTGCAATCTAAGGAATGAGTTCAGCTACTGCAAGACAACAGTGTTCTGTTAATATAGATGGAGAGCTATAGACTTCAGCCACCAGTTAAAGTGCTTGCTGTGCAAGCCGAAGGGCTGGAATTAATATCAGGCAGACGTGGTGGCTGACATGTAATTCCCTAGAAGGCAGAGTCTGTGGTTCACCAGACTGAGCTGGCTGGTGAGACTTGGCCGAAATGATGCATTCTGGGTTTAATTAGCGATCTAGACTCAAAATCAAAAGGTGAAAGAGCTATTGACAATGATCCCCAGTATCAGCCTTGGGTTTGTACATGCACATGCACTCAAGTGTGCCCACGTACCTGCTGACGTGCATACACACATTCACACACTCCATACACACACTCACCTGAAAACAAAAAAGAATGCAAAAATGGGGATTCAGCTGGGTGGTAGAATGCTTTCCTAGCACAGAGGTCCTGGGTTTGATCCTCTCAACAACTCTGAATGCAAAAGTAACGAATTTCTTCCCAAACTTAAGCATGGTCATGGTCACATTTATATTTTTGACTATATAGTATTTAGAATCCAAAATTAAACTCAAACTATCAGTTTACAGGACAGATCGAGATGTTCTGGCTGGGAATAGCAGACATGAGATTGTGAATGATCTCATCTTAATGAGGAGACTTGTTTTGGCATGTTATTTTCTGAACATGAGTCCCTGACCATCTGTCTACTTAGAAAAGAATAGAGTAGGCTCAGATTCTTGCTTTTTATACTAAATGCTGAGAACATTGTACTAGGCACCCACGCCCACACCTAGCTCCACAGTGAGGTGGACAGCAAACCTTGTCAAGTCTCGTGGGATCCCTTCCCCATTTCAGAGGCTGCTCCTGGCATCTCCTTTGAGCCCCACTGATTCCTGTGTTCCACAGACACACTGATCCATTTTGTCCTTGGGAAGGAAAGACACTTCTGCACCTTAGCTCTTCCCCAGAGGTTCCTCTTCCGACCCCACCCCACACCCTAATGCCAGAAGCTTTTCAGATTCAGTCCTTGCTTCCCTCTGACTCTTGCTATTGGCTGGTTTCTCAAAGCTCAGCTCCATATGTCTGAAGGTCACTAACCAGTTCTGCCCTGGCCGCCTGTAGCTTGACTTCTGCCCTTGTTTTAAGCATCTCTTTCTTGGCTCCTTGATGATCATGAGACACTGAGGTAGTGCCAACTTTGCGGTGTCTTCTCACACACAAAGGCTTTTTATTCTCTCTCTAGCTCAATGACCTTTGCGGTGAGCGGACCTGTTTTCTACTTCCTGGGCCAGCATTTAGGTGTCTTCAACTTGTGTGTGCTTAAGTCAGAGATCTTTAAATGTCACCCCAAAAAGACATTTGACAGTGTCTGGAGCCATATTTAGCTGTCACAAGAAGGAAATATATTTTAATTAAGCATATTTCACTGTATGGACAGCCCCTGAATGACAAAGAATTTTGTGTCCTGCAATATAAATAATGTTGACTCTGGAAAATTCTGGGGTGAGGGAGAGAGAGAGAGAGCGAGAGAGAGAGAGAGAACCTTAATTAATTCTAGACCTATTTTTTTTTTTTAGATAGGGTCTTATGTGGCTCCAGATGGGTCTCAAACTCACTACGTAGCAACGGGAGGTTCTTGAAAACTTCTCCTACCTTTACCTCCTGAGTGCTGGACCTCCAGGCATGCACTGCCATGGCCTGTCTGTGGCAGCTAGGATTCCCTGGCTTCATTTGTGATAGGCAAGCACTCCACCAACTGAGCTACATCCCCAGCCCTAAAACTACTTGTTTACAGTAACTACAGTAGTAAGAAGCATGTGATCTGGTCCAGGCCAAGAAAACAAGAGAAGTCGCAGGGGCTTTCTGGAAAGCTCCTTCTCTCTGATACTGTCATGCAAGGGTGTCATGCAAGGTGTTAGCCTTGACCTTGCCAGCCCTGAGGAGTCAGACAGAGCCCAGGAGGTGGCAGAACAGACCAGAGCACCGCACACACTCCGGCCATCCTGAAAGCTGACCTCATGACTTCACAGGCATAGGAGCTCCTGCTTAGGCTGGTCTGAGGAATATTTGCTATGATTTCACTGTTACTGTCGCTCACACACATATCAATGCTGTATCTTCTCCCTCTTTGTCACTCCTTTGTCTGCTCATTATCTGACTTTCACATGGTAGTTTTCAGAGTGTTTTTACCTTTGACAATGATCTGACTCAAATCTGAGTTTTGTTGAGGTATGTTTTGACATTCAAGAGGCCCTTCTAGGGGCTGATGAGATATCTTGGTGGATAAGGCACCTGCTCACAAACCTGGTGAACTGAGTTTGATCCCCGGAAACCCACGTGGTACATGTGTATTTGTATATTTTCTCTGTCACTGTCTCTGTCTCTCTGTCTCTCTCCCTCCTTCTCCTCCTCCTCTTGTCCCCACACAGATCCTTCTGAACATAAAATTCCTTTAGTTACTGCAAGTGATAAAATGACATTCTCTATATAATTAAAAAAAAAAAACACCCTCCATTCAGAGGCTACCTAATGGAATCCAACCAAATGGATTTAGGACTAAGTTCAACAAATTTAACATAATTGTAAAATCTGGGGATTGTAGGAAAAAAGGTGAGATACCACAAGATGGCAAAGTCACTAAAGTACTTTATAAATGAAAGGAAAAGTAACACTTGGCATTTTAAAGCCATGAGAGCAGGTGTTTTTCACAGTCTTTTATACTGGTAGTTGAATGTTTATTAAAACAAAGTGCCTGGGTGGCTGGAAAAATAGACATGCTGACATTTAAGGAAGACAAATGTAAAATCCAGCAAGCAAAGGGGAGACGTCCTGCTGGGTGGGTAAGTTTGCATCTTTCCAGGGTGCTATGTGGACAGCACAGACTAAGTATCTGTTACCTGTGACTTGGAAATGAAATCCCACATCACTGTCATTTTTTCAGAGTTTCATTGCCAAACACCTTATGACCCACCCAAAGCTGCTTATTCTGATTTGGGACACAAAAATGAGCACATCTGAAATTTTAAGTCTTAATTAAAAAAAAAATCGGGCCATTAAATTCCTTTATGGGAATTCTCGGAGCCGAAGAAAGGATGGGATATTTAATTACTCTGGATTCCCCCAAAGTGTTAACTCTTCATCATGCTGACTGGCTTCAAAGAATTCATTTTTTTCAGACACCTTAACACTCAAAACTCTGGCCTTAATTCATTAAAAGTAAACTGCATGAGAATTGACATAATATGTTTTTGCTATTGTGCTCAAATCAGTTTGGGACTATGAACAGGTATAGACAGTTTTGTCCCAGGAAAGACAACGTTAAAAGATGAATGGCTGACGGTGCTCTGGGACTTAAAAGGGCACTCCAGATACAGGCTCTTAGTGTGCGCTCCAGAGCTCCATGGTCGTCAACAGTACAATTGGTACTGGTGAGCTCTGCCTTCTGTAGAAAGGCTGCACATGAGGGAACTCTGGGGGAGGAGTCAAAGGAAGTTTTGTAAGCTGCAAAAGGCAGAGACAAAGAGCACACCAGAAGGGATGCCACCATGCCAGTGGACATCATTCTGAATTATCTGAGAATTTCTCTTACCATCACTGGAACCAAAGCTTCCATCAATGGACTTCCTCTGAAACCTGTAAACAAGCATATGCATAGTCTCTAAAGATTTGGCATTTTGTCTCCTATTTATCTTGTTGTGACTTTATCTGCTTGGATATCTTAACATGACCCGCCCTTAGATATGGGGAAATTTCTGGAAGAAATTTAAAATATCATTGTCATTTTGAAAACTATTTGGCAATTCCTCGAAAAGTTAAACATGAAGCAATTCCTTCCCAGACAAATACATCATTCATTAACATTCATTCATTCAACTTCAGATCTCAATTCATGTTGTAAAATTTAATGTATTTTAACATGCTTGCCAACTTGTACAACTATTACCACCATCTAACTGCAGACCATCTCCATGATGCCCATAGGAATCCTGCATCCATTTGCAGCCATTCCTCATCCCCTCCTTTCCCCTAGTCACCAGTAACTGCTAATCTATGCCTGTCTCTGTAAATTTGCCTATTCTGGACATTTGATATCAGATGAACTATTTTTGATTAAGCATAATGTTTTCAAGGCTAACCCATGTTGTAACATATGCTAAAATTTAGTCATTTTATGGTTGAATAATATTCATAAGATGATTTAATTCACTTGATGGACATTTCTATTCTTTCCATTTGCTGGCTATCATAAATGGCACTGCTATGAACACTGGTGTACACATTTTCCTGAGGGTGTGTTTTTGTTTCTTTTGGGGGTGTACCTAGAAGTAGGTATGGAATAACTCCATGTTTAATTATTTTTCCAAACTTTTTCACAAAGGCAATATAGCAAAAGCTGCTTTACATTCATGCAAACATATGAGGGTTCTCATTTCTCTCCATCTCTGCCAACTTTACTTTCCAAGAAAAATTATTTATTATTCCTGTTTTTTTATTTAGAGTCTCACACGTCATTGTACCTTTGATTTGCATTTTCCTACTGGTTAATTATAAGCATCTTTTGTATATACTTACTAGATGTTTCAGTTTGTCTGCATGTTGCCTATAAACTCATAGCCAAACAAGGGATTTATTTCAGCCAATTCTGGCTACAGTTCATAGTTTAGTTTGGCATGGGAGCTCATACCAACACCAAGAGCTAAGGGAACTGGCCATACCACATCCACAGTAATTGATTAGACAGGGACAAAGTTTCTCACATTTTAAAATGACTGTGTGCCATTATACCAAACTCTGCCAACTAGCTCTCTCTACCTTATCCACTTGCTCAAAGAATGGTCCCACCCATGATGGGTTGGACCTTCCTGTATCAATTAGGAATTAGCTCCTGAAGGGACTTACCTTGATTACTTATTCTTCACAGATATGCCCAGAACTGAGCTCTCAATTGTCATGTTGACACCTATAGTTAATCAGTATGTAGGGCATTTAGACTTGGATGCCTCCTCCTCCTCCTCCTCCTCCTCTTCCTTCTTCCTTTCATTCATTTTTAAATGAGCTGTCTTTTTTATAAACTGAGTTGTAAGAATTTTTAGTATCATCTAGGTCCTAGACTCTTCACAGATAGATGGTTTGCCAATATTTTCTCTCATTTTGTGGACTGTGTCATCACCTTGTTGATTGTGCCTTTAAAGCACAAAAAGCTGAATTTTTAAAAAATAAATTGGAGTTTATAAATTTTCTTCTCCCAAAACTTAGGTTATTAGTGACTAAGAAATTGTTGTCTAATCCAAGTCCACAAAAATTAACCTTTATATCTTTTTCTAGGAGCTTTATGGTTTCAGATCTTACATTATTTACATCTTTGAGCCACCTTGAATGAATCTTTCTTACCATTCATGCATGGCCTTCTCTGTTGATGAAGTCAAGCCCTAAGTCATTTCCTATCTCACCACCGTGTCTATTCTTCCCCAGCTGCTAGCTGGAATGACTTACTTCATTAGTTGCTCGCTTGCTTATATGTTTCTTCCATTTACAGTGGAAGATGTAGAAGAGCAGGTCTAGACACCTGCCACCAAGCTCTAGAACAGACTTAGAGATGACAACTAAATATTTGTTAAATCATATCACTAGGCAGAGCAATTAAGGTTTGGCCTGATTTTCAGCCAGCAAATAAGGTTTTTGGGAAGTTCTTTCTTATCAATTTACTGATATTGATGGGCAAGCAATTACTTAGACAACTAGAAGACGATGTATTTAGATTAATGGGCTTTACTCAAAACTGCATTAATTTTGGAAATGCTGAAACTTTTCACAAGAGTAGTTTAACGATTTATATGGCTAAAATGAGGCACGGAGCAGACAGTGAACAAATTTTATAAAATGGCAAACGAGAATTATGCTAGATGGATTGCAATGGGCACACCTTGTCCATCAGTCTGGACACTGGGCTGGTCTTGGGACTCCTTCCCACAAGAGCAGATGGAGAACTACTTCTAAGGAGTCCTTGTGACACACCTTCTCTTTTCTCTCTCTTTTCTCCTTTCTCGCTCAGATACAACAATCCTAGGATGCTTTGATGGAGAATGATAGACCAGGTGCCTGTGGTTCACACTAACCACACCTGACTGTCAACCCCTGAACAACCCCTGAATTGTATGCTTTAAGGGAATGATTTCAATGGGTTACAGGGTTGTTGGTTTTTTTTTTTTTCTCAAAGAAGATATTCTTCCAGAAGTACCATTTGGGCATGTCTATTAAAGCAGATGCACCAGATAACCCACAGACTTTGAGCCATCTCAAATAGTCATTGCTGTATGCCACTACTGTGGCCATAGATAATCAATAAAAGAATCAAAGGAAAGGATCAGAACTCAGGATTCAGCAGTTTAGCTTAATGTCTGGCAGCGTGGCTGAAAAGGACAAGAGAACACATTTGCAGTACTTGGCTCTAAGCTGCATATTCATTACAGAGGGATCAGTAAATATGTGCCCAAATGATTGGGGGTGGGATGGGAAAGAAATGGTATTATGTGACAATACAGCATGATGATGCAATAGACTCCAATTCTCAAGGGTCAGTCCTTGTCCTTTATGAGTATTCTTTCTTGTTGTCCTTTTCTTTTCCTTCCTTCCTTCCTCCCTGCCTCCCTTCCTCTCTGCCTCCTTTCCTCCTTTTCTCTTTTCTTTTTTCTTTTTCTTTCTTTTTTCTTTCTCTTTTTCTTTCTCTCTCTCTCCTTCCTTCCTTCCTTCTTTCTTTCTTTTTCTTTCTTTCCTCTCTCTTTCCTCTCCTTCTTTCTTTCCTTTCTTTATTTCTCTCTCTCGCTTCTCTCTCTTTTTCTTTCTCTCTCTCTTTCCCTCTCTTCCTTTTCATTTTCATGTGCATTCCTAGGGAATGTGCATGTGTGTTTTTTTGTTTGTATGTAGGGCAGGCACATTGTGTGTATGTACTTAAGTACAAGTATGTGTAGAGTTCTGAGGGCAATAATAGGAATCATCCTTGATTGCTTTTCTACTTACTGTTTGAAGTTGGATTTCTAAACCCAGAGCTTCCAGTTTGACTAAGCCAGTTAGTTCCTGGGCTCTGCCTTTTGGGGCTGGAATTTTTATAGGTGGTCAGGGATCCAAAGTCCAGCTTTTTCTTGTGCAGCACACTCTTTAACTGCTGAGTCATCTCTTCAGCCTTCTGATGAGTATTTCTTTTAAATTTTTTTAATTCTTTTTTAAATTTTATTTATTTAATTTTGAGTGAGTGAGAGAGAGAGAGACAGAAAGAGAGCAGTGTGTGTGTATCAGAGGGCACTGTGTGTCCCTGTGGAGGATGAACGGTGACTTTGGAAATCATCTTGGATTGCTTCTACTTCCTTTTTGGTTGGCTCTGGGATTTCCCAGGCTCTGCTTACCAGGGCCGGAAGTGCAGGCTGCCTGGCATTTTTATGTGGACCTGGAATCTGAACTCAGGATCTTCTGCTTATGAGGAGGAGTCTTAACCATTGAGCCATCTCTCCAGCCCTCATGAGTATTTCTGATGACAGCATAGCGTATACTACAAGTCCCATATGTGTTAATAATAAGGTACAAGGACTCGCTGAGCAAACGGCTAGACTGAATGAATTAATTTCGTAATTTTGTAGCACACTGTTTAGCTGAATTTAATGAAGGAACAGTTCTGTTACCATTTTCTCTCAGTCTATGTTCTTATTTAGAATGTCAAATGGTTCTTGTGTCTCTAGATTTCTATTTTCAGTTTTTCTATATTTGGAAAGAATCTTTGCTTGTACATTTGACTACAGCAAAATCATTTGCAACTACAAGTTTCAACAGAGCTTTAGCACCTCTTTCAAAGACTGTGCTCACGTTCAGCTAATTACACAACTTTAAAGAGACTGAAAACTAGTTAGCTATTAACTTTTGACTGCTTGGATGTGTATTGTGCATGTTAGCTGACAAAAGAGAAGCAATTTCTTCTTGTAAAATCTGATACATAGGCATGGTCTCCATGTTCCTAAGAGAGGCAGAGACGGTCTTCCTTACCTTGGACTTTGTGACATCCAAGCTCATCTAAGGCAAAACTGAAAACTTTTAGGTTCTTTTTCCTTTTTTTTTTTTTTTTTTTTACTATAAATATCCACGTTTTCAGTCAAACCTCTTTGTTCCAGAACTGTCTTCAGTTATGGAACATGTTCTGATCTGGAGGCGATACCTAGATTAGCCTGCCTAAGTCTTATACATCAGGAGCCAAGCTGCCTGGGCTCATTCACTTACTAGCTGTCAATACTTGGTCAGATTGTTTAACCATTCTGCTTCAATTTCCTTAACCATCACAGTGCAATAATCTGTGTCCCAATAGTAGTATTTGGGGTCATCAAAGGAGACAATCTATTTGAGGACTCAACAAGTTGCTTGGCACTTACAATGGGTACATTCAACATATTAGTAATAATTTGATAAAGTAAATTGATGATCATTTTGTGTATATGCTTTGCAAGTATGACTTTTACCTGTAGCTTAATACTTTTGTTTTAAACACTCTTTTTTTTGTAGTCAGGATCTCATGTAGCCCAGGTGGCTTCAAATTTGCTATGCAGTTGAAGATAATGAACTTTGATCTTCTGCCCTTGCTTCCTGAGTGCTGAATTACAGGCATGTATCATCACTTTAGGCTCCTTTTCTTTTAAGAAAAAAAAAAAAGCTGCTCTGTAAATTTAAAAACAATTTCAAATTTACAAAGAAGCTTTAAGAATAGACTATATAACAGCTATCCATATATTCTTTACTTAGGTCTACTTATCAAGAACATTCCATTTTGGAAGGGTCTCATTCACCATGGACCTAAGGTTGATTTGGATTCACAATCCTTTTGCTTCTGTCTCTGAAGTATTAGGATTACAGGTCTGCTCCACCAAATTTAGGTTTAGCTTTGCTTTTGCCCTTTGTTTTGCCATGTCGTGTATCCATCTACAATTTATACTAATTTTTTCTGTAGCACTTGAAAACAAAATTGTTATAGATTCCTCTCACGGTCCGTATCCACGAGGGGCACCTTTCCCTGATGTTCTTCTGTTTTAGCAAATTCACTGAATGTGCTGCATATATATTTGTAGTGTCAAGTTCCTTCTTTCCTTCCTTTATGAACATGGATTTGTGAATTTCTCCTTTTTCCACCAAATGGTTTGCAATTCATTTGTTCTCAATTACTTTGATGCTCAGATTCTCCCAGATTCGGCTTGCAGTGGTCCTGTTTTTATTTATTTATTTATTTACTTATTTATCTATTTATTTTGGTCAGTGTGAGGACTCATGGTCAGCCCAGAACTCATGCACACTAGGGAAGCATGCTACCACTGAGCACATTCCAACCCTTGGTGTTTTGAGACAAATCTCCATGTTGTAGCTAAGTCTGACCCTTGAATATGCAGCTCTTGCAGGCCTTGCATTTGCTGTCCTCCCCCTTATCCTCCTGAGTGTTAGAAATAAAGTATGCCCCAGTTGCAGGGTGTGAGGTTTTGTGGGCAGAACATCAACTCAGAAGTTGCATGTGTTAACAAGGTTCTGAGTCAGAGGTGGGTCTCAAGGAGGCACCCAGGAGCTTTTCCCATAGTTGGGGTTCATCTCACTTAATGTCTCAGGCTCTATACTGGAAGGAAAAAAAAACATTTGTTTATTTTAACCCTCTTCCATTCTTCTGTAGTTGCTCCACAGAATGTACAACAACAAACAAATGGGCTTCTCAAAGCTCAGCCCTGCTGAGAGGCAAAGAAAGTTTTCTTTTTAATCAGGGGCTCTCAATACCTAGGAAGGGAGATTTCTTTAATTACTGCTGTAGTTTCTTCTGAAGAGCGTTTTACTGGGAAACCACTATCATTGAAAGCACCAGGAAATGCGGTGTGTATAGCTCCTGCTAATGCATTGTGCATTATGTTAGGGGATGAAGAGACGGTTCAGCAGCTGAGGTGCTTACTGTGCAGTCATAAGAATGGGTGTTTGAATCCCAGCACCCACATAACAAGTCAGGTGTTCCCTAAATGCCTGTAACCCCAACACTGAGTGGGTTAGAGTTAGAAGTATTGGTAGGGCTTGCCTACTTCCAGCCTAGCCAAGAAAACATTAATTCCAGGTTCACGGAGATATCCTGCATCACAGGAAGAGGCAGAGAGTGATAGAGGAAGACATCTACCTCCTTCTGGTCTCTGTAAACATGCACACTTACACAGAAAGAGAGAGAGAGAGATTTTAGACATATTTACTTTCTGATAAAACACTTAAGACTGTTTCAATTCTTCATGTTTGAAAGATTTGTTCATTTCCTACAGTCCATAGGATTTATGGTGCTATTTTCAGGACTAAAAATAGACAAATTGTCTTTTTACTGGGATTTCATCACAGTTCCATTGTACTGAAAATAGTTAACACTCTAGTAACACTTGTTATGTGTGTGGCCACACACTGATATATGCACTTTGAGTTATATACTATTATCCCATTTCACAGCTGGGAAACCTGAAATACAGGTTTGCTCAGGATTACATGTGAACGGTTAATGGTCAAGGCAGCTTTGAACCTAGTCAGTGTGCTGTTAAGCCTGTGCTTTGAGCATGACAGGCAGGCAAAGGGGATTAACATTGCCTGAAACTTTTAACCTACCTCACGTAATGAACAAACATGAAGAACAGGCATCCCAGGTAGAAGGACAAGAAAATGAAGACACTAAAAAGACTGGACTTCACGTAAACAGATCCTGGGGAGAGAAATGAAGCGTTGATTAGATGTGAGAGGACTATACTGGGAATAAAGGGCCTGTTTCCATCACACTGGTTGTTTTGACCTGATGAATTTTCACTGAGAGCAGCAAAGCTCTGGCAGGTCATCCAGGTGCTATCTAGTAGCACCTGCCTTCAGTACGACTGCTGGAAGCGGGAAGGGACACTGTATACAACTCCACAACTAGCCTCTTTCCCTCTTATTTCTCCCTTCCTTGCTCTCTCCTCCCCCTCTTTCCCCCTTCCCTTCCTTTTGTGATAGTTAATCCTGTGTGTCAACTTGACCACACCTGGCATTAACTAAGATCAGCTGTCAAATCACCTGAAGAGATTATCCAGATCAATACACTTACACTACAAAGACCAGCCCTAGATCTGATTGGAACCTCCCAGTAGCAGAACTGATCAAAGAACCATAGAACAGAAGACTTTGAAGAAAGACTGAAGTAGTGCTAGAAAAATGCTCTTCCCTCCTGCTGTCAGGTTTCTTCGCTTCTTCGACCCTCTAGCTCTCCAGCCCTCCAAGTCTTCAACATGATTAAAGACTCCAGGAATCCTCCAGCCTCAGCCGTCACCCACTGGACTGTTGGACTGAGTAGCTACTGGCAGCCATTGTTGGACTACATCAGCCATATCTCATAAGCCAACTCAATAAATTCCCTTTTTATATTTTCATTCTGTTGATTCTGTGGCTCTAGAGAATCCTAATATACCTTTTTTCTCCTCTTCTCCCCTCCTGCCTTCTTCCCTTCTTCCCTTCCTTCCTTCTTTCTTTCCTTCTTTCTTTCCTTCTTTCCTTCCTTCCTTCCTTCCTTCCTTCCTTCCTTCCTTCCTTCCTTCCTTCCTTCCTTCCTTCCTTCCTTCCTTCCTCCCTCCCTTCCTTCTTCCCCTCCTCTCCTCTCCCCTCCCCTCCCTCCTTCCCTCCCTCCCTCCTGACTTTGCAAGCCAGACAACCAATGAACCACACTCTAAGCACTCTACCACACTCCCAGCTTGCTCCTTTCTTTTTCTGAAAGGGATTTAACACATCGATCTGATGCGCCCTGTCTTCTGTCTCTGAAGTAAATATACTTTGGTTTTCTTCCCTTCCCCACGGGAGGATGGCATTTGTATTTACTTGTATCAGTCATTACTAACACCAGAACCTCTGCCACACTCCTGAGTTGGCACTGACCTGTAATGGAAGGAACTATAGTCACTTGAAGGTTCTTTGTTCTCTGAAGATTCCAGGTCTGGTTCTCATTTTCTGGTAAAAATTAATTAATTGATTAATTAATAATTAATAATTAAAACAAGACACAATCAGTCAGACATTACATTCTCACCCTCTGTTCTGAATAGTTGGATAAAAAGTGTCTAGAATCATCTTTAGTCATTAAACAAGAACTGAAGGAAAAGCTCACTTCCAAACCCTTGAATAAATCTAATAATATCTTTTTCTTCCTTTTTTGCCATTCTCATGTATGTGCGTGTGTGTAGAGGAGTTTGAGATGTACATTAATGTTTTGCATGGGTGTGGGTGCATGTTTGGGTTTGGATGCATATGCGTGTGAGTTTATGTTCATGTAGAGACCCAAAGTTGAGAATGGGGTCTTCCACTTTATTCTTTTGAGACAAAGTTTCTAGTTAAACCCAGCGCTTACCCATAGGTCTAGTCTAGTTAGCCAGCTTGCTCTGGCGATTCTGAGGCTTAACCTCTGGCGTTGAAATTACAGGTAGGTTGTTTCATCTGCCCAGCACTTTATATGAGATCTAGGAATACACTGTCTGGTCCTTTTGCTTGTATGGAAAACATTTCAATTACTGAGCCATCTCCCCAGAACCTTAAGATCTTCTTCTAATACTTCTCTGGTTAAGACTCATAAATTGGCCTTTGTTTGTGCATTTGGAAGCAGCCTCTTTCTCCCTGGAAAAAGGTTTGATCTTGCCCGATAGCCACAGACATCTGGAGAAAAATATGTCAAAAACTTCTTTCTTTAGTTTATAGTTTTTTTCTCTTACATCAAAGGGCCTAGAGTGTATCAAAGAACATTAAACACCGGAAGAGCTATGTAATTAAGAGATTAAGGAGCACACAAGTACAAATGTCACCTAATACCAAAGGACTCATGTTATGCCCAGCAGAAAACACTACATTGATGACATATGGTCCCTTGGCAGGGGGTCTATGTTTTACTCTCTAGGCAGTAAACTATTTGTGTATCCCTCAGAACTTATGTAATCTTTTGTCGACAGAATAAATCACCACACTTTGCTTTCTTACAATCTTATGAGGTGCAAAATTCTGATAACTAGTATGATTAACTAAGTCTTCCTTGTACATCCTTGTAGAAGTGATGACTACAGATACGTATAATGGCTACATCTCCTAAAACTCATCTCAGGAAATGGATCTGTTTGTATTTACTTGATGGGATCAATTTTTTTTGAGAAAAGGACTTGTGAAGTTACTTTCCATGGTCTGAGAGTTTGTAAGACTTGAAAAAAGTTAGAAGGTTCCAACTGACATTTTGTAAACAATTAATACTTTCAGGGACTTGGTCAACAAAGTGCTGGCCTTGTGAACACAAAGACTTGACTTGATCCCTTGAACCCATGTAAACAAAACAAGGCAAAGCAAAACTTTTGGACCTGGTGGCACCTTTGCAGTTCTAGTGCTGGGGAGACAGGGACAGATGGATCTTTGGGGCTCCCTGGTCATTCTGGTAAGCTCCTGGCCAGTGAAAAACCCTGTGTCAGTGAAGGTGGCGATGCCTAAGGAGGAAGGACACCCGATGTGTCCTATGGCTTCCGTACACTCATGCGCACACTTGCGCACACACCCACACATTCTCATTCTATGCACGCGCGCACACACACACACACACTCACACACACACTTCAGATCTTTTACTATTTTCATTTTATTTATTGTTCATGTATCTTTCAGACTGTCCTGCCACATCACTACTGCTGAGCGCTTAGTCAGAACCAGAGATGAACTTTTGGCTTTCTTTCCTATCCTCCCAATTATTCCTCACTCTTCTCATACCCTGGATGAAGAAGGATCCTCCGCAGGCATAATCTTCAGGTTTTATCACAAACACCACAAAGAACTGCTCGCTTGGAAAGTCCTTCTTCTGTGGAAGAAATGCCAAGCTTATGACAGGCAGATAAGAGAGAGCCAGGAGGAGGAAATGTATGGGGTGAGGGGGTGGAGAGAGAGAGAGAGAGAGAGAGAGAGAGAGACAGACAGACAGACAGACAGACAGACAGAGACAGAGAAAGACAGAAAGGAAAGAAGTTCATCCCTCCCTCCAACTCCCCAGAGAGGACTTCCATACACTCATGATCTATTCCTGATCATCCACAGTCATTGTAACATCCAAGAATTTAATCTCAATAGGTAGAGGGCTAGAATTTCCATCCACTTTGTGCTCTTTTAAGGATCTATAATTATAATAAGCATTATAAATGCTAATATTACAGCTTCCTAAATGTTGTCAATATCAGCCTGCCACTGCAGCTTACTCTTTTTATTTTAAAAATCTAATGATAAATAACTTCGCTAAAAGCCACACAGCCATCAAGTAAATGAATAGTTCACATTAAGAAGGAAAAGGAATTAGATAAGGAGAACTGAGTCACAGTTCTGATGTAGACATGTATTGCCATCCTTTGATCTTCACAAATCCACAGTAGACAGAATGATATAAAATCCAAAGTTTTCTACTGTGGTTATTTGGTCTGTCCTTTTAACTACGGACCACATAATTCCAGGATGCCAAGGAAGAAATAAATACTAACGACAATAATAGATATTTGGCATACCAAATCTCAGGTACTCAAATGTTGAAATTTGACCAAATAGAAGTTTTTAGGTCTGATACCAACATTGTAATTATCTTCTCTCAATTCCTCATCTGTTACTTGATGAGCAATGTTACCTTATTCTGTAGTCAGAATCTCAAGTTCCATAATTAAATATCAACCCAAAGGCAAGGATAGCATCTCACTGAGATTATGCTGACATTACGTGTGTATATTTTGTTATAATTACCATTATAATATTAGCTAATTACAAATATCAAAGGAATAAGCGCTATAAAATAGGGCCCATATTCCTTTGACTCTGTTATTCTGCTCTGGAGTTGGATTCAATTGCTGGTGACTGTTAACTAGCAAAAATGATTTTAATATGCTTAATTACTTTAAATGGCTCTGATAAACTTTACCCTACATCTTACCCTACATCGCTAGCTCTCAAAGAGCAAATTTCAATCATCTGGCCTTATCTCTTTCTGTGCAATCAGTCAGATAGATTCCCCAGTGTACTGTAGGTACCCGAGAATGCCCAGAGGGTAACAGAGGGCCTGGCAGGCAACACTGTCCGCACTGCTTTCAAACATAGCAACCCTAGTTTTTAAACAAACCTAAAAGAAAGGAGATCTAAGGTGCACAGTAGACAGCATCTCCTTTAGATGCTGGTCCATTAACAACAATAGTTGATTACAATTAGCAAAGCGGTAAGTTGCTGTAAATAGGACCCATATTCCATGGAATCTACTATTCTGTTCTGGAGTTGGAGTCACTGTGGGGACTACAGCAACAATGTCTCACCTGTAGCGTGATGGCAGCTTTCTTGGTCATGGACTGATAGACACCATTGAATTCCACGTTGTGGTCCAGGTCATAAACTGGGCACTGAACATGCAAAAGACAGCATCACCAATACCATACAATGCCATACCACATGGTCCTTCCAGGGCCTTTTTACCTATATCATAGATTATGGGAATTCTGCTAAACTAGAAGCCATGCCAAGTTTTCTAGAGAACAATCATGAAACAGTTTTCTTGAACAGTGGTGTCTTGTCTGTGAATGCCAGAGTCACTTGTAACAAAAAGAACTATGCAAAGGCTTTTGCAAAGTAGGTACACATTTCCTTCCTTTTGTTAACACTGAGAGGCAGAGAGGATCTGATACTATAATAAAATTTTAAAAAATTAAAAATAAGAATTTATTTTTCCAATGGAATCTACAGCTGGGTCTTCTTTGTTCTTTGTCTTGACCCAATCTCTCTCCTTTTATTCTGTCTTTCCTTCATCTTGATGAGTCAACTACTTTTTATCTTTCGTCAATGTCTGTCAATGTGGGCTTCCTACGCAGGAGATGCTGTTATGATTTAACAATTCTGGGTGATAAGCAGCTAAGAGGATGTCACAGTCTCTAGCCCCTCATTTATTCTGGGATACTATAACCTTGCATGTTAAAAGGCTGACAAATATTGGGACTTACCATGATATTCTGGACTGAGACAACAGAACATGGATAAGCCTTTTCAGAAACCACTTTAATGATGACCGAGTCCACATCTTTGGGAAATTTGTATAGAAAATACTGAAAATAAATAAAAAAGAAAGATGTGACTTAATATCACGAAGCTTTGAACTCAAACCATTTCACAGGCAGAGATTGTTTCCTCTGGTATTAGGTGTGAGATTCAGATTCAAAGCTCAGCAAATGTCCATCATTTCAGAGCCAACCATCTCCCATTATTGAGCAATTAACTGTTTTTCATAAGGTTCCACGCTAGATTTGAGGAAGACACCAGAGAATAAGGCAAACAGTCAGAAGCACAATTCTACCTTTCTGTCTTTTCATTTTATAACAAGCATTTCTTTTGTATTACTTTTTAAAAAAATTTATTTAGTTAGTGTCTGTTTGTGCATGGGTACATGTCCCACGACACATATGCAGAGGTCAGTGGAGAACTTGCTGGAGTTGGTTCTCATCTTCCACTGTTCCGAGATGGAGTTGAGGTCATCAGGCTTGGTGGCAAATACCTTTTACCTGTGGGTATCACTTTGTCAAATGAGCTTTATTCCATTTCATGCCATGTCTTGCTTCAGAAGCACGATACTGCAGGCCCTTCTTTGAGTTAGAGATATTAGGATGAAATGTTGGGTCGGGTTAATTTCTGTGTGGGAGTTGTGAAATATAAAGTTCCACCCTCAACAGCCGATAAACCTGTTCTTCAAGAATTTTGACCACCTTCCAATAAGGAAGAATTATTCCTAGACCTTTCCCTAAACCTTTAGGTAAAGAATCTCTTTCCTGGACGGGGGAGGTGGTTAAGTCGGGGAAGTGCTTGCTTGCTGTGCAAGCATGATGACCTGAGCTTGCATCCCTAGCACACACATGAAAAGCTGTGCACGGCTGGGGGTGGTAGCTCGTGGATGAGTGCGAGCCAGACACTATTCAACAGGCCTTGGACTCGCTCCTTAGTGCTCCCAGAAAAAATGAAACGCTGAATGTGACAGTCCCACAATGGGGAGGAGGAAACAAGAAGATCCCTGGAAATCATGGCCTGACAAATCCTTGGAAACCACATCATCGATGAAGAAGAAAGGGGGAACTCGGTCAAAAAGTATAAATGTGGCAAGATTCTTTAAGATATTATGAATTTGTAAGGATCTGGATAAGAAACTATGACACATTTATGACTAAAATATTAAGGAAACAACCCAAACCAGTCCAAGACCTAAAAGTCTGAGAGCCAAGATATCCAGTAATCTTGTCACTGTAAAATAAAGGCAGACAAGTTCAAATTCAGTTTTGTATTTTGATATTCATTTACCACACCTCTTTTAAAGACTAGCGCAATACAAATAGAATATCAAGAACAAGGAGTACCACTAACACTCCTTATAACAGTTGCAACACCCCAAGAATCCACTGCATTCTGGAGCTGGAGTTTGAATACAATAAAACTAGGTTCTTCAAAAGGTGATGAGTCTAGAGATTTTAGGGGGTATTCTTGGTTCTCGGGTGAACTACATTTTGTAATTTAAAAATATTGCCATGGTGACTATTGGCATCTATGCCCATGAATGTATTTATATATGTATATGCATGTATTCCTGCAAACAGTAGTAACAGTGAAGTTCTAAAAACTCATTAACATGTCAAAGCATTATCAATCTTATGTATCTATCATGGTATAAATTACCATGAACTCCAAGGGAATGGTTTTGACTTCTGCCCCAATAATCGACTTCCATTGAAAAGATACAAAGCTCAAGCACCCAAAGCAGTGTCTGGAATTTAGTATAAAAATCTCCCCCATGGACTCTGTCTGCAGGAGTCAGCTCAGCTGGCTTCTGTCTATAGGAGTCATGGCCCGTGACAATGACGAGAACACACCCCTGTTTGAGTGAGTTTATAGGATCAGAAATCCTCTCCTACCATCTGAGGCTTAACATAAAGACCAAAATGTGAACGCTAAAAGTAAAATAGGACTTTCATAGATACCAAGTCTTTTATGTTTTATTATTTTTAAGTACTCCCTAGTTTTTAAAAAATTATTTGGGCCTTAATATTTGCATACCATAGAATAAAAATGACATAATGCAAAACCGTCCCTGGTTTTTTCGTCTATGCAATAGCATCTCTATTATGTTGTAGAGTCCATACAGCATTCGTATATTGCTTTGCAGCTCTGCAAAGAACTATTTGACTATACTCTTGGTGTAGTCAGAGAACATTTTTACTTTTCTAGGTATCTCCCACTGCACCTAGGAAGTACAAAATGTACCAAGCTCTGAGTTGTAGTCCGCCATTACAAAACAAAAGCAGGAGTTGGTTCATACAGGTTTGTGCATACTGACGTGTACAACTATTCCCAGTTCTGTGAGTGATGACATGTTGGCAGCTTGAAATCAACCACAGTAGAGTTTTACACCCAGAAATGGGCAGAAGCTACAAATCAGAGTTTTCTCCCTAAGATCTTATTGTTAAATATTTACCAACACATCAGCAGCCAGAAAAGATTTATAAGAGGTCCATAATATGTATATATATATATTATGTATATATTTAATTTCTTTGTGTTTAAGGGAGAGGGTCTGAAAGCCAATGTCTTCTGCCCTCCTGAATCACTCTGTACCTTACTTTTTGAGACAAGGTCATTCATTGAACCTGAAGCTTGAGTATTTGACTAGACTAGCAGCCAGCAACCTCAGGAATCCTTCTATCTCTGTTCCTCTAGCCCGGGGCTAGGAATACTGGGGTGTGCCACCATCCTAGTTTCAGGTTCATAATATTTTCAGTTTTGCTGCATCCAAAGGAAAAATTAATAATAAAAATGTTATTAAAGCCTTCCTAAAACATACAGTATGTATTATGATAATATATAAACCTATCTTGTTTGCTTTTTGAGACAAGGTCGTATATGTAGCCTAGAACTTGCTGTTTAGCTTAAGCTGGTCTCAAACTTGAAAATCTGCCTCAGTCCCTGGAGCACTAGGGTTACAGGTACCTACACCCACCCCAAAGCCTGCTTTAAACCTTACCGTTTAGGCTCTTCTCTTTCAGAAACTTTAAAATTCAAGATGAAGTTAACTACAGCTTAAACAGTCACCATTTCATGCATTTATTCTATTTATGATGGTTTTTTATTAGAGAGCACATAAAAATAGCCAACAGTCTTGACGCTTTTTTTAAGCATTCCTTTTTATGCAGGAGAAACTAACTCATCCCACCAAAAATGTTCTAAAAATTTAAGTCTGTCTTATTTTTACTTTGTTTTCAGAACAATTAGCTGCCTGTTTGCCTCCTACCTACTGCGTCCCAACCTCCAGATCCATAAGGACAGAGTTCGAGTCTCTCTCTTTTCCATCCTTTGGTCCATACCATGTTGCACGGATCGCCTTGGAACATAGGAAGCACATGCTCTTTCTACTCAGTGAAGTTTTTTCACCAATGAACACCAAAGTAAAATATCAGGCTTCGAATTTCATCCCAGTGAGGGCGATGTGACTCAACGCCCCGTCCAATATCCCACTAACAACCCTGAGTACAAATTCACAGTCAGCAGTGTGAGATGGACATCACTAGACTGATTCTCCCTGCTTCTACCAGTAGGTGGGCTCTTGACTGTTCACAGAACGCTTTTGCTTACCTGAGGTTGAGAGGGACTGGCGGTGAAGCGGAAGGCAGCATTTGTCCTGAGCAATGGAAGGGGAGAAAGTGAGGGAAAGCAAGTGTCAGCAAGCAAAAATTATTTTTCAAAATAAAACCTTAAACTTTTATTCTCTCTCTCTCTCTCTCTCTCTCTCTCTCTCTCTCTCTCTCTTTCTCTCTCTCTTTCTGCTAGAAAATGCCACATTGATCTGCACGCAGGCTCCTGTAGATGCTCAGTTCTGCCACCATTTCCTGTAGGAGCACAGGGACGTGTGTCCAGCATTTACATGGGATCCAGGGATCTGAATTCAAGTCTTCCAGCCTACCCTTATGTGATAGTTAAGCCTGGGTGTCAACTTGACACAGCTGGTATTAACTAAGCTGGGCTGAGACCACCTCTGGAAAGGATCAACTGAGACTACTTGAAAGGATTATACTGCCCCACATCCTATCAGAACCTCCAAAGCTCTCAAAGGATTCTCTCAATACTGCATCATATAAAAAGGAGCCACCAAGGAAAATGGATGCTTTCTTGCAGCTATGCTAGGAATTCCTTCTGGCCGACCGGTTCCTTCGACCTTCTAGCCTTCGACTAGGCTAAGACTCTAGGAGTTCTCCAGCCTTCAGCTATCACCAACTTGACTACAGAACTGAGCAGCTAGCTATTGGCAGCCATCATTGGAACTACCTCGGCTACTGGCAGCCATCGCTGGACTACCTCGGCCATATCTGTAAGCCAACTCAATAAATTTCCTGTATATATTATATATATATATATATATTCAATCTGTGAATTCCATGACTCTAGAGAACCCTAACTAATACACCTTAATCTTTGATCCTGCCATGATTAAACTTCATGGCACCTTTGTGGTTTCAACCCCCAAAAACAATAAGTTTGGAAAAAGAGATTGTTTTTATATCTTTAGATATCCATGAACTCATGCATTTATAAGTATTTAATTTTATGAATGTGACTGCCTTTGGGCTCTTTTTTTGGTTGAATTTTTTATTTTTCTACTATTACAAGCATATCGAGTGTTCATCCCAGCTTCCCTCCATCCCTCGCCCCTTCCCTTCGCTATTCTCTCCCACTCCCTCCCATCCTTCTGCCTGTGTGCTTCACTCTGACGACTCTACTCCTGTGGGTGCTCAAGTCTATGTGGTATGTCAAGTTCTCTCTCTTCGCTGCCTTTGGGTCCTTTTAAAGTTTTATAATTAAGCACAGGGTTTGGTTATAAGCACTGGCTGAAAGAGATAGGACACAATTTGGGGTCCTTTTGGACATCTAATGGAATGGACCACTTCAAAATAATTTTGACAATCTAGAAAAAGAACATTTCCTTCAAAACAGGGGCTGGCGAGATAGCTTTAGAGGGTAAGGTGCTTGGCCAAAACCTAGGTACCTGAGTTTGATAGCCAGAAGCCACATGATGAAAGGAGAGAACTGACTTCCAAAAGCTGTCTTCTGACCTCACACTTGGCATGTGTGTGACATCTCACTCTCTGATCACTTCTCTCTCAAATAAATAAATAACATATTTAAAAAAATAAAGTAAAAGGATGGTTACATGTTCACTATGCAATAGTCCCCAAGCACAGGAGTATGCTCTTCCTGTCCCCAGCCACCTCCCAGCTGCCCACGCACCCGCTGAAACCTTCTCCAACACTTCCTTCTCTTTGATTTTGGTCATGCCTTTTTTTTGAGTGTTTGGTTTTTAATGGGTCTGTTAAGACTGAAATCTAAATACACAGATTCGGCGTTAAACTCAGTAGCAGGAGTTTGTAGAACTGGAGGGTTCTTGAGGGAGATTTCACCGCACATGAAGAGAAATAGCAGAAAGCCAAATTTCCTGACTCAAATGGTTGATGATACAAAGCTGACTGGTTGACAGCAGGGGACAGTCTGGGAGCTCACAGCAGCGGAGAGATGATGACCACTGTCTTCATCTAAGCTCTGAGATCCCAGACTGAGGAGCTGCGGGGTCCAGGTGGAGTCGCCTGTCAGGGGCAGAGTTTCATGGGAGGAACTGGCCATCTGGTTTGGTCCTCAGATCTCTGGAAGGGAGAATGTTTTTTCCTTTATTCTCTGATCTGAATGACTTCTAAAAAAAGTGTTTTGGGGGATGTAATTTTTTTTCTTCTTGGTGTTTGGACACTAAATTTCCTGCCCAGTAGTGTCTTCACAGAGCATAAATAAAAGCTGGCTACTATTTTTTTTGGAAAAAATTCAAAACTTGATCTTTAGACTTGACAAAAGTCTAAAACAAGGGATGCTTTTGTTTTCCTTCCTTCCTTCCTTCCTTCCTTCCTTCCTTCCTTCCTTCCTTCCTTCCTTCCTTCCTTCCTTCCTTCCTTCCTTTCTTTATCTTTTCTTTTTTCCTTTTTCTCTTTCTCTTTCTTTCTTTTTCTTTTTCTTTTCTTTCTTTCTTTCTCTTCTTCCTCTCCTTTTTCTTTCTTTCTTTTTTCTTCTTTCTTTCTTTTTTTCTTTCTTTCTTTCTTTCTTCTTTCTTTTCTTCTTTCTTTTCTCTCTTCTCTCCCCCTCCCTCCTTTTCTCCCTCCCTCCCTCCTTCCTTCCCTCCCTCCCTTCCTTCCTCTCTATCTCTTTCTTTCTCTCTCTTTAGGGAGAAAACACAGATATTATTTGTGGGTTCTAGGGATCAGCCAAAGCCTAAGTTCCTCAAAGCAAGGTTACAGATGCTATTGGAGTATTTATTTTTTAGTTAGCACATTTCAGGTCAATTGGGAGGAGGAAGGGGAGAGGGAGGGGGAGGGGGAAAGGGACAGAGAGGGAGAGGGGGAGGGGGAGAGGGGGAAGGAAGGAAAGAAGGAGGGAAGAAGGGAAGGAAGGAGGGAAGAAGGGAGGGAGGAAGGGAAGGAGGGAGGAAGGGAGGGAGGGAGGGAGGGAAAGAGGGAGGGAGGGAGGGAGAGAGAGAGGGAGGGAAGGAAAACGGTAGTAAGGTTACAGAGTCTACTTATAGCTGCTGCAGAAAACAGTTCTGAGAGCTGCATAGGACCAACAGAAGTGGATTAAGATGGATGCACCTGCACAGGAAGAGACCCTGAGAGTTCAGCTGCAGTATGGTGTTGCCTTCTAAGATCCGTCTTTAAAATGAAAGCACCACCAAAAGACCATCATGGAGTCTTCTGCTCTTTAAATAGAAATTTACTAAGAACTATTTTGTGGGATGCTTAAGGCAGCAATGATCCAGGCACAGAGAAGTACGCAGGAGGCATACGAGTTGTAGCATAGTGCTTTTTCTGAAGCAAGCATCTGTACAAGAGTCTGGAAAGCACAGATTCGCGATTCCCCATGGCTTCATAAAAGCTACTCTTGTCCACGGACTCCTTTTAGCTCTTGCCTTATTGTCTGCCTTACATAACAGATCACTCACAAGTTCCGTGCCCCTGCAAATCCCTGGGACAGATGAAGCACCCACCCTCCTTGCACTGCTGCATCTGAACTTGAGCTGGAGAACATCTTTGTTCCTTACTGCTTTCTGAAGACTTTTTTGTCACTCCCAATTTCCCTTTTATAATAATAATAAAATTTGAAATTAAAGATGCACAATGAATGTGCATCTTTATATAATATATAAATAAAAATGGCACATCAAGACACTGAAGCAGGAAGTATACATTTGGGTATTATTCAGACTTCATAAAATTTGATCACTATTGATAAACTAGACTGGACTCAGAATTTAGCTCATAGCAATGGATGCAGTTTTTATATAAGCATTTTGGCAAGACTTGTCATCCATGTGGAAGATTGGTTCTGTACAAGAATAATTGTAAATTTCTGACCTTAAGTCATCTAAAATGTCAAACTCATGGCCAAACCTAGTTTCATGAGATGCTCTAGAGCTGACAAGTATTTTCAGGACCCATAGTGCTTTTTGTGATATGGCTAGAGCCCTTTCAGTAATCTGGGGAGTGTGACCTGTGGTTACCTCGGGAACATGGGACATCTGGTGCTCACCAGATCAGAGGATCAAGGAGGAGTCTGGTTTTTTAAACTAGCAACAGATAGCATGGAATTTCCTGAAGCAACCTTCATACTGTGGCCAGAAGTTTGCTTTTTTTTTTTTCTTTCAAATGTCCCCTGTCATTTGAATTCCAATTATAATGCTGCATCAACATACACTTTCTGTGTTTCTTTCTTCTGTCTTATTGTCTTTAAGATCCCTTTCTTGTGGTGCTAACAGTACATAAAAATAAATACTGAAGAAGCAGTCTTCTCTCATGGTCCCTTCACAGAGGTGGGAAAGGTTTATTTTGTTAAGAATCACCAGCCAAGAGCACAGGACTGTTTGAAACTCACAGGCACTTTTAATTTCAGAGCTAGACACATTTACATTTAAATTCATTTTTAAAAAAACATAGGAGATGAATGTTTATTCAATACATAAAAGATTTCTTTTTTTTTTTTTTGGCTCTTTAAAGGAAAAGGAGAAGGGAAAAGAAATAGAAAAGAGTCAAGAAAAGAGGTAGAGACAAGAGAGACTAGGAAACAAAGAAAAAGATAGGGTCTCGAGGGGATAGAAAAGGAGAAAGAAGAAATATCTACAGGAAAGTATAGCATAGAAGAGAAGATGAGCAGAAAGAGAGACATGAAAGTTCAATGCTTTTAGGTGGGTCTCTGCAGGGACTCTATGAATCATAGGACCTTCCTTGTGTCTTCTATCAGCAAGTACCCGGCACACAGAGATTCATATGTTCCATATCCCACTGTTTGTTGAAGGAAGCGATGCTGTGTTATTCCTCTGGACTATGGACTTCAGGATATCATTCTTTGTTATCTGCTGACTGCCGTCTGTCATGAGCTGTCTTCACTTCCCCCACCCACCCTTCTTCCAGCCCAAGTCGTCTCTTCTTCCTCAGGGAGCCGCTGTTCTGCATCCCTTCTGATGAATCTCTTCATCCCTGCTGGTTTACTCTGTCCCTTTTCAGTGTTTTCCGAGATTTCCAGTGGAGAGTCTCTTTTATTTTATCTGGATCAGCTCCTTCTTTTCTCGTTTATTCTTTAACAATTTCACACTGACCACTTTCATCCCCATGTCTACCAGCCCTGCTTATACTTCCCTATAAATCTTTTATTTACATTTATACCTTTAACTCCTCCTCTTCACCCTTCCTTTTTCTCCTTCTCCTCCTTTTGTTCTCTCCTGCTCTTCTTTCTCCTCCCCCTTCTCCTATTTTTCCTCCTCCTCTTCCTTCTTCTTCACTTGAGGCCTATGGAATGAGTGAGTTCAATCAGGATCATCCATGTGACCATGGGTCTGTGTCTGGATCTATCCTTTGGAAAATAGTGGACTCAGCAGTAGGTACACATCTGAAGACGTGTGATACAGTTTCTCTGCATTGTTGCAGATAAATTCATGGCCTAAGGGCTTAAGGGAACAAGGGATTTATTTTGGCTTATGATAGTCCAGCTATAATTCTAGATTCAGCTTGGTAGGAGAACACCAACACCTGGTATTGAGGGAACTGACCACACCATATCCTTACATCCACAAGACTGTTGAAAGAGGGATGATCCTTACTTGTCAGACCAGCATGTCTGCCCAAGTATACCAAAGGATGTTAACTTCCTCAACCAGTTCCCTCCATTTTATCCACCCGCCTGTGGACTAGTCCCATCCAATATAGGATGCCCCCCCCATTCACTATGGGATGAGCCTTCCCATCAAGCAGACAATCTCCTGCAGGCTTACCCAGGGCTCAACTCAACTACTGATTCTACACAACTGTGCCCAGAGTTCCAGCTTTCAGTTGCCAAGTTGACAGGAGTATCTAACTATCACACAATGATTGGCCTTCTCTCCGAACCCACCATTGGCCAATAGCTCAGCAGTAAGGAGTGGGCCCCTGGACGCCTCCCTATCTGCCCCTGATTGCTGATGGGGCCTGTGTTATGTGCACCCATGCAGAAAGCCTCAACTGCTATGAGCCCATCTATACATTGGTCGCCTGGAAAATAAAGGATGGAATTTTGCCTCTTTTCCTTCTTTATGGCCAAACATCATTTTTCAACCAGAGAAAAAAGACCCCGCTGTCTACTCTTAAAATGAAAGGCCCCTTTGTCCCTTTGTGAGGAGTTCTCCTATGCACGCTTCTGTTCAGACTATCACATTCCAGGTAAGTAGAGGTGGCAGAGATGTATGTCCCAGTGCTTATCGACCATCCCTGCTGGAAATTGCTTCACACCTGCTTCTCCTCAGTTCCCTCGTGCCTTGAATGCCAGGTGGATGCTAAAAGCTGGCCAGCAGTCATTCTGTGTCTTCTGCTCCTCTGGCTCCAGCTGCTGGAATGCTTCCCCCCTCAACACACTGAGCACTAGCGAAGCCCTTAGGAATGAATTAGCCTATAAGTTAGGTGGACTTCCAGAAGATTACCTCTCCATCAGACTTGCTGGTTGGAGTGTTGTATTCGAATGAATACACGGGAGTCTAGGAAACGAGGAGTCATCTTGTTGGGAACACACCTAATCAAGGTGTCTGACATTTCTTCACAAAGCAAAAAGTGAAGCTTCCCCCTCAAATCTACTTAAGTTCCTTTGGTTTCACATCCTACATTCTTCAGGTTCCCTCATCGTTATCTTGACCACGATGTTAGTCTTCCACTTCCCCATTCAGTCTTGTCCCCTTCCAATCCATTCTTCACACAGCTGTTACCATAATGTAGACATCTGTCTTCTTGAAACACTTCTCCTCTCTTCTCCCATCCTCACACTGCCTGCTCCCACACTTTTGCAGTTCCCTGTTGGCAACTGCACACCCCAACAGCCCTAATGGGAAAATGATTAGTGAGCAAGTTGGCCATGTGCAAGGAAGGAGTGGAGAAGCCAACTCAGAATTGAGAGCCAGAAGCTGACTTTATTTAGTCTTTGCTAGAACTTGTACTTCACACCTTTGGGCATCAGCATCAAGTATAGTGATGCACACTGCCTTGGTTACTTTTTTGTCTATGTAGTTTAAAAACAGTCCTCGACATTTTACTACTGAAAAATAATGACTTGCCAAAATGCAGAAAATAAATGTCTGTGAGTCCACTAAACAGGAAATACAAACCTCGCCCACTCCCACCCCAAAGCTCAGGGAACATCACAAAAGAGGAAGCTGCAAGATTGTAAGAGTCTGAAGTAGGAAGGTGGTGGGCCAGGCATCATCTCTGGGACAGGATGTAGTCATGACATACAAGAGTTCATGTCAGATATCTATACTTACACAAGAATTGCAAGGGACCTGTCTTATCAACATCTTACAATAACATCTCAAGAAAAATCTCAAGAAGCTCCACACCTCTTTGAGAGACCGATGAGGACTAATGCTGATGGGGAAGTAAAGGAGGATGCTTTTCTCAGTGATATAGCCACTGATCTAGGATGCTTGCTAGAGCATGAATCAGGTCAGGCATAAGTCATCACAGACCAGATGAAATACAGTGGGCTGAACAACAACAAAAAAAAAAGATTTGAAAATAGGAGAGATCTGGCAGAAGAGGTGAAGGGTTACAAGCAGAAAAGGAAAGAGAGATGGGACTTGAGACTAAGGGTTGAAGATATTATGAAGTTACTATATGCATGTATGCAACATTAAATACATAAAAAGTAAATAAAATAAATTAAAGTTATTTTAATTATTAATAAAATAAGTCATTTTTCTAAAAGTAAAAGAAAAGTTCCTGATGCAAGTAATGGAGAAAGGATTTATTCTACCTTACAGTTCCAGAGGATTAGCTAGATTACATGGTGGTGGGAAAGGCATGGGGTCAGTCGCAGGGGAAAGACAGAATGGGGCTGTGAGGCTGGAGGTTCACACTCCAGAAACGGTGGGAGAACAGGAAGTGGAACCAAGCCCTAAAACCTCAAGGTTCAACCCTAGTGACATCCTTCCCCCTCCTGAAGCTCCCACAACCTTCAAAAGCAGCAGCAGCAGCAGCAGCTGAGCTCAGCGTTCAGGCACGTGAGCCTGCGAGGGAACATGTCACATTCGAATTGCAACACACAGCTGTGTATGGTTTTAGCTTCTCTGGAGGCTGAGGGAGGAGAATGGCTTTAGCCCAAGAGTTTAAGGTCAGTCTGGGCAATATAAACAGACCCCTCTCCCAACAAGCAAGAAAATCTAGGAACACTGATGGCTACCTGCAGCCTGAGCTGAGTGATTCATCCACAGAGGTTGCATGATTCGAAAAAAAATAAAACCAAACCAGAATGCATTTCATATGCATTCTATTCTGCTCCACAAAAGCCACCATGTCACAGATTGTGTGTGTGTGTGTGTGTGTGTGTGTGTGCGCGCGCGCGCGTATGTATGTCAGTGGTCACTGTGTGTCCGTTCTTATGGAGGACTAAAGGTGACTTAGGAAATCATCCTGAATTGCTTCTACCTCCTTTTTGCTTTGCTCTGGGATTTCCCAGGCCCCACCCACCAGGGCTGGAAGTGCAGGCCATTGCTATTTCCATCTGGCGGTTTCACATGGGACCCGGGATCTGAACTCAGGACTTTCTGCTTGCGAGGCAGAGTTTTAACCCCTGAGCCATCTCTCCAGTCCAATGTCACAACTTTTGAGTTAATTCTTCAATGTTTCTCTCCGTCCCTGGAGAATGGTTCCTTACCATAACCTTCCGTTCCCACCATCCTCTAGAGAGCATAGCAGCAATTGTCAGTGAAGCGAGGGAGGAAGAAGCAGATGTATCTCTGCTACTGCCTTGGCTCAGGCTTACCTTGGTCTCATGAAAAGCCTAGTATCTGGACATTTTGAAATACCCCCCCAGTATTTGTTGACACTAAGTCATGTTGTAAGAAGCAGAAAAAGAAAACAATGTGGCAGAATAGATTCACAGCCTCTCCAGCGTGCAAGTTACTGCAAGCTGTTTGTTAACACTACCACAGAGCTGTGATCTTATAAGACTTCAGCCTCGCCTATGGGTAGATTTTATCCACTGGGACATTTCTGATTAGTTTTAAGAAGGGTAGAAGAGGAAGAACGTGTTCTTTGCCCTTGAAATGATCACAACACCCAAATTAATGGAGGAACTTAGAACAAGACAGCGTGACTATTTGTCCTTCTGAGCAGTCATTCATCCACCGATCCGTCCGTCACTGTGGTTATGGTTCTATGCCAACGGGCATAAAGAAGACCAAGATAAATATTTGATTCTTTCAACAACTCCACTGGCTACAAACCTCTTTTGAAACACCATGGAATTAAATTTAAAGAAGAGGAGGAAGAAGAGGAGAAAGAAGGAGAAAAGGGAGTTGGTGAGATGGCTTAGCAGGTAAATTCACTTGCTGTATAAGCCTTGAAATTTGAGTTTGATCTCTGGAGTCCACATGATAGAAGGAGAGAAACAACTTCTGAAAGTTGTCTTCTGACCTTCTCGTGCTTATTATGGTGTGTGTGTGACACACATGTGTGTGCGTGAACATACACACACACATACACACACACACACACAAATGAAACAGAGAAAAACTACTTTGGAAAGTTTAATGACAGTTTTCTAATAGAATTGAAAATCTGGACTAGAAAATCAGCTATAAAGAAGTTACATATTATTTTAAAGTATTCTTTTTTAAATTAGCCTTTTAATGACATGTAATACATGTAGAAAAGTATACAAATTGCAAGTGTATATCTGAATGAGTTATCACCGGTAAACCAGAACCATGTACTTGTTATTTCTCAGCATCTGACTTCTTCTATTAAATATGTTTCCTACTTCTATACTTAATGTAAATAGAATCATGCAGCATTTATTCCTTTTCTGGAGGCTTTTGTTGAACATCATGAGACTTAGCCACTTTGTCAGATATATCAAAAGCTTGCTCATGGGCTGGAGAGATGGCTCAGGGGTTAAGACTCTGCCTCACAAGCAGAAGGTCCTGAGTTCTGATTCCAAATCCCATGTGAAAAAGGCAGCAGCCTGTAATTCTGGCCTTGGGGGTCTGAGTCTAGAAAGTCCCAGAGCAAAGCAAAAAGGAGATAGAAGCAATTCAGCATGATTCCTGAAGTCACCCTTGATCCCCACAAGGACACAGTGCCTCTGACACACACACACAAAGAAATTTAAAAAGAAAAGCTTGTTCATTTTTATTGCTCTATTCTAATCCACTGAATGAATGCCGTTGAGTTGGATATGTAAGACGTATTTCAGCTTTGGAAGTTTCATGGAATCTTACTGTGGTTTTAGTTTACATTGCTGATATGTAAAGAAGCTACAATTATTGTCCATTCAGGGAAGCTGTATTGGTAAAGTGCCCAAGTTTCATGTCTTATTTTATGGGGTTGCCATTTATCTTATGCTTTAAAAAAAATCAGGGATAAATATAACACTGGTCACTGCAGAAGACAAAGTGACATTTCTTCCTACAACTCTAAAATGGAGTAGCAATAAGGATAAAAAAGACAGATTGAAGCCTTCTTTTCCCCCCTCCCTCCCAACCCAAAACTTCCTTCAGGAACATGACCATGGTTAGTCACTCCTGGATGCCGAGTCACTGAAATCTCACCTTGATTCTAGACTGGCTTTTATGCAGACCCCTGACATGAATACCCCTCCAAAGTAAACTGCTTTACCTTCTCCCTGTCTCTCTTGCTGATCAACCATTTTGCATAAGCCATGGGTGAGGGAGTTTAGAAGGTGCGGAAACAGCATTATGCTAGGTGGTTAATTTCCCTGGTGAGTGCTTAAGAGTTGGGGTGAACATCTATGGGCAAGGTGGAGCAGAAAGACAACAAAGTACACTTGAGCCTGCTTACCGGAGCTGGAAGTGCTTGATCTTGGTGACCAGCAGTTTGTAGTGGGCGCCAAGTGGCGCCATGGAAGCCACATCTACAAATATCAGCTGCTGCAAAGGTCCCGTTTCATTGGTTGCTTTCGAAGGGCATAAAGTGCGGCTGACTTCTTGGTAGTTGTAGCTCTTCTGGTATCTGTGGCAGGTGATGAAGATGTCGTGAGCAAGGAGAAGGAGACCCAGTGAACAGGAACAAAGAGGGGTTCCCCATTTCATTTCCCTTCACTTTTACTCCTGTTTTCAATATCATACTGGACATATTAACAGTAATGGTAGAACTCGTGATGTTGGCCTTGGGTATATAACACATGACCAGGACATGGGAACTATTCCATCCTGATTGGTCTACTTAACAGTGTCCCCTAATAATTCAATATAATAATGAGTCAGTAAAGGAAAAATATTAAATTTTGAGGGAGAAACCCTCTTGATAAAACAACCAGTAAGATCCATTATTTACTTTTTGTATGCATACAAGGGGGTCACAGTGTGCCTGTGGAGGCCCAAAAGTGAATGCTCTAACTCCTTTTTGCTTTACTCTGGGGTTTCCCAGGCTCTGCCTTCCAAGGCCAGAAGTGGCAGGCTGCTGACATTTTTGCCCAGGGTTTTTACATGGAATCTGGGATCTGAACTGAGGTCCTTCTACTTGCAAGGCAGAGACTTAACCCCTGAGCCTCCTCTCCAACCCTGATCACATTCTTTTAAACTGTCCAAATTTTGCTCAAATATAAGGTAAAGAAAGACTATGTTTCAAGTTGAAGTTGTCAGAACTACAATAATCAAATCGCTGACCCTTTAAAAACAACCAACTACCTCATTAGGTGGCTATTTTTCTGTGCCTTCTGGGCTTTGTAGAGCATGCCCCTGCAAAACAGACACTTCAAGAGGACAAGACTGTACTGTTTTCGGTAGTGTCTTCCCAGTCCCTGCCAGTAAGTACTGCACTATAGAATGAAGAAGGCATGTATCATGGCCATTTTGAAAAACGAGATTGCTGCTGCTCATTTCTCTTGACTCTTGGGCTTCAGCCACCAAATGGTTTCGAATGACTTGTTTTTCAACCCAGGAGAACCAGAACATTTTCCAATAGTCTTAAATATTCCAGGTGCTGAAAATCTAGGTAAAATGCTTATGCAAAATTCCAAGGGGATGGAAGCCAAATAGAGCTGATGGCTTGGGTAGGCACCTTGACCACTGCCATACTAGGCAAGCATAAGACCTTCACGTTCTCATGTCTGAGCTTAACTTCTGCTAGGGAAACAAAACACAACAAAAAATTAACAAGTCTAGGGCACTCACGGATGCTACATATAGTGGAGCTGCCTGGAAAAAGCTACTTACAGTCCTTGGAAGAGCAGAGGAACCTGCCAGGACAGCACCTCCTTCTGCTGGCGGACCACAACGAGGACCGGGTAATCCAGGTTCTCAGAGGAACTGTTCACATACACCCGCACAGCCGTCACCTGCATGGTAGGGCAGGAAGAAGGCATGTTCAGGAAGACTCACTCTAGACCTTTCTTTTCACTGCAGGTGAGCCAAATGCTCAGCTTGATTTTCATCATTCAAGTCATAACCAGAGTGGGTGTTGACCTTGACCATACACTGAATTCATCCCATAAGCTTATTAAAAAAGTCTGCATTTAATCTGTCAAAATTCTGATTGATCGTTTGTAGATGAAGCCACACTATGGGGCCTTCAAGCAGCAGGGTGGAGAGTTTGGAATGAGCCATCAATACAAGGCTCAGAGATAAATTTAGAACCCCAAAAGTAAGGTATTAGTGGACTATTTTTCCTGTTTGAATATGAGTACAGATAAATTTCAGATATATTATTCATACCACACAATTTACTCTTTGAAAGCACACGATTTGCTAGTTTTTGTATACTTATGGAATTGGGTATCCATGTCACCAATTGTCACTGCAGTTTGTTCCCCAAATAAACCACCTTTACCTATTCACAGTTACCGTTCATTATTTCCTCCTCTGATCTCTGAAAATGATTCATCTACCTTGTTTCTAGGGAAAGTCATCTTCATGGGGAGGGTGCTGTATATTTTGTGGACCACAAAAATGTTTTATTTTCAATGTATTTTAGTTTTCAAAGCAGAGCTTCTCTATGTAGCACACGCTGTTCTTGAACTCATGATTAGCCTGCCGCAGTTTCCCAGATGGTAGGATTGCAGGTACGTGTCACTGCGCCTAACTGTGATATTTTAACCACTAGTCTAGCCGCCAGACTCTTTTAGAGAGCTGCAAACCTTGTCTTTGGCATCTCTGGTGCCGGTTAGAATGGATTATCTTGTAATCGCTTTGGAGATTATAATACAAACACTCCAGCACTAGATAGACATTAAATATTTTTATAGCATGTTTCAGTCAGGCTTAAATCTATAGCAATCAGTGCCAAGAAAACCTAAGATAGGATGACACAGGCAAGCTTCACCTTCAACATGTCTCCTATCTTCCACATAGGATGCAACATCCTCTGGCCTTCTTGGTACTTGGCGTCAGAGGGGAGTGCCCTCGTTTTATTTATTTTTCCATAGCCTGATCTAAGGCAGCAACTGTTGAGCACTATTCAAAATTCTCAAGTGGTTCCTGCTACTGGATTTCTGATTCATCTGATCAGAATAAAACTTAAAATCAGGCATTTTAAACAAATGCTGCTTTTGATGTGTGTCATTTGGGACCTATCCATTGGGAAGTACTGTTTTCAATGAATGATCTACTGGAGGACCCTGTTTGTCAGCCACTGTCCAGTTAGTATGAGACGCCTGCCCATGAGTCCTGCACTGTTCCAGTATATCTGGAAGCTGTCACTTGGTGGACCCGAAGCAGGCAGGCAGGACAAACACTGTTGCCATGTTTATCCCTACACCGTGCTTCATCTCCATACCCTAATTGTATTCCCCATCTTGCTCTTATAATTCACTTACTTTTTATTATTTAATAATGATCTTACTCATTGTAATGAAAACAAGCTCAGAGATACTGACATAATAAATTGCCAAAAATATGTTAGAGTAGGAGCTACAAAACGCTGGGCAGCTTTTCAAGATAAACAGATAATGCACCCCCCGTTTCCCCAATGAGAAAGAACACTGTTCGGAATCGGCTTTGCCTTTCTAGAAGCCAATGTGCAGCCTAGAAAATTGAATTACATTTGCTTTGGTGAAATAAACTGGGTAAAGGCAAAACTAAATGAAGAACAGTATTGACCAGGCTTAATGGATTCTGACACCTTGGGGCAGATCAATTTTTTTTTTAATTGGTGACAGATCATTCTAAAGATTGAAGATTTTTTCTCCTGGTGCTGTTTCTTGTTGTCATGGCAACAAAAGTACCTTTATTACGTACAGCTTGTTTCTTGTTTTGTTTACTACGAGCAGGGAATCACATTATAGCCAAGAGGAATTATTCAAGTATCTCCATCTCTGATGGAATACAGATCACAATTACAGAAATTCTTAAAGCTTAGAGACCCCCTTTTTAATCTTGTATGCCATGAGGGAAAAGTTTGATATTGTAAGCAGTACATGTTTGTCACATATAAAGAACAAAAATGAGTTTGATTCACAATCGACTTTATTTTTGCCAGCAAAGGCTTCTGTTACTTGAAACATCAAATTCAGACTCAGAGGTTATTGGTTTTCATTATTAAACATACCAGGGGTCTGCCTATGTGATCTTGTAAAACAGGCTCTACTGGTAAAACAGCTACAAAAGTATTCATGGATTGGCCAATGTGTAGCTGTTTTACTGATTTGGTTCTGTTGGCTGATTACAGCTTATATTCTGGTCTTTCTGTCCTTCCATCTGCTCTTGGTCCCTTTCCTCCCATGCTTCTACTGCTATTCATCAAATGTTCACTGAGGATGAACACTATCATGTTTACCTGGATCTCGAACATCAAGATGCTGGGGACATTGGGAATACACTAGCTGCAACTCTTGCCACAGAGGAAGGGTATGATCTGGTCAGAGTATGGTAGGGAGGAGAGTCATAGTGTGAGTGCACAATGTCTACCCTTCAAGGTAAGACAGGAAAGCAGCTGTGAGGCTGGGCTTTTCTACACAGGGTCTTCCATTGTCTGATTGGTGCACATGTTCTTCGTTTGTCCTGTTGGAAAACTTTCTATGTGGAAAGGTGACAAGAGGAATCATCTGTCCAACACTCCCATCTACAGAGGAGGATCCTGAGACATCTCCAAAGATGCTCGGCTATGGGAGAATTATGAGTAGACCAGAAGCATCCCACATCCCAGTCGCCACAAATGCCTCCCATTCACTAGAAATCAGCAAGCTACATAAGGGCCAGGAAGATGGCTCAGTGGGTAAAGATGCCTAGGCATAACCTGGTGACTTGAGTCTGATTCCCAGAATGAGTTGGTGGAAGGAAACAATTTCTGAAAGTCATGTTTGACATTTACCATGACATGTGTACACCTATTCTTTCTCTCTCCCCTCTTCTCTCTCTTTCTCTCTTCCCCTATCTCTTTCTCTTTTTCCTCTCAAAGAGCAAATAGATAAATATTTTAATATATTATATAAATACCATTACTGATGAGAAAAATAAGTAACAGACTAAAACATGTTGTGTGCACATTTGTGACAGACTGGAATCACAACATAGACATAATAGACCTCAAGAAAAAATGGAAAATTTGGTATGGTATGGGTATTAACTGGAACTACCTATGGGGAAAAACGGTTTAACATGTGAAAACATGCTCAGCACCACATAACTCAGAAAAAAGGCAAAGCTTCCAAAGCGTGGCCCTATCATGTTTACCAGGATGTAGAGTAAGACAGGAAACCTTACATGTGTGCTCATAAAAATATCATTGGGTATAGCCATTCAGAAAGCAAGTTGGAAATGGCCATAAAAGTTGAAGAGGAGTGTGCATTATGTTTCAGCAGTTTCCACTTCTAAGTACACAAGATCTCCTTTTTCTGCACAAGGAGTCAGGAACAAGAACCTCCACAGCAAGCGAATAGCAACAAGGAAGGATAAGCTGGACAGGAGAAGAGAGCGATAAATGCCTTCGTGTGAGGAAAGGCCCTGCACCCGTTGAGAGTAAGTGAACTGGACTGTGGATCCACCTGGACAGAGCTCACAAAGATACGCAGAGAAAGAGCAGGTTGCCGAGGGATCTGCATTGTGTAGGTCCATGCGTGCCAGCTGTAAGGAAAACAACACCGTGCGCCTGGATATACACATGTAAAGTAAACGTCAAACATGAGACGATGCATTCCAGTAACTTTAAAGTTTCCTTTTTTGTATGGGAGGTATGTGTGCACATGTGTGTTTTCAAGTGGGTGGGCACCTGTGTGTGAGACATGTGTACAAGAGGTTCCTCCAGTATGTTGCCTATGGAAGCCCAAGGCTGACATTGGGCCTCATTCTGGATTGTTCTACCCCTTAATGCTTTGCTCTGGAGTTTCTCAGGTTCCACTTTCCAGGGCCAGAATTACAAAACACTGCCATTTCTGTCTGGCATTTTTTTTATGTGGGTCTGGAGATCAGAGCTCAGATCCTTTTGCCTATAAAGCAAAGACTTTGACCCATGAACCATCTCCCCAGTCCAACTTTAAAGTTTCTAAAACTAAAGCCATTTACCCATTTGCTATAGTTTCAGCGATACTGAAAGGAAACAGACTGTCCTGGGTCAGAGACACACTTGTCCTGATACACGTCAGCATCTCACCCCCTTACCCAAGTGCCACAAAGGTGACAAGGGGCTCAGTGGGTTGCTCTAGGGGACAGGAAACCTCAGATTAGGGGACCTGAATCATTTTCAACAGGGTGTGTGTGTGTGTGTGTGTGTGTGTGTGTGTGTGTGTGTGTGGCTGTGTATCTGTATGTCTGCGTATATAAGAGGGCACTTGAGTATGTGTGCCTGTGAAGGCTCAAGGGTGACATCAGGAATCATCCTGGATTACTCTACTCCCTCATTGCTTTACTCTAGGGTTTCCAGATTCCAGGCCAGGATTACGGACACTGCCACATCTGTTTTACAACTTGCCTGACCTTAGCTGCAGGGGGGAGACATTGTGTCTTTCCTGAGGCTGTATGCTGTGCAAAATTTCTTCACTAACAATAGCATAGAAAAAAATTTCAATCAACCCTTTTCTATAAGAGATCTATGAAGAATCGTCTCCCAGGATGGATACTTGAGGAATGAAGGGAAAGGATCAGGGTGTAGATAAACAAAGAGCTATAGCTGTTTCCTCATATCTTACACCGAGTCTTGAAGAAAGGGGAGAAAGCTTAGTCAGTAAAAGACTTGCAAACAGGAGGAAGTGAGTTTGATCCCCAGAACCCACTTTAAAAAAGCCTGGCGTGGTTGTGGGTACTTACAGTCTTAGTGAGGCAGGACTATAGCAGCCATGCTGGGATGGGTCTCAAGGTCTTTGGAATTCCGCAAGGCCATTCCTCACTGCTGGGTTCACCCTGAAGGAACACCCCTGCTGAGGAACTGACTCCAGTCCTCCCAGAGATAAGATGGCCAACTTCCCTATGAAAGGATCATGGAAATCAGCTCTCCAGGCCACTTGGGCCCAGGAGCAACTGGGTTGGGCCCCAATGGGTATTAACCAATGGGAAAAAGCCAGTTTCCCGGGCTTGTCTAAGTGTATAAATATGCCCGGCCCTGGCAGCCATCTTTGGCGCCCTAGCCCCTCATAGCACTCCACATCTGGAGTCCATGAGTTCCAACATTTCTCTTCTTTAATAAATTTACCTTAATCCTCTACATGTGTTCTGATTCTAATCTTTGACTCCGGAACACAAGAACCCTAAGACATTGGGAAGGTCGAGACCGTTTCCCTGCAACATTAGCACTGGGGAGGTAGAAACAAGTGGATACCTGGCATTCCTGGCCAGCTAGCCACACCTACTTGGTGAGCTCCAAGTCGGTGAGGGACCCTGTCTCAGAAAAACAAGTTGGACAGGGTCTGGGGAAAACCACCTCTGGCCTCCACACAAAAGTACCCACAAGAGCACCCACACATACACATGCACACAGCAACCGAGTCTTGAGCCCACGGTGCTTATACACTATTTTCTATACTTGCTAATTTGTTTGTTTATGATTTAAAAAAGCTGCGGTTCTTGTCTTTGTGCTTGATGATCACTAGAGTAGCAATAAAGAAAGCGTGGTCAGGAAATTCAGCTGAAACTGGGTTTGAAAGGCAGTTCTGTCACTGGAAGATAGTTCTAGAATTATGCTGAAAATAGCCGGCTAGCCTGGATTCGGTATGGTTAGGTTATGAACATGAAAAAAACAATCAGAAACTGAATGGCCTAAAACATCAATTTATGCTTTTGCATTTCTGGAGTCTTAAAGATTGAAGTCTAGGGCCAGTACTCCCTTGTTCCTTCTGAGACTCCGGATAAAATCCTTCCTGTCTGTCGCTTCCTTCTAGTGGAGGTAAAGGTCGAATCTCTTGCCTGCAGTCGTATCAGTCTTCTGTTCACTCTGTTGTTGCAAGCAATCTCTCTGTATGTTACTGTCTTTATCTGCTGTTTTCCCTTGTATCCAAAGTCCCCCTTCCCACAGGGATTCCTGCCATCCTGGGATATGGCCCACCCTATCACCTTATTTTTACTTGATCACCTCTGCTGAAACTCTACTTCCGAATAAGGTCGGTTTCATAGCTTCTAGGCATTAGGACCTCGGCTTTTATTTCTGGGGCATCAAATCAGTTCATCACTAGGTTTCCAGGATTTTAAAGTAATAACCTCTTTCTATCAACTTGCACTTTCTTGCTGTGAAGGTGAATTGAAATGAAAGCCAGGCCTGAAGAGTCCCTGAGCAGACACAGCCAAACCACATCCATGACCTTAACCTTTCTTTCCTTCCTTTGCAAACTTTACCCGAGCCATGTCCTGTACATGCCTATGGTAAAGACAAAGACAACTTAAATCTAAGACCCAAGAGCTACAAATTAACTTATATACCAAGGGTCTTTCCATCAGAATTGACCAAATAAAACAACTGTATACCTAGAACCAGTCAAACATTTTCTTCCCTTACTTGTTCACTCTCTCCCCTTCAGTTGCTTTAGCTAAGTGTCTGAGCCTTTCTGATTTGGATGGGCCCAAATGATGAACAGTCATTTGTCCCATAAACTCTTTGAACTTTTTTGTGCCTCAGTTTATCTTGCGACGTGGCCAAGACCCTTAGTGCATCACAACTGGTTATGTAAAGGCAAGATTGTCAGATCAGTCTCTGTGTGTCTTGTGTGAACACAAAGCCCCTGAGAAGTTTTGAACCTTTTTCTATTAGAGAACAGAACATCTAGTGAAAGAAACAGTCTTTGCAAACTTTCCATAACCGTGGCAAGGAGCTGAGCTGTCTCACAGCTTATACTTAAACATTAAAATGATTCCTATGATTCATACTGATATGATGTGTGTGTGTGCGTGTGTGTGTGTGTGTTACTTGTCAGTGGGTATACATATGTGTGCAGGCATGTGTACAAGAGGGCACTTGAGCATGTATGCTTATGGAGGTCCAAGAGTGATATTAGCAATCATTCCAGATTGTTCTTTTCCCTTACTGCTTTGCTATGAATTTTATATGTTCAGCCTTCCAGGATGGGAATTACAGACAGGTGCCATATTTGCTTAGCATTTTTTACATGGGGATCTGGGTATTCAAATTCAGGTCCGTTTGTTTGTGAGCCATTTCCCTAGTTCTTATATGACTTCTTAAAATTTCATCCATCTAGTTCAGCCTTGGAAATTTATCTTCTATACCCCTAAGCCACCATTAAGAAAGAAAGGAAAATAAGGATGTTACTTCCAACATTAACATCTACTGGATGAGTGGTCTTGGGTAAATTGCTTAAGATTTCTCCTTCACACTTTGATTCCGATGCTTTTCCACTCCTGTTCATTCATCACTTAACCACTATTGACTGTTTACTGTCCCTGGAGAAGGCACGGCAGGCTTGCAAGCTCAGGTAGTGAAGAGGAAAGCTATAGAGTCTATCTCCTGCAAAATGCTAATTTCCTTTCCAGGCTTCCAGAAGCAGCTCATTCATCTCATTGAAAAGAACAGTTTATCCCTGGAGACCTATTGAGTCCCCCCATGCCTTTCAATTCTGCACATTCTGTATTCAGAGCATGTCTCTAAGAGTGCTTTATAGACCACATCTTTCTAATTTCATTACTTCATCAGTAATGCACACACAAAGACTTTTAGAGAAGCCTTCATGCATTTGGGTTAAGGTTGAAATTTTATATCAGAAGCTTCAGTTTCAATACAAACAGGGGAAACCATTGCAATGGTGTGTAATCATGGGCAGGCCCAGAACACTAAACAATTGGGAAAACTCTGCTTTGAGATTATCTTGGTTCTTTCAATAAATATTTGACTCCTTATTCTGTGCCAGACATTGTTCTAGACAGCAGTATGGATGGAGTTGCCCTGACTGTGGAATTGGAAAGCTTATATTTGGGGTGCTATTTAAGCAATCCATTTTAGTAAAGTAATTTTCAAGTTTCTAGTGGGGAGGGGAGATCACTGCTAAGACTGTAGAGAAACATTTGTCTAAAGGATAAGAACAGAAGAGGGAGGGTGGGGCAGAATAAGAAATAGATGCCTAGGTGGGTATGTCTGGAAGAATCAACCTGTCCTAGGAGGCTTTGCCTCTCACTCCAACCTGTATCTTCCTCCCACCTCACCTGGATCACTCACAGGTGCTGTACGATCTGTCTAACTGGCCTCCTCTTCACTTTGGTACCTGTAAGTTCAATTCCTGCAAGAGAACTAGAAGCCCATGCTTGTTGGCATCTTCTGGGGGAGCTGAATTCATTCATTTGTGTATAGCTCCTTTTTAACTCTTTACATTACTAGTGTCTCTTTCTATGTCTTTCCCCCATCTCTTCCCGTGCAAACAGAACAAAACAAAACAAAAATCCACAAAACAGAACAAAATGAAACAATTCATTTTATAGTTTGAGAATGAACTCAAGGATCCATTCTCTGTATCTTACTTATATGCTGACTGATCACACTGCAGGAAAGTTCTGTCTAGAATGATTCTGAGGCCTACTTAATGAATGCTCTGAAGGTGGAAAACACCAGAAAATTATTATGATGATAATCATAAGAGTTATAATCTGATGCTTATCATGTGTTCCGTGGTAGAACTGGCAGATGGGTGTCATTTTTTAACGTTCAATAGGCATTTGTCAGAGTGTGAATATTACTGACATCTGTCCAAACAAGAGAGAGAGAATCATCTGCAAACAGCTTCCTCTTCAAACATAATTGCTGTATGCAAACATAAGAGGCTTTGGGGAAACCATGTCGATGAAAGCAAACCATTTCTGACCATGGAATGACATTGTGGTAGAGGTAACAAGTCATCCTTGAGTCTTCTCCAACTCTCAGGTGAGTGCCTCGTCTTTAAGTGGGCGTGGATAGAAGGCTATGACACCTCAGACTTCTTTCCTGCCACATCTTAATCTATGTTTGTAACCACGTGGCCAGCAAATGTCCTAGGCTGAGCATGCTCCAAGAGGATTTGAGATAGGAAGAATTTGAGGGATATGCGTCATCCCAAATTGTTGTGTGTCATGGGGCGGGGTGGGGGAGACCTACGCCATTCCTGCCCACCACATGTATTTCATGGAAGGCAAAGTGCCTGTCCTGTCAAGGGGGCAGATACATGGCTCATGCTCCATAGCTGGATACAACACTTGATACTTCCAACAACAAGTAAATGATACGAAGATGAGCGAGAGCTTAGAATTGACTGGTAATGGTGATGACAACAAATGACAGAGCAAGAACAATATCTAACAATAGGAGATGTATTGTTGTCCAGAGAAGAATCATAGCCAAACCATTCCCCATCTTGCACCACTGTCTGTTATCTCCTGCAGCTCAGTCTCTCTTCATCTTCAAATGTTGAATGAACATGGTGATTCAACCTGTGACTTACTCAACATACTTCTCTCTGTGTCTGCACATGTGGTGTGTGTGCACGTGTGTGTATTTGTGTGTATGTGCATGTATGCTTGCGTATGTGAAAGTCAATGGTCCACACGGGATGCTCTTGATCACACTCTACCTTATTTTTTAATTTTTTTTATTTATTCAATTGTGTGTGTATGCATGTGTGTGCATGTGTATGTATGTGTGTGTAGAACCACAGACGAATTCGGGAACCACCATGGACTCCTCCACCTCCTCCTTGTTTACTCTGCCCTGGGATTCACAGGCTCTGCCCTGCCAGGACCAGAAACGCAGGCCTCCGCCCGGGTCTATACGTAGGGTCTAGGATCTGAACTCAGGACCTTCTACCTGCAAGGCAGAGGCTTAACCCCTGAGCTACCTCTCCAGCCCCCTCTACCTTATTTTTTGAGACTAGTTCTTTCACTGAACATGGAGCTCCCTGATTGGTTAGGTGGCTAGCCAGTAAGCTCAGGGGTTTTGCCTATCTTGTCTCTTTGACCTTCCCAACTCTCCCCCAACTCCCCAAATGCTAAAGATGCATGCCACAGCCCAACTTTTACATGAGTGCCAGGAATCCAAAAGCATTTTATAAACTGAGCCATATCCCCAGTCCAATCCAATATCTTCCTAAAACATTCTTTTTTTCTACTCTGATAGCCAAATATGTGAAAGTTGTGTAGCTAGGAATCTTTCTCGATTTCATATTCACTTCTCTTACATGTCATAGTTGTTTTGAAACTCACAGTTCGCACACCTTCCTAGACCTCTGCAAATCTAAACTTCTCCATGTATGTGTCTATCTTTATTCAAGTGTCATTCCTTTGTTACCCAAATAAACATTGTTTTTCAACTGAAATCTGTAATTTTTCCCTTTTGTTAAGGTAGTGTGGAAAGAGAGAGAAGACAAATAGATGTTTCTTTTAGCAGAAAGGGACAAAGACTAAAACTGTGTCATTCCCATGTTTTGGCTCATAACAAACTCCCAGCCAAGAGGTTAATTAAAGTAGTTGTGAGTCATACTATCGACAACAAGGCAGTTATTCTAGAGGGACAGAAATAGTGGGTTGGTCCTGTTTGTCATGGCTTATCTTCATGAGTGCTCTGTGGGATCCAGAAATACCAGTTCTTAGCAATAATACCACACTGAAGTATCAGGCAGGTTAACTGCTCCTGCAGGAAGCCTTTCAGACCTTGTGAAACCCAAGTCCTAAAGAGATGAAGACTGACTCTCCAGAATCTGCAGGAGTCAGCAGGAGACCATAACTTATGGTCTTTGAAACACTGAAGACAATCTGTCAGCTTCATGGTTGGGTTTAGTGTTGGCAGTTGACTGTGCTTGCTTGAGGTATACAGACTAATAACCTGAACGATTCCACTGAACCATCTTTGGGGAGAAAACAGTAACTGAAATAAAATTTTTGTTTGCAAAGCAATAATCAAAAATTTTTTGCTTCATTTTCTTGTAAGTATAAGGGAGTCAGACATTAGCTCTTAAATAACATAGCCAAAAAATGTGACAGGGTTTGGAGAGATGGTTTGGTGATAAAAGCACTTGCTTGCAAAATGATTGAAGTTTGGATCCCCACATCCCACATGAAGATGCTAGGTGGATTTGGTGTTCTTCCTATAATCTCAGGACTAGGAAATTGATTTTTGGAACTCCCCAAAACAAGCTGAGGTCACAAATAGGAAGAAAATATTTATAAAGCATGAATCTATTGAAGGATAAATATGCAAAATCTGCAAAACGAACTTAAGGCTCAACAAGGAGAAACTGAAAAACTCAATTTAAAAATAGTCAAAAGATGGGCCAGTGTGATGGTTCTGCAGGTAAAGATGCTGCCAAGACCTGAGTTCAATCCCCAGAATGCACATGGTAGAAGGAAAGAACTGACTCCTGCAACTTTTCCTGTGACCTCCACATATACACGCATGAATAATACACACACATTAAATAAACAAATAAATAAATGTAAAAAATAGTCAAAAGGTCTAAGGAGTACCTCACTGAAGAAGATACCCAGGTGATAAACAGGCCTATGAAATAATATTCAACAGCACATGTCATTAAAAAAACCTGTCAATTGAAACAATGAAGCAGTACTATATACCTATTTCAGTCAAGACATTGATAACATCGAATGCAAATGAGGATGCAGGGCAGCAAGAACTCTCATTCATTTTTTGTGGGAATAGAAAATTATCACTTTGGAAGAAGAATGTTTTACAAAACTAAACATAGTCTAAGTGTACAATAAGCACCTGATACTTTTGACATAAAATTGAAAGCTTATCTCCATACAAAAAATCTGTGCACAAAGGTTCATAACAGTTTTATTAATAATTGGCCCCAAGTGGGAGCAACCAATTACTTTTGCATTGCATCCATCAATGGGACAACAGCTAGATGAATTGTGTTTTATCTAGACAACATTCAACATTAAAAAATTAAAAAGGTTCTATGCTGCTATCATTGCAATCATAGGGGAAGCCAGAACAATGTCTATCCTCTGCTTCTCAGGGTTCTGGCTGAACTTGAGAATTAAACTTCATGATACAGATTAATAGGAGAAATGCATATAAAGTTAACATGCTTTATGTGATGCAGTTATAGGTAGGAAATTACATACTAAATTAGATAAAGAAAATGAACAGTGAAATGTCACAAGCAAGGATATTAGGGCTTGGGGTGGTTGACTGGGAAGATTAAGTCTGAGAACATTTCCATAAATTTCTTTCTACCTTGACTTGTCAACCTTCATGATAAGATCCCTAGTCTTAAAATGTAAGGAAGGTAAATTTTATGTGGAATTTTATTTTATTTTAACAAGCAGCATGATGTTCTGTGTGATCTTGGATTTGATGTTTCTCTTTTTTCAATTAAAGGTTGAATCTTTAATTGAAAAAGTGTAAATATACTAATTAGTATTCTTTGGGGTGATATTTGAAATTCACAATAATTGCATCATCACTGGGAAAACCAAAACCTCATATATAATTTTCTTTAAAAGTCAGTACTTGTCAGGAAGTTAAGGGTCACAAAGGAGGATGATTTGTTAAAACATAAGGATTTTTGAGGGGGTGAAACTATTCCAAATAACAGCATAGCAGTGGATGACTGCCGTTCTCATTTGTCCAGGCACATGAAACTATACCATATCGAGAGTGAATGCTACTGTAACCTATGGACTTTGGTCAATAATAAATAAAATAATATAACAATAGTGGTTCTCTATTCATGTACCACATCAGTTCAGGATGTGGGGAAAAGGTGTCAATGAGAAAACAAAGTGGAAAAAGCATTCTTATTCTCTTAGGCAGAGGGAGGGGCAAGCTTTCATTCAACCTCCTGAAGGTCCACAACACTAATTGTTAAGTGTCTCTGGTAGACAGAGAAGGCATTTGAATCAGGACAATAGTGCTAGGAAACAAATTCTGCTTTATAATAAAGTGTTTCATTTAAACACTTAGAACATAACTAAACAATATGTGATCTGCAACTTTAAACAGAACACTTACATAATTGCTGCTTTGGGCCAGTTCTCGAACCAGCCATAGAAAGCAGAAGATCGTTCCTTCAAACTGTGGTTTGAGAACAAACTCCTAAAAAGCTTTTCAGTCCAAACAGAAAGAAAATGTCTCAGCATTTCTTATCAGCAAGAAAAGCTTGGATTCAATTTCTTTGGGTGCATCTGCAGTAGAAGACTCTGCAAACCAGTTTCATACTTTTCATATGATCCACTGAAAAATGTCCTGCTCAGTCTTCTGTGAAATCAGTTTCTATCTCCATGTCCTTTTTCCTAGTGGCAAAATCAATTTCTTTATTATTCTAGCTCAAATAAGTAGAAAATGAGAATTCTAACCAGCACTTCAGTTAATACCATTTTTTTCATTAATAGCTTTTTTTCCCCTCTGCTTTCTGTCTATTTTTTTTTGCAAAGCATTCAGCATTCATTTATTAAGATAGGATATTTCTGGGTAGCCGGTCCTTGTAGATATTTAATTACAACACCAATTTCCAAAGACTCAATTAACATCCAGGTTTATCAAAACCAAGGTAGGTTTTCATACAGGATGCAATTCTCCATCAACAAATGAAATATTAGTTAGGTTCTATTTCAAGAAACATGCTACATAATTCTTACATGATTTCATTTTAAAATATTTGTCACTTGATTTCAGAAAGGTTATTATGACTTTAGTCAGATATTTCTCCTAAACATAATTCACTAAAATTCAACTCATTATTTGACATCCCACATTAAAGTCATATTTTTGATTCCCCCAAGGACTTGCTTCTTCCTTTGCTATCTTCCTCTTTTTCCCTCTCCCTCTCTTCCTCTTCCTCCACATCTTCTGTTCCTCTTTCTTTTCTTCTCTTCTGATCTCTCTTTCTTTCTTTCTCCTCTTCCTCTTCCTCTTCCTCCTCCTCCTCCTTCTCCTCCTCCTTCTTCTCTCTTCCTCTTCTTTTTTGGAGGCAGGGATCTTGTTATGTAGCTCTTTCTGAACTGAATCTTGCTTTATAGCCTAAAATGACCTTGAAATTATGGCAATCCTCCTGATTCTGTTCCTCAAGTACTGTGACTACAGGTATGTGTCACCACGCCAAGTCACTAACTGCATTTAAAATATCACTTACATTTATTGTGTAAACTCAGCTTTGATTTCTCCTGCCCCTGGAATGAAATACTATCTTTTGACATGCAAATTTACCTCCTTTTTCTATGTAAATGAGATTGGTACACATTCCTAGAAATGTTATATATTCAAGCCAAAGACTTGGGTTGAGTATATCCATTGAGTAAATCCAGACTGAGGATTTAGTAAAATATACTGTTCTTATTCCTGATGTTAGTTTTAAATCAAAATGCAGGATCATGGGCCTTTTGTCCCCTCATATAACCAATTAATATACTAAGAAAATCTTTTTTTTTGTATTTTTTTATTAATACATTTTTATTATAATTTCAGCTCATACAAACTTAATAGGTACACCAGTTCCCTCCCTCCCTCCTCCTCCCCCTGTACCTCCTGCTCCCCCTCCCCACACCCCTCCCGCCCCATCCCCCAGTGCCTCCCGCCCCAATTCCCAGAGAGTCCTTTCTTGTGCATGCCTGATTTTCCTCTGGGCCCTCTTCTCCGATGACGTACAAGTACCCAGTGGCCTTTCCCCGAACCCTTTCCCGTGTTCCCCTTAGGTATAGGAACACTGCTGTGGCTGCCAATCCTTTGCCTCCAAGGATCTCGGTGCCTTTAGCAGACGCTAGACTTTGTGAGGTCAACAGTGTGTTGGACAATGCGCAGGGCATGCAAAGTCCAATTATGATTGCTTCAGCCCTAACTAGTATGGAGTATCTTACATATCATTGCTCCTCCCATCCTTTTGCTCTTACACGCTTACCACCCCCTCTTCTGCAAATTTCCCTGAGCTTCAAGATGGGGAGAGACTAAGCTGGCCTAGTTCTAGGTGGTTGATATAGAGTCTCTGAAGTTCTGGATTGTGGTTTGTTGATTTTCTTTTGCAGTTTTGCTGCTCCTGCAATGCCCTTCACTCCATCCTGGTGGGCATTGTATGTTACCCCCTGGCCAGAGACAAAAAGCTGTTAAACTAGAGTCTTGTGATAAAAGCACATTCAAAGGTAGATGTAATAAAAGTGGGAAAACACAGTGAGGGAGGGGTCTATCACCCATTTGCAAAATGGTTACTTTTTATCTGCCAGACTATATGCCCTCCTCTTCTGGTGAGATCATACCCTCTCAGTAGTAAATGATCAGGAATAAAAGTCTGTGAACTTAATCAGATGTCTCATTACTTATTTGGGTCCTTGATGGAGGCCTATTTTCTCTGCGTAACATGGTCCCTTCTCTCCTTGTTCTAAGAAAATCTTAAAAACTTGCATTTTCAAAATGTTGAAGAGGGGAAAAAAAAACCTTCTTGCATTTTTCAAAGAAAAATAAGTGTCTGCGAGAATGTAGCTTCTGCTTTTGTAGTCTCATGGTATGTTTGATAAATTTTTCTTTGCAAATAGCTGGAAAGAATGGAGATATTCTAATTTAAAAGCTCATTAGATGTGCCTTGGAGCCATTACTGTGGAACCATCTTGCTGTGTTGACATGGAACTTCTGCTGGCTCCAGAATTAAACAATGCAGGAAGAGCTGGCTAGCATACTCTGGGGTGTTCATGGCAACATGGAATAACATCACCACTGTGAGGAGACTTCTGTTTGAAAGGAAGACAGACATGCAGGCATCTTCCAGCAGCCAAAAGTTTCCAAGATATCACGTGCCTCTTCAAGTCTCTTGGTCCTTTAGATTGAAATTCACAACAAGCAATGACATAGAGGATTCTTTAAGCAATCAGCTGAAACCACAGTGGGAATAAAGAAAGGCTAAGAAAAAAAAATCTCTGCATATTGTTTCAGATGGTGAAATACCCTCTCAGAAGGGAGTAAAAATAAAACCAAGAATAACCAAACAACAACCAACACCACAGCAAGCTTATTGAAGTGACGCTCAGCAGGAAGCAGAGCAAGAAAGAACAAAGGAACTGGAACACAAGTTCAGCACGTGCGCACGTGGCAGGGGGAGGGGCGAAAGCCAAGCAGAAGAAAGAAAACCAGTCTGAGCGGTGAAAGGCCAATGGGAAGCTTTCCAGATTGAAAGCATCATGCTTTGAAGAAATGCTAAAGTGTGTAGTTGTTTTATTTTATAAAACAAAGTTCAAAGCTGGCCTGAACTGCCCATGTAACTGAAGATGACCTTGAACTCCCGACCCTCGTCCTCAGTGTCTGCAGGACTAGGATTGCAGGTGTTCACCACCGTATCGCCCACCCCCGGCAGAGAAGTGTTTCCTTAAGAAGAAGTTTATCAAAAAAAAAAAAAAAAAAGAAAAAAAAAAAGTTTATCCTACTTGTCCATACAATTAAGAAAAGATTAGAATGTGGCACAATGGGGGTGCGGGGGAGGGATCAGAGCACTGATTCTTAATGCTTGAATAAAAAATGGAAAATGGAATTCTCTCATCACTGGTATAAACAAAGTTCAGGAAACAAGGTTTGGTGAAGGCCCATAGGTAGAAAAGGGATGAAGGCACACACGGCTCCTGATCCTTTCTCCCTATATCCTTCCCCTGCACTGCTCTGCTGCTGTTCCAAGTATTTGTCATCCTTACAAGTCTAAGGAGAAACGTTTTCACTGTAAAATATTGAGAAAATGTGTGAAAGCATAGAAAGAGCATTGAAATCACTTAGAGACAATCCCAAGTTTATCACATTTCAAATGAGATGCATACAATGAAAATATATAGTCTACCAAATATTCTGAGAATTCCATATTCCTTGATTTGAATGGATTGAACTGTCAACCAGAAACAGCCATTCATGAGAATTCCATATTCCATGAACTGAATGAAGATATTTGTTAATTGGGAACCCCTTGCTTTGGAAGTCTCTGATAGAATTTGTTTTACTATTCTGGCTTTCAATTTCTCATGAAAAATTGCATTCTTGTCCTTTTAATTGAAACTTTAAAGCTGAGGATTACCATATTTATTAAATATATGTAGAGAGATGCTCTTGTGGCCTAACCAATGATATACACTATGAGACTCAAAGATGACCTGGTTATTAACTGATAATGTTATCTATTTGTGACTTCTTAAAAGCTACCAAAATATCATTTTAAAGTCAGACCTGGTGGCACAGGCCTGCAATCCCACTTACATAGGAAGCTGAGCTAGAGAGAACACATGTTTAAGACCTGCCTAGGCTACAGAATGAGTTCAAGGACAACCTAGACAACTTACTGAGATCTTGTCTCAAAATAAAAAGTAAAGGTGAGGAAGGACATTCAGTAGCTGATGGTCATCTTCAACTACCTTGGTAAGTTTAAGGCTAAACTGGGATACTTGAGACCCAGGATACATGAGTGCACACATCATACACACTGAAGTAACAGAGAGAACATCATCTTATTCTGATCCAGCCCCTGACTACATTTTGTGCTTGTTCAGAGGGCATTTTTCAGCCACAACCCTCCCCTTTTCTCCATGCCTAGACGGCTGCATATGTAAGTCTCTTGGGAGCACATCTGGGAACTTATAATGTCCCAGACCATAGCCCAGATATATAGCTAAAATAACTCCAGGATACATAATCAAAACAACTTCTGGGGGTTGGAGAGGTGGCTCAGGGGTTAAGTCTCTGTCTTGCAGGTAGAAGGTCCTGAGTTCGGATCCTAGACCCCACGTATAGACACTGGGCGGAAGCGGGGACAGCCTGCGCTTCTGACCCTGGTAGGATGGAGTCTGTGAATCCCGGGGCAGAGTAAACAAGGAGGAGGTGGAGGCGGTCCATGGTGGTTCCCGAATTCGTCCGTGGTTCTACACACACACACACATACATACACACATGCGCACGCACATACATGCACAATTGAATAAATAATAAATAATAAAGAAAATTAAAAAAACAAAAAAAAACTTCTGCATGTAACCAAAACACCTGTAAAATAACTATTGTAACAAGGTCTTTCTGACCTAAGTCTGACTCAGTTATTATTGTGATTTTTGTGTGTATTTTCTTTTTTAAACTCCAAAATTACTGAGATTCAGGAACAGAGACTTTTAAGGTATAAGCCACTCTTGATCACATGCTTAATTAAAAAAAGACTTTTTCTTAATGGCTTATAGTGGGGCTGCAACTTTCTTATGTGAGTATAAAAATGAGAAAGAGAGAGAGAGAAAGAGAGAGAGAAACATGAGTAAGAGAGGTATTCCCAAACTATGGTCTTAGAAATAATTTCTCATCCCAAGTAATAAGACTTTCTTGAAGAAATGGTTGATTGCAGATTAGGGTCAAGGATTACTTTTCATAAAAAAAAAAAAGATCATCCTTGATTATGATAAATGAGACCCTATCTTAAAAGCACAGAAAACAATAAAAACAAAGAAATAAAGAAAGGGACCCTTCAGAAAGCACTCAAGTTTTTATCAACAGCATTCAGAAGCCAACTTGAACTGGCCTTCACTGCCCAAAGATGAAAACTTGTCCTTAAATAAGAATAAAACCAGCAGTGGACCAAAATCCATAACTAATAATTATACCACAAAAACGTATTGATTATTGCTTCAGGTTCTAGGAACTACTCACGATATTTGTCTGTTTTGAGTTTGTTAAGTGAAAAATGAAGCATTTATTTCATGGATTCTTTTTCAAACAACAACTTAAGGTAACCAAATAGCCAATGGGAAGTTTCTCTGTAAAAGCAACAGGCTCATGATAATGAAGCTTGCCAGAATATCACGATGTATTTTTCCACATCCAAAGCACTATCCTTTCCTCTTCTTTCACTCACCACAATTCTGCTTACCTATGGTGACCTTTGCAAATCAGATTTCCTCCAACAAAGCTACATGTAGAATTTCTTTAAAGAATTACAGCACACAGAACCAAATAAAAATAAAATATGAACCATAAATGTATTTTTAAATCTTCTAGTAGCTTATTTTTTTTAAAAAGCTAAACACATAAAATTAATTTACAAAAAGCTTGGATTTGAAATCTATTTCTAAAATCTGATGTGTATTCTATACTTTTCATCCAAGTCAGACTAGCCATACTAGTTACATGTAGATAATGGCTACCATATTGATCATTGCAGAACTTCAGATCCATTATGAAACTTAGCACATTAGGAAGCCATGAAATAAGAGGCAGGTTCTCCATAATGTCAGACCCATATCACCCATAAGAGTGATAGAGAAAAATACTGGCATGAGCTCTAAGGACTGAGTCTTATATCTCCACCCAAAACACTTCTCAAATTGAAACTAATTCTCCGTAATAGTATTTGGGAATTGGAAATTGGGTCAGAGTTGTAAGATTTATATGTTTATAAAAAAGAACCTTATGGTTCTTTTCATCTTTTCATCTCTGAAGAGATGGCCCAGGGGTTAATACTCTGCCTCGCAAGCAGAAGGTCTTGAGTTTGGATCCTAGGTCCTATGTAAAAATGCCAGGCTGAAATGGCAGGGGCCGGTACTTCCAGCTCTGGTAAGATCCCAGAACAAAGAGCAAAAGAGGATGATTCCCGAAATACCACCCTTGGTCCTCCACAGGGACACACAGTGCTCGCTCTCTTTCTCTCATACACATGTACACACACACACACACACACACACACACACACACACACACACATATGCATGCACGCACGCATGCGCGCGCGCAAAAATAAACAAATAAAATTTAAAAAACCCAAAACCTTCCCACAGGACTACCCCCCCTCATTGTTCTTTCTGCCCTGTTTGAACACAGCAGTAAAGTAGTTGCCTACAAATCAGGAAACAGGCCCTCATTAGATACCAGATCTGCCAATGGTATTATACTATAGCAGGACCAATCATTCAGATAATGTGCTAATGAGATAATCTCTCCTGTAATGAGCAGTAGTCCTGTTCAGAAAGAGGATGTGGGAGGACAGCGAAAGAGACTTCTTGGCCTCCGTACATGGCTCTTTATGAGACAGAATAGGAGAACTGAAGCTGCCGCATCCAAGTTGTTGACTCCTCCATGTTGCTTGCACTATGCACTACGGTCATGCATTAGGATCTGTGGGTGATCTGTTACAGAGACCCCTGTGCATTCCAAATCTTGCAGATCCTGGAATGCCTCGTATAAAATGGCATCGTGTTTTCCTATAACTTATGCACATCTCATTGCATTCTTTATGTCAGTTCTATGTAACTCATAATACGTAATACAACATTTATGTAAGGCAGAGTTATACAATGTTGTTTTAAAAATTATGACAAAAATTCTTCCCATGTTTACTACAGATGTATACTTTGAAAACTTTTAATCTGAGAGTTGCGTGCATGTGTTTCAAACTGGAAGGCTCAGTGGGTAAAGGTGCTTTCCATGAAACCTAGAGCCTAAGTCTGGTTCCTGGAATCCATGTGGTAGAAAGGGAGAATCCACTTACATCTCTGCTCCTGAATTGGCAGAATTAATAATGTAAAAATAACTTTATTGCCAAAAAGCCATAAACAGGTCAATTAAATCTCTCATTAAAATTCCAATGACCTATTTTATGAACTGAAGAAGAATCCCAAAATATATATATGGGAAAAAAACTACAGATGTCCCAAATAATCTTAAATGAAAGAACCATTCCTAGAGGTATCTATAATACCTCATCTCAAATTATACTCTCCCATTAGACAAAGACAGTATGATACTAGCACAGAAACAGACATGTAGACCAGTGGACCACAACAGAGGACCAAGAAGCAAATCCACAGAGGTAGGAACATTAATTTTTCACAAGAAGATAGCCTATTCAGCAAGTGGTATTGACAAAACTGTATATTCATCTGCTGAATAATGAAATTGGATTCATATCTCTTATGCCACACAAATAACAAAATGAATCAAACCTTACTTTAAAACTGGAAACTTTGAAACCACCAAAAGAAAAGCATTTCAAGATATAGGTATAGGCAAAACCTTTTGAATAGAGTTCGAATAACATAGAAAATAGTCCAAAGAATTAGCAAATTATATTATATAAAATTAAAAAGCTTCTGCACAACAAAGAATACTATCAGCAGAGTGAGAAGTCTGTAGAACAGGAGAAAATTTTTGTAAACTATGCCTCAGACAGGAGAGTAATATCTAGAATACATAAGAATTGTAAAAATTAAACAACAGAAAATGGGCCAATGAACCAAGCTCTATTTCTCAAAGGAATGCACACAAATGACAAGTATTTTGAAATGTGGTCAATATCCTTAGCTATCAAGGACATGCAAAATGGTACTACTTTGAGATTACATTAGAATCAGAATGACTATTAGTCAGTATCACAAATGATGGAGTGGATGTGTTGTATGTAAACTGCTGCAATGGTCTGCAGTATAGAAGTCACTGTGACGATTTCTCAAAAACACTAAAAGTAGAACTATTATATGATTAAACCATATTACTCTTAAGTATAAACCCAAAGAACTCTACATCCTACTACAGCAACATTTTACATATATATATATATATATATATATATATATATATATATATATATATAGCTGCTCTATTCATAATAGCAAGGAAATAGCATTGGCCTACATACTTACTAACAGATGAATAGATAATGAAAATGTGGTGCATATACACAGTGGAGTTTTATTTACTGGTTAAAAAAATGAAAATTTCAAGAAAATAGATGGATCTATAAACTATTATACCAGACTCAGAAAGACAAATATCATATATTCTTTTACATATGTGGATTCAAGCTTTGAATTGTATACCTGTGTATTTGGAAGACAAATATCATATATTCTTTTACATATCTTTTAATCATATACCTGTGTATTTATGTGGGTGTGAATGTGGATAAGTCAGGAAATTAGTAAGGAGACCATGAGAGAAGAAAAGAGGTTTTACAAAAGTGGGATGGGTAATAGAATGCAGATGACATGAGTGTGGAGAGGGGACCCTTAGAAGCATATAAGGGCAGAAGGGGGAAGAGAGATTAGGAGAGGAGGAAGGAAGAGGATCAACCAAAATGATTGAAAGTATTAATGAAATACCATAATGAAGCCTATTATTTAGTATGTATCATGGTTTAAATGTGATTTGTTTCTCCATAGATTCATGTGTTTGGATCTATTCCCTTGAGGTTGGTTAGTCCCGCCCTGCTTCTTCTAGCAGTCTGCTCTTGTACTTTGCAGCTTGCTTTCTTAGCCTCCATGATGTCTGCAGTGACCCAACTTCTGCCTGCCATAATGGACTGCATATTCCTTCTGGAAGCTTAAGCCAAATAAATCTCTTTCTTCCCTTAAGTTGCTTAAGTCTGAGTGTTGTCTCACAGCAGGGCAAAAAGTAAATACCACAGTATGCTCATTAAAAACAAGAAAAAAGGTTGTCAGACATCATAAGGGGATTGCTTTCAGTTCCTACCCATGACCCGCTGTTTTTGGGTCCCTTTTGCTCTGTGTTTGATAATAATAGCCCCACCTTCCAATTCCATGAACTCATGTAGCAGAATTTTACTGAGAGATGTTCTCAGGGAAAGGTTTCATACTCTATAGCAGATTTGGATTCTGTTCTCGAAAGTCTCAGAGAAGTCACCCTGCTGTGGAGGTACACTTTTATCCATGGGCTTTGATGGGGCTCTGGCTCCAGAGAAGACACTGGTTGTTTCCTTTACTACTCATTTCCAGTAAACTTGTGTCTGTGTCCTTGTCCCAGTCAAATATAACCCACTGAATCTTCTACAAAGTGATTTCCTTCTGTTTGGCTGAACCCTATAGTTCTACACCCTGTTTGCACACCGTAAACCCTATTCCCCATAAAAGGAAACTCCAGACACTTCCTTTCCAGAGAAATAAAATGAACCTGATCTTGTTTGACTAAAGCTTTAATCATTGTTTCCACCATCCATCTTTGAACTATTCATTCCATTCTTTTTTTTTTTTAAATTTTATTATTTATTAATTGTGTGTGGTGTGTGTGTGTGTGTGTGTGTGTGTGTGTGTGTGTGTGTGTGTGTGTGTATGTGTGTGTGTGTGTAGAACCACAGGTGAATTCGGGAACCACCACAGATGCCTCCACCTCCTCCTTGTTTACTCTGCCCTGGGATTCACAGGCTCTGCCCTACCAGGACCAGAAATGCAAGCCTCCCCTCTAAGTGGGGTTTAGGATCCGAATTCAGGACCTTCTGCCTGCAAGGCAGAGGCTTAACCCCTGAGCCAACTCTCCAGCCCCTCATTCCATTCTTTCAATCATTCTTTTAATGACAACTTCCTGTTTACATTTCTCTATGCTTAAAAGGCGTGTCAGACTTTTCCTGGTGTTGAGTTAAGCTCAATTGGTGTGACACAACCTTGGTGAGATCATTCTGTGGGACAATGTTTGGCAAGGGGGTGACAGGAGAGAGCAGGAGCAAAGGCTCTCTTTATTGACAACTGAATTTAGAATGAACCCCCCCCCCAAATAATAGCAAAACACCAATAGCTTAAAGAGAGAAAAAATGAATCAAAATTCACAAATGAGACCTATTCCTGAATCAAAGGGTAGTGGAAGCATAGTGGAAAATGACCCCAACAGGTTGGGAGCCCTATATGACCAGGTTAGGAGAAAGCAAGTTGTAGCCAAACTTCTCTAGACATAATGGATCTCATAAGTGACATTGATTCCAAAGTTGTTAACAATTGGTAACAGAGGCAAAAAATGGTTCCACATGGAGCTGTACCAAAATTTTATAAGATGGAGTCCAGCATCAGAAGATATAGTCAAGAAAGTAATGGAAAGTTAGGGAATGAAAGAGTTAATGTCTTGATATTCCCTTACTAGGGGATCTTTGGCAAGTGCTAGCAGAGTGTTACTTTGATTTCTCATTTAATCTATCACTTGTCTTATGCTATGCTGTAAAACCCTCCTGTCAACTGCAAAGCCTTCCATAAAATTTTGCTACAGATTTATGTTTATGGCATTAGAAGATGGGGTTACTGCCATCAAACATGGAACAAAAGTAACCAAGAAAATGGAAGGTCATTGTTTGGGACTGAAAGTAATGATTTAGCCACTTGGATTGGGAAGATACCATTTGGAGAAATCAACAGGAATATAACTAGAGAAAGAGAAAAATAATTTTCCACAGCAAATGGGTTGAGGGTTTCTCTCTCTTAAGTGTACTGAAGTGTAGTGTAGTGTGTGTATATGTTTTGATCTGTTTCTGAAACTTGGCTTATTTAATACACACTGGCATTAAAACAGTTGCAACTTGCTACTCTGTGGTTCTTAACTTGGATTTCACAGGACCAGTAACACATTCATAAAAATTATAAGTGTCATCAACTTTTTTTCTGTACCCATGCAAAGATGTTTTTAAAACTATCACCACTATTTCATAAAATAAAGGGCATTTTAATGTACATATAGGCAAAACAGAAAACAGAATAAGCAGAATAATTTTCACTAGTATTTCAGTTTACCTTGAGTTTAAATATTCCTTCATCTTTTATTTATTATATTATAATATATTATATTATTTATTCATTCATCTTTGCAGAAAATAATATAAACTCGTGAGATACAGGGAAGAACATGATTGAATCCCTGTCCTCAATATTTCAAAGTTTACTACAAAAATGAAGCAGATGAGTTCAACTATAAAGCCACAGTAAGGAGTTCTCATAACATTAAGAGAAAAAGGAAGAAGCAACTTTAAAGCAAGAAAGGATGATACATTCCTGTAATCCCAGCCCTCAGGAAGCTGAGCCTGAGTCCAGTTTGGGTTAAATAATGAGATCCTATGGAAGGAAGGAAGGAAGGAAGGAAGGAAGGAAGGAAGGAAGGAAGGAAGGAAGGAAGGAAGGAAGGAAGGAAGGAAGGAAGGAAGGAAGGAAGGAAGGAAGGAAGGAAGGAAGGAAGGAAGGAAGGAAGGAAGGAGAAAGGAAGAAAGAAGAAAGAAAGAGAAAGAAAGAAAAAGAAAGAAAGAAAGAAAGAAATGGGGGTGAAAGAGGTGGAAGGGAAAAAGTAGTTTATCGCTAAGCAAAATTATAATAAGTAGTAAAGTCATGATTTTTTCCATTTGCAATTCGAATTTCATAACCAATGATTTATTAGGGTGAAGCCAGTACTGTACTCCAGAGATCACAGGGCTTTATCTTTTCTTTTCAGAAAAATCACAGGACTAAGAACATACTCCATTTGTAAGGCATCAGTCAGCTGGTAGGATACCATACTGGGTGAGAAAAACTCTCTCATGTGGGGTATAGGAAATAAAAACTGTTCTCTCTCATCTGCAAAGGAATATCTCACTACAGGACACAGCCCAAGGTTGGGGGTGGGGTATGGGATGTGGGAGAGGATGGGGGAATGATCAGGGCTATGCTGCCATGGAGACACCAAATTTTCTGGTGCCTGGGAAAGATGGGGGGAACTGAGAAGTTCATGTAGAAGGCAGATGTTTGAGAGCTGTGACAAGCACTTGGGTCACCTCCTTCCTCTCTTAAACAAGAAGCTAGGAATGGCGACCCTGTGAGAGAATTGGGAGGGGGAGAAAGAAAGGGGAAGACAGTCATTTGGTTCTGGAATTTCCTAAGGAAGTAGGCAGTGCAGCCACAGTCAGGGTGCATGAACATGTACATAAGAGGCAGGGGCAGATACATTGGAGTGTCAGCTCATTCTCCCGTGAAGTTAAGGGGAAGAAGTGAATTTCCTTACATATTAGTGTGTAGTTACTGAGACAACCCTGGTCTCACCTCAACTTGGGTGACAAACGGCTCCAGAACTTTCACACACATAATTCACCCTCATCTACAACCAAAGCCTGGACAGATCAACAGCCAGCTATACCATTCCAATGTCTGTGACCGGTTCTTCTAGCTCCGTTATATAGGTACCAAAGCCCAGGAAGTGACTACTGAACACAGAGGTTCTGCAGCTTCTCTCCACTCTGTTTCCATTTTAGGTTTTGAGACCCTCTCCTTCCCCATGTACAATGAAACGCAAGAAACTGGAATCATCCAAAATGAATGGAGGTTCCTTCTCCATAGGGGATAAGGAACAGGATTCTGCTCCGTCCTTCGCTGCCCTTCCGAGAACCCACACATCCAGACTTTCCTGCAGAAAGGCCCAGGATCCCGCGAGCCAGGATCAGCAGAAGGTGCGGGGTCCTAGCGCCTCTGCAAAGCCTAGAAATGCCAGCCCCGGGTGGGCGCGAAGAGGCAGAGCTGTCCCCGAAGGCGGGTGGGCGCGAGTGGCCTCAGCTGAGGCAGGAAAAAGGGAATGTGAGATTCTGAATCGCCCGAGGTCAATGACGAGCCGACCGATCCCCAAACACCCAGGGTTTTGACATCTGCCAAGTTGCAGGAGTCGGGCGAGCGTCTTACCTGGCCCGGTTGGCTGGTGTAGTTGAAGGAATAGATGTTCTCCGTGCTGAGGTTCACTATCCCGCTGTAGATGCGATTGAAATCCGCGCCCCTGGCGGGGTCACTGGGACCGCGGCTCAGCGTTGGGGGCAGCGCCGGGGGATTTGGGGGACTCCCCAGCGCCGCCACCCGCAGGAGCCAGAGCAGCGCGCACAGCAGCGCGAGCCACGGGCAGCCCCACATGGTGGGTGCCGCCTGGGGACCCCGAAGCGCGGCCACTCTGAGAGGGGCGAGCCCAGAGCTGGTTCTTCCAGAGACTCCGGTGTGGCTGGATGCAAGTGTCCTTGCAGATGGGGTGTGTGTGGGCTAGCTCCGCCGCCCAGGGCGGGCAGCGCGCAGAAGAGCCCAGCAAATACTGGTGTACAACCTGGGGTCTCCGAGGGAGGTCACTCGAGCAGAGTCGAGGGGACGCAAGAGGTGGGGGCGGGGAAATGCTGCTTTCCCCTCCCGCTTCTAAGTCTCCCCTTTCTCATTGCTGAGAATCGCCCACTTACCCAGACCGAATCCCCACCACGATCCTTCCCGTCTTAGCAAAACAACCACAAAGGCAACAGAAGCATTAAAAAGAAATATCCACTGATCTAGAGGGATCTATCTGACCTGGCATCTAGGAGGAAATAAGATCGTCTAAAGAAAGAGCCCCCTGGCTTCAGAGGAGCAAACAGAAAGCAAAAGAGCCTGTCCCCTATGAAGGTGTTAGCTTGGCTTTCCAGTGGCTACCTGCAGAGGACACTTGCAGGTGTGAATGATGGTCACTGGCTACTTGCCCTGCTTAAACAGAAGCCCTTCTCAGTCTCCTGTTTGATTTCCGTGTTACTCCTATTCTCCAAGGAGAGACTCACGTCATCGCTCCCTCGCCATATGGGTATGTATGTAAATATGTACACTATAAAAAATAGATATGGCTAAAGAGACGGTTTTCCAGCTCTGCCTGGAGTCTGGTCCCGGAAGTTCTCAAAAAGGGACCAGGGTAACCAGATTTATGCAGAAGACATTACTTTCCACCCCGGCTTTTTGCCTCCTTGATTTTTCACTTATTTCTTACAGAATCTGGGAGAATTCTCAAGATTCTAATTTCCCTTGTTATTTTTATTTCATTATTTCATTTTATCTTATTGGAGGTCTCACTGTGTAGTCCAGGATGACTTCAAATTCGGGGTCTTCCTGCCTGAATCTTCCAAGTACTGTGATTGCATGTTGTGTCCCCATGATCAATAAGCCTAAGTTTTTTGAGAAACACAGTACAAAAATATGATCCAGATCTTGAGTGACTTCAATGTGTTATACTGGAACATTCGTGCTTTATTTTCAAAGCTTCATAAATTTAACAAACTTGGAAGTTATGAAGGGCTGTGATGCTAGTTGTGTAGCCAGTTCCAAAAGTGTCTAAAGATGAAAGGTCATGAAGTCATACTTACACTCTGTTGGAAGCTAGGAACTAGCTCTTTAGGGACCAAAGCTTCACACTTTTAGGTGACATATACCTCTCTTCCCCTTACTTGTATTAGTCCTGCCCACTGGAACTTGAGGAATAAGCGAATTCTTCTTCTACAGCTTTATAGAAATCTGAAGAAAGCTGTGGCCCTTCCTTGAAAGCATGATTCTAATTTTAAGACATAAAATTAGGCACAACTGGATATGACTCTTTACCATAGTATGAAATTAGTATAAAGTAAAAAAAAGTTATTTTAAATTAATATATGTGTGCCATCTAGACCATAAAATGGGATTATATAATTCAGATGACGCAGAACAATGAATGATCCAGTTCCAATTCTAGTGTTAATCCATTGAGTGATCTTAGATAACCAACATTGTAGAATCACATGTCAAAAGGAGGACGAGTGTACTTTAAAGTATATTTGAAAGTGTGAAGTGATGAGTAAACAAATATTGTTATAGGGATATTATAACTGCCAACCCAGTAGCTAAAAAAAAAAACGAAATATGGGTCATCAGTCATTTTGAATATCAATAATCTCAAAATCTCACAGTGAAAGGCTAGTATGTAAATGGGCATTGGTGAGAGAATCTGAACTGTAACTTCTTTGGCCATCAGCTCAGGAAACCAACCGGTGACCTTAACAGCAACCAGACCAGGATGGCAAACTATAATCTTGGCAGCAAATGGTGCAAAATGTCACAACTTGGCCAGTGAGTTAACCTCCCTAGTGTTTGCCCTGTTTTCAACACAGGCTCAATCAGAGAAAGTCAGATTACTCCCAAACCACAAAGTATACTGTTTCTAGCCTGCCTTGAACATCTCCATATCGAAATCCAATCACAGCCTATCTAAACATTCTTTTTGTTCCTTTACAGAGCTTTCTCACTCCCCTGCCAGCCTTTGGATATCTGCCCTCACTGTGCTAGATGAATTGCTATTGCAAGCTCTGTATGATCTCTGTTTATTTTCATTTGTGTGATTGCCAGTTATTTCCATATGTTTCCCTGAAGATTCCACAGAAATATTAACACTATCTGCTACCATACATTCTAGTTATCTAGCAGGTGTGGTGCTCACTAAAGGCTTGATGCACACAATTTGCTAAGTACTCATTGTTAGTTGGTTCGTGCATGTTAGTTCAGCAGTGCACCTGACCTCTGCTATCTTTGCCTTTGAGTTATTTGGTTATCTAAGCTTATTTTGCTCATTCGGTTTTGTTATCAGCTCCAACTGTTGAGTATCCTTGTTGGAGTCAAGCTAATCACTTTTAGTCCACCTTTGTTCTTTCTTCAGCTTTTGGTTTGTGCCGTGTTGTTGCCTAGAGTCAAGCAGATGTGTGCCCCATAAGCTCGTAGACTGAGCTGGCCAAGAAGACTAGACAAGATCTGTTTATTTTTTCCTCATTTATGAGAAAGAGAGAGAGAGAGAATGCATACAAGAGAAAGAGCAAGAAAGAGTGAGTGAGAGAGAGAATATGCATGCCATGGCACATGAGTGTAGAGAGGTCAGAGGACAACTTTAGGAAGTCTGCTCTGTCTTTTCACCATGTAAGCTTCTGGGGATTGTACTGAGATTGTGAGGGTTCCCATCAGACATCTTACTTGCTGAACAGTCTCTCCAGCCCCTCATCTGTTTTTTTTCCCCCCAGTTTGACTTTGATCAATGAAGAGCATTCTCTCTAGTGTTCCACTTGCCTGTAAGCACAGTCTCCCAGAATAGGGGGTGGCTCAAAAAGCAAAGCACACAAACTTCATGTTTGCCCAGCTGCTGCCAGCTCTTAGGAGGTCTCCTTCTTATATGCACACTTGACACAATCCTAATCTTTGTGATGATCTCTTCAAATAGCACGACTTCACTAACTTTTGATGACTATCCTAGGTAACAGTACTTTGACAACAAAAAAGATGTTTATGAGGCATCTTAGAAAGAGGATGATCTTTTGGATCCAAGGGGAAACATTTTTATTTTTTCTTGATATACAGAGACCTCTAAATAAAATTTTACTTACAAATTGTTTCACCAAAAGACTTTTAGTTAAAGCCATTGAGTGATTTAACTCCCGAGTAAAGGCATTCCATGGTAAGCTCTACCTTTTCTTTTAAATCGCCTCTCTATACTTGGTTGTCTCTTTTTCCTCCTTATCCTCCTGTTCAATCTCCTACCTCCTTCTTTTCTTTTCTTCCCTTTCTCCAGACACACTACCCTTTCCCAGCAATTCCCCTAAAACTCCAAAAGACATTCAGGTAACTGTAGGACTAAACTTTGGTCTCAAGACGAATGAAGAGCTATAGTTAAAGATTTCCCTAAACTAAACAGAAGAACAAATATTCAGAAAAAGAATTTGAAATTCTTTGAGGTACACATGATCCAAGGGTACCTGACCTATATTAGCTTGTACCTAGGATTCTGAATCCTGGATAGAAAATGATGATTGACTAACCCAAAAAGAGACTTACAGGATTATTCTTTCCACAATAAAATTCAGCTTGTGTCAAAACAGAACACGAAAACCAGAAGAGTTGGTCAAAGTCTCAACAAAGACATACATGAAATATTTCTAGTAAGAATTATATAAATAATTATTCAATCATGCACAGCAAAAATAAAAATTTAAACTGATGAACAAAATATTGAGATTTGAGGGACATTATGAAACATCTTCTGATAGCTCTAAACTTTCTACACTAAACCCTTCTCTCTTTGCTCTGGTATTCCTTGGACTGAACAGAATACCCAAATGGTAGCTATTTCAAATAACTACTGATTTCCTTTATTTTTCAGCCATTAACTATAAACCTTGGACTCTTCACTGAAAAACAGTATTTCTGACTATGTAATCTCATGTCTACATATTTTATTGGGAGTGTTTTGTTGTCCAGATGGAATTGCGATATTACACTTACAGAGAGAAACCATTTCTTGCGGTTTCAGGACTCTTTGCAGGAGGATACTTTGCTCAATAGTGTGTAGGGTCACTGATCTATGATGCTTGCTGGAGCATAAAACATGCCAGGCATATTTCATCAAAGACAAGGTAGATGAAACACAGTGGGACACACACATGAAAAGATTTGAAAGTAGGAGAGAGTCTGGCAGGGGTGATGAATGATTGTAAAGGGAAAAGGAGAAGGGATGGGACTCGTAACTAAGGGGTAAAAGTTGGAAATACTAATTCACTATATTCGTATATGCAGCAATTATAAAAGAGACGACTGTTTGCATGATCAAGTTGATTCTGCACTCTATGCACATTTGCCTTCTCCACTCATACTTGATGTATCCTTCAGACAAAGATCTTGACACTGAACCTCATACTCTAGATGCAAAAATTACACTTACACAGGCACAGCAAAAAACATTGGAGCTGAGTCTGTTACATCTTCCCCATCTTCCCCAAACTTCCCCAATATGTCTTGAAAATCAAAGTAAGGCCTCAAGCTTATAGTTGAGGGTTTTATGTATAAAGGTGTGGTATGACTTTTTCTAGGGACATGTAAAGAAACATGCCTGTGCATCCCAGGCAGACAGAACATATAAGGATTCTGTCCAAGTCCAGGTTGGTAAATTGATGAATTTACTGGGCTTACTTACAGGAACACAGATGACTGAAAGACAACACCAGGAAATTATGAAATTATGAAAAATCACAGCAATGGCCGGGGTACTCTGGCACTAATTTTCTGTGGTAGTCAGATATTACTGTAATAACAGTGTGAAAGAAACAGCTTTAAAGGAGAAAATATTTGTTTGAGCTTATGGCTTCAGATATTTTAGTTCATGGTCAATTGCAGCCTTTGCTGAAGTGAGGCAGAATATGGAGGGCAGAGGGTATAGCACAGGCTGATCACCTCAATGGGAGCCAGGAAACAAGTTGTTAAGATGAAGAGAACTGGTTCAGTATTTTGGCATACTTTGACATACAGGTAGATGGAAAGTGAAACATTTTAGTATTTCCTCCTTCCTGCTCTTGTGTGGACAGGATGTGGCCAGTTCTCTAGGCTCTTGATGCTGGTATGAGCTCTTCTGTCATACTGATGAACTGAAATTGACAATAGTAAACAAGAATAAGCCCTTGTTCCCCTAAGTTGCTTTGGTTCTGTAGTCATATCAGCAACATGAAGAAAAACTTGGAAAACTCTTATATCTTTTCCTTTTCTGTTCAGAAACAACCACTCGGCTCCTGTCAATCTAGTTTTCATTTTCTCCAGTTATAAATGGAATCACACAGTATGTATTATTTTTATCTGACCTCTCACTCAGCATTATGAGATTCATCAGTGATATTGCATTATCACTTTAATAATATTTGTTACTCAATAATGTTCCCTTCTGTGGATATACTATGATATATTTCCATTGATCTGTTCATAAGTTTTTGGTTGGGATAATAGCATTGGCTTGGGATAATAGCAAAGGTGTAAATCTTTGTGAGAACATGACTTTTCTTCTTAGGTAAATATCTAGGAGTGTACTGATTGGGTCATATAGTAAGCACCAGTATCTGACACCTGGCATGTTTTCTTATGGCTGAGTTTTGAGAGTTCTTTACATATCTATGATATATATTGTACATGTATGTCCTTAATTGATAAATACTTTTAAATGCTTTCTTAAACCTAGTCTAGGGATTTTTTTCACAGATATGTGGAAAGAAGCTTTACATTTTGATACTATCCAACTTAACAATTTATTTTTATTGATTTTAATACTTCTGATATCATGTCTAAGAAGTATTTGCCTAACCTACAGAATTTTTCCAATGTTTTTATTTTTTTAGTTAGATTTTACATTTAGTTTTTTTGGTGTGTGTTGCATGCATGCATGCATGCATGTATGTATGTATATGTTCATTTGTGCACATGAAGTTCAGAGATTGATGCTGGTGTGTTCCTCAATCACTCTTCATCCTATGTTGCTAATCAGAGTTTATCATGAACTTCGAGTTCATCAACTTGGCTAGGCTGGCTGGTAAAGGAACTGGTTAAGAACCAGGGATCTGCCTGTGACTATCCCCCAAGCACTGGGCTTACAAATGTGTACCACTGCATCCAACTTTTATGAGGTGCTGGGGATCTGAACTCAAGTCATCATGCTTGCTGGTAGTCACTTTATCAACTGATTCATCTCCGTAGCTCGAAGATCCTTTAAATAATTGAAATAATAAGAAAAAAATCTTATATGTGCTGGTTAGTGTGGCTGACATATTATCACCTGAAATAAAAAACAAACAAACAAAATGGGCTTGTGGCCATGCTTATAAGGCCTATATGGACTGACTGAGGTGAGAAGACCCACCATTGTGGGTGACACCATTCTCAGCTGGGTTCTTGGACTGTATAAATGGAAAAGAAGAACTTAGCAGCAGCATGCACCAATTGTTCTTTGCTTCTTGACTGTGGAAACATACTTGAAGTTCCTGCTGCCTTGACTTTCCCTGCCATGACGGACTGTAGTCCTTAAATATGATCCAGAACAAACCCTTGGTCCTTTAAGTTGCTTTGGTCAGGGTGTTTCAACACGGCAACAGGAATGTAGTGGAGACACCATGTACTCCAGTAGCTCTCATTTCCAGTTCTCTTTATCCCTTTATGTATTTCCAGTTGGCAAAGGTTTTCTTGTGTTAAATTTGCTTCCATTAATGTTTCTCACCATGAAGGTCTACTAGAGATAAATTCTGTCAATTTCTACATTTTCATCCTTATTTTAATTTTTTGTCATATAGACATCTATGTAAAAGAAATCCTTTTCTTTTGATACATTTATGTGATTGTCAGCTTGCTTTGTTTCTACTGAAAGTCATTTCTACCCATTTGTTCTCATGTCTATATTATTTTATTGAGTTTTTAATTTATCCTCTGGTAGTTTTATATATGTATAATGTATCTCGGTTACATGAACCCCCACTCAAACCAACAATATCTCTCCCACTTTCAAATCTTCTCCTCTTTTTCTCCTCCTCCTTCTTCATAATCTACTGAAGCTAGTTGGTGTTGTGTGTGTATGCAGCGGTGCGGGGCCACCCACTGCCTATCATCAGCCACATCCAGGAAGAAAGACGACTCTTCCTTTTGTGGCAGCCATCACCTGTAAATAGCTCCTCAGCTAGTGGGGTCTCATGTGTTCCTCTCCATCCATGCTGAAATGTTGATGGGCTTGATCTTGTGCAGGTAACCATAGCTGTTGTGAGTTCATGAATGCAATCACCAAGTCACCACCAGAGGACATTTTACAGCACTCATCCCCATTTTCTGGCTCTTAACATTCTTTCCACCTACTTTGATGTTCCCTGAGTTTTATGTGGGTGGGAGGACTTTCTTGTAATGTTTGTTTGGGGGGTAAGTATTCAATAGTCACTTATTCTCAGCATTCTGACAGGTAATGGGTCTATCTACATTAGTAGATGCCCATTATAACATAAAGTTTCTCTGACCAAGGTTGAGAACACCATTAATCTATGGGTGTAAACACAAATGTTTAGAAAGGCAGAAGCTCTCTTATATAGAAGCTCTCTTATGATTAATTCAATGTCAAAGAAGTAGAAAGCAAGGATATTGACCTGCATGACGTTAGAGAAAAGATAAATATGAAAGAAAGTATAACACTGTTATCTAAGAAAGTAAGAGGATTAATGGAGCAGAGACCTGTGATAAAATGCTCAAGCACTTGGAGTTTGAGTGTGGTGTTTCTTTTCTTTCAGGTTCAGCTGTAAGAGTGAGTACAAGTGCTTAGAAGTGGATGCTGTGGGTGACCAGTGTTGATGATTTGCCAAGTGACTACAGCAACTCAGAGAGGGACAAGGATGATCATATGGACCATCACATTACATTTACACCATAAATCAAAGTGGACACTATAACTAGATAACTCCTTGAATCTAGATGCTTTTAAAATGATTTTATCAGCATGTATTAATTAAATACAATAGTTTTCATTATGACATTTCATGCATGTACAAAATGTATTTTAATCATATTCACCTCCCTTACCCTCTCTTGTCTCCTTCCCACCCAGTTAGCTGTTTCTTAATAGAAAGTCAGGCGCTAAAGGAAGTTGCTTATTCTAAGAAGTGCTTTGTAAAGTTTGCAACGCGATCTGCACAGTAAGACTTATCCCACCAGCGTTTTCTACCACGCACTATTTTCCTAACCCCAGAAAGATGACGTTCTCCCCATTCCTTGCATTTGCCGTACATCTTTGGGTATGTAGTTGGCTCAGTAGAAATATTCTTTTTATTTCTTTTGTGGGATTCTTTTCTCCCTGAAAAAAATCCGAATATTCTTCTAAGTTGAGCTCCTGCTTAGCATGCTTCTTTCTTGACTCCGGTCACCGTGTTAATCTTACATTGGCGTTACGGATGGCTCTTCAACTTTTACACTATGCTGCCAACTTCTCAAATGCAGGATCCTTGTTTTCAGTTTCAGGCACACAAGTAGGTGGTTAAGAAATATCTCGAAATAAATAAAAGTAAAAGCAAATACGCGCGATATGTCAAGCCAGGTGCTCAGAGCAACATGTTTCTTTTGGAGTCTCCAAGGTAATGGGAAATATCGGGTGCGTGTACTTCAGTGGTTCGCTCCGAAACCTGCGGGGCTCTCACCGGATGAAAGCCAGGGAAACCACGAAGTCCCCGAGCAGCCCTGGACTTTGAGCGACGCCTGCGCACTGGGCACGCCGGATATACGCAAAGGCGTGGGGGCGGGGCTCTGGTTACCCAGGCAACAGCCCGGAAGCCGCGCACGGCGTTCGTCTGTGGCGGGCTCGGCGCTTCTGGAGCTGAAGTTTCAGTCCCGGTGGAAGCAGCGATCGGCGGGCGGCAAGGCAGGGTGAGTGGGCGTGGGCCCCCCGAGCCCGCGTGCAGCGGCCAGGGCCGGCGCCCCTCGCTCGGTCTCCGGAGGGCCCTGGCCGGGCATCCCCTTGCTGACGGCTGGAGCCGGGGTGCATCTCCGGCCGAGGGTGTCGGGGTCTCGGTGGGGGACGCACGCGCCGGGTGGGGCAGCGAGCCAGGAGGGAGGTCGAGCTTTGCAGGGGTTTCTTTCTCACCCAGCGGAGCGAGGCAAACGCGGGGGGTTCGGGACGGGGAGGGTAGCCCAGGGTCGTGGAGGTGAGGACAGGGCTTTCCGGGGACTGCCCCAAAGAGGCGGCGAGGGGCGGGGGAGAGAGGCCGCTGCAGAAGGGAGTGAGGACGACGGGTGGCTGGCGTGGAGGTCGGCGGGACTAGTTGCGTGGGAGAGAGGAAGACCTGGGAGACGGGCCAGGGCGGGGGGCGGGGGAGAATCCTTTGCACCCCGGAGCACCACGCAAGTGTCTTGAAGAAAGTGAAGAACTGAGTGAGATTCGTGCTCTCTCTGTACGTGGGTAAAATTCAACGGGAGGAAGGTGTTCTTACTTTTCTTCGGTTAGTGCCCACACTAGTGAGGGTGAATTTGCTAGAATTCCATTATAGCTCTCCTTAAAGTCCTTCAGGGGCTTTCTGTGGTCTTCAGAATAGCATTCACACGGCGGTGGCCCCCAAAGCCACGATCTGCCCTCAGCTTTTCCTCTTTAGCCCATTGCCCTTTCAAGCCATTGGAGGTCAAGTTGAACTTGTCAAATTCTGTAAACGCCTCTTTTCTCTGCCTGGAACGCTTTCCTTTCCTTTTTTATTCACCTTTTATTTTCAGCTTCAACATTTTCAGGGAGAATTAGAAAAAAGACAGCTTTTCATGCGTGCAGTAAGTTAGACACTTACACTACACACCTATTTATTTCCCATCTTGCCTTTTTTATTGTAACCATTCGTCTAGTTGCGGCCTTTTGAGTAACCCACACAGTGAAGAGCGAGGATGACTCTACTTTTTCGTTTTATTTGGCGTCTGGCTCTGAGGAAGAACTTTAAAAATATTTGGTGAATAATGAAATGAACAAATGAGTGAGAAGGTAACAAGTTTGAAGAAATGATGACAGCCTGGAAGATTTTTCTATTCTTAGTAGAGACGAGGAAGAGTGAACAGACATGAGAGATATTTTAGAGTAAAGAATTAATAGATTGTAGCATGTAATCGACAAAGACAAGGAGCAGGAGATGGCGGTGCACTCTTAACCAGAAGCAACAGGGCGATGATTCCATAAATTTCCATTAGGTATTCCTTGCGTGTTTACGTATGTGTGTGTATGTGGGGGGGGCATACATGATGAGTTTCATTTTCATATGAGAGTTTGGGAGACTGAGTGAGTATATACTGTGAAATGAATATTCAATGTTTCAACGAGTTGTGTGAAACATTGATTTGGGAGTCAGTGTGTTTGTGTGCCCACTGTTCATAGCTTTGTTCAAAGGCTTAGATAAAACCACTGAGGGAGGATGTGCGCTCCATTGTGGTGTAGACAGTAAACTTTGTAGGGTGCCCTCTTACCCAATGTAAGGAAGTCAATTCAAAAGCCAAGTCAGAAACCTTAATATAAGACTTTGAAACTGCTAGAGGAATATGTATGTATATGATTTAGCCATGCACAAGGAGTTTATGTATAAAAACTCTTATAGCTCAGGAAGTAATAGCAAGAACTGGCAAATGAGGTTACATCAAATTAAAAGCCGTACAGACAAAACAAACCCAAGCAAAGGCAGCAGGAATGGGAAAGAAAACCTTTCTGTAATGTATTTCAGCTATTATCTGATGTGGATTATATTCAGAATAGGTAAAGAACTTAAAAAGTTAAACATCAAAGGGACAGATTATCCAATTACTGGGCAAATGAACCAAATAGCACTTTAAAAACAAGTACAAATGACCGGTAAGCATATTAAAAATGTTCAACATCTTCAGCCATTAGGGAAATTCTAGTTAAACTACTTGGAGATTCTCTCTCATCAGGAGGGCTGTTATCACCAGGAAAACAGCAGCAGATGCTGATAGAGATGCTATGGTCTGGTGAGGAATCTTTATACACTGCAGTGGGGATGTAATTAGTACAACCACCTTGGAAACCATTACTGAGGAAGAATATACACCTACCCTATGATCCATCAATAACACTCCTGAGTCAGGAGACCATAAAGAAATCTATGCATCCATGTATATTGTGACACTGTTCCCAATAATCAAGTTGTGGAATCAGCATTGGTGCCCATCATTAGATGAATAAAGAAAATGTAGTTTATATATGTATTATAGAATATATACATACAGCATATATGTATATAATATATAATAATGTGTGTATATATAGCACACACATATATTAGCCACAAAAAAGAATTAAGATCATGTGTGCAGGAAAATGGGCGGAATTAGAGATCATATTCAGTGAAATAAGCTAGATCCAGATAGACAAATAATACTTATTTTCTTTCATATGTGGTTTCTAGATTTGCAAAAAAAACACGAAAATTGAAGCAGTGTTTGAAAAGAGGACTAGGGCCAGTAGGAGACAAGCCAGCGTAATAGGATACATAGGTGAAAATACATTATGTATGTATATGAAAATATAACAAAGCCCTTATTTCGTACACTTGTTAACAAAACACTGAAAGAATAATATGTAAATAAAAAGGGCCTAGTTATGAGAGGGGGGAACCTTAATTGTTGGTCTAAGAATAGAGCTCAGTCCCCAGAACCTTAGAAACTATTGTCATCTTCTACATTTATACGACTTATCTCCTTTGCTGAATTGTAAACTCTGAAATTAGACCAATGTTTAAAGAGAATGTAATTGGTAAGAGAGAGAATAGAGAACAAGGAAGACTGGAGATGAATTCTTAAACACTTGAGTTTGGCATGTTTATCAAAACAGATTATTTGGTATCTTTACCAAAGCAAATTATTTTATGCTTCATGAAAAGGGTTAGGGAATGTAGTTAGTGATAAGGCGCTTGCCTGGCATGTGAACAGCTTCGTTTAATCTCCAGTGTGGCAAAAGAAATGTATATTTCTCATATATACCTTTCTCTCTTTCTCTCTCTCTCTCTCTCTCTCTCTCTCTCTCTCTCTTTCTCTCTCTCATAGTCTTTAAGGGTAACTGGAAAAGATCAACTGGAAGGTTTTGTGATTATTTTAGTAGGTAAAGATCCTGAAGTAAATGTCACGTGCATGTGTTGTTAAAAGTCTTATATGTATTGTAAAATCTTGGTGTTCAAGGTCTTTAGATTGTGGGCCTTTCTTAAAACTTTTTATGTTTAATCCAGTGTCCTAGCATTTAATTTTATGAGTGACAAGCTAGTGATGATAAATCACAAAAACCACCTCTGTTTAGTGTTACATGACATTTCCATTAAGTGATCAGTTCTTAGAGTTCTTTAAGATTTATATCCTTTTTAAGAAAGCATGTCTATTGCCCAGTAAAGGATGCTCCAGGAATGGGGAGGGGGAAGGGGGCACTGGGAGAAAGGGAGGGGGGGGGGAAAGAAAGGGGAAAAGTGGAGAGGGAGCAAGGGGATCCAGGGAGGGGTGGAGGGAGGGAGAGGAATGGGGTACCTATCAAGTATGTGTGAGTGGAAAAAAAAAAGAAAGCATGTCTATGCCTGGTAGACATTTGAATGTTAATTTGTTTAGAAACTTCAATTCTAGTTTGTTTTCCCTTTCTTTTTGTATTGATGTTAATAAATTACTGGCATTTTCTCTATGTGTTATGTGGATGATGATAAAGACTATAACCATCGTAGATATCTTGTTTTAGGCCATAATTTTAGCGTTTCTAGATTCTTTATTAAGCAAAAAATTGTTGCTTAAAACCCCATTTATTATGGCTTTTGATATTAATATACTATTATCTTTAAATGAGAAAACTAGGTATTTTGCTAGCCTATTCCTTTCATCATCTTCCTCTGATGTTTGGGAGTGCTTTGTTTGCTTGAAAATTTGCTTTCTCCTTCTGATGATGCATAATTACTTCTTTGCTTGTATTTTTAGAGCCTTGTCAATATTCCTAGATGTCACTGATCAGAGTGAATCGTTTCAGTCCCCGGGGAGGTGGAAGAAGAACAATGAAAGTAAAGAAGAAAACTCCAGCGAAGCAAGAATGGGATGTAAGTTAGTCATGCTACTAAGCAACATGGTAGAAGAACAGCCATGATGGTGTGACATTTCACATGTAGTATGGTGTTGAAAAGAGCAAGGCATGTCATAGGGTTGGACAGACTTTTGGGCAGATCCTTGGCTTCAGAAGGAAGAACAGAACCTTTTGGGACTTTTTTTCTTGTGTGCATGTGTGTTTTGTATGCATGCATGCATATGTGTATATGTACAAGAATGTACTTGGTATATATGTCTCGAGGTGACATCAGGAATCATCCTGGATTGTTCTTTCCACTTTACTGCTTTGCTCTGGAGTTTCCCAGATTGCCTTCCAACACCAGATTTTCAGGCTACCTCCCTTTCTTCCTGGCATTTTTATGTGGTGGGATCTGGGGATCTGAGCTTAGGTCCTTTTGCCTGTGAGGCAGAGATTCTAACACCACTGAGTCATCTCTCCAACCCAGCATTTTTTTTAAACAGTGCATATGTCAAGTGCTGTAACTTATTTCCTTTGAAAATTGGAATTTTGAATAGGTTTGGAATTGTATATTCAAAAAAGTCCCCTAATCTCCACTTTGATTAGGAACTTATAGGTTCATGGTTCAGTAAACCTGTGTCACTGCTCTTTAAATTTTGGGGGGACATTGTTTTTTAGATTTGTCCGTATTAACCATAATTATGAGGCCATAATTATGTGAGTAACATTGTTGGTGACCCTTTTCTTACCCCTTGACAGTCACTTATCCCGGTGACTGTCAGTTTCAGCATTAAGATTCTGTTAAATACCTAGAACATTTGATGCTGACTTCTAAAATGAGTAGACTTTAAACTGAGTTACTATTTTCAAATAGTCTTCTGTGAAATTCCTTGATTCTGTAAATATGGCCTCAAACTTCCTGCCTACCTTGAATACCTGACCCTTCTGCTTTCAATTCCTAAGTATTGGGATTATGGTATATATACCACCACCCCTGACAAAGGTTGCTAACAAAGTGTAATAATTGTAGAAAGATTGTTCACAAATATCTTAAGCATAGAGGTTATCATTATACGAAATGAAGGAGGTAATGTGAAATAATATATGTAAATTAACCAATGTTAATTTACTAAACTGTACTAAGTTACATGTCAGGCCTGCAGTAATGCTCAACCCCAGGAGTTGCCACAAATATGCCAGTCTTTGTGAATTGCGTAGGCCGATCCTGCATATTTTGGTTTGGCCATTAGTCTCTAGGTGCCTTTACTTTCCATTGTGTAGAATAACTAATCAAGGATTACTTTGAGTCCCAGAGATTCTTTTGTACTTCAACTCTTCTGAGCAGCAGCCAAACAGTCTGGGTAAATGAATAGCTTTTGGGAGTGACGAAAGAGATAAAGCTTTCGTTACCATCAGACTGGCTAGAAAACATTTTGGGAATACAGTGTCCCAGTATTACTTATTGCTGAAAACTTAATTGAAATCATTTGAAATTTCATTAAGTTCTTCATTTACTTTTTAAAAATTTCTAGTGCTGGAAAAATCTTTGTTTTTTAAAAGTAAACTGAATTTAAAAATAGTCATCAGCCATTTGGAGAAAATAGTTTACTGATTAATAATGAAACTGATTAATACTGTTTTGATAAAGAGATTTTCTGAAGTAGATTTTTAAATTAGATTTAAAAGCAATTTTAAAAGAACACAGTTTAGGCTATAGTGTTACTGATGAAATTATAGTTTCTCTCATAAGAACTAATTCCAAGCATTGTCACTTTTGTGAATGCCTGAGTTTATTAGGATTATTACATTTTTTGTGATGTCATGGTTGTCTATTACACCTTTTCTAAATCAATGTGCAAGACACTATTTTTGACTTTTTTAAAATTTTTTTTAAGTTTTTATTTTATTTTATTCAATTGTGCGTGTGTGTGCGTGTGCGTGTGTATGTGTGTGCGTGTGCGTGTGTGTGCGTGTGTGTGCGTGTGTGTGTGTGTGTGTGTGTAGAACCACGGGCGAATTCGGGAACCACCATGGACCACCTCTACCTCCTCCTTGTTTACTCTGCCCCGAGATTCACAGGCTCCGCCCTACCAGGACCAGAAACGCAGGCCGCCCACGCTTCCGCCCAGCATCTATACGTGGGGTCTAGGATCCGAACTCAGGACCTTCCACCTGCAAGGCAGAGGCTTAACTCCTGAGCCACCTCTCCAGCCCCGACTTTTTTATTTCTCATCACTTACAAGTTTTTAAAACTCTAACTTATTTTGTGTTTTTAAATCTTTGTAGTGAAATGGCTGGTATCAGCTTAAAAAATATCAAGTTGTAAGGCTGTTACTTTAAGTTGTGCAGATTATAGGGTGTAAAATTCTGAAGGACAATAGTTATTGTAGGGACCAGGATATTTATTCCTCTTGGAATCATGCTGTGTGAAAGTCCTGCCATGTTGGTGGAGTGCCTTTTTACATAAGCAGTTACGTAAGTTACATTTTATGAAATTATGCAATACTTACCTTGTCTCTTATTAGAATAATTTCTTTTTTTTTAAATTTTTTATTATTTATTATTTATTTAATTTTGCATGTATGCGTGTGTGCGTGTGTGTGTATGTGTGTGTATGTATGTGTGTGTGTGTGTGTGTGTGTGTGTGTGTGTGTGTAGAACCACGGAAGAATTCAGAACCACCATGGACCACCTCCACCTCCTCCTTGTTTACTCTGCTCCGGGATTCACAAGCTCTACCCTACCACGACCAGAAATGCAGGCCACCCCTGCTTCTGCCTAGCATCTATATGTGGGGTCTAGGATCTGAACTCAGGACCTTCCGCTTGCAAGGCAGAGGCTTAACCCCTGAGCCACCTCTCCAGCCCCCTCTTATTAGAATAATTTCTATGCTTAAAATATTTGTGGACTCAAATCAAACCTTTCTGTAGTGATCACACTTTATTAGAAAACTTTTCTAATTTAATTTAATTTATTTATTCTGTGTGTGTGTATCAGAGGACACTGTATGTCCCTGTGGAGGACCAAGGGTGACTTCGGAAATCATCCTGGATTGCTTCTACTCCTTCCTTAGCTCTGGGATTTCTCAGGCTCCACCCACTAGGGCCAGAAGTGCAGGCTACCACCATTTCTACCTGGTGTTTTTATGTGGGACCTGGGCTCGAACTCAGGATCTTCTGCTTGTGGGACAGTCTTAACCACTGAGCCATTTCTCCAGCCCTTGGTCTCAGGATTTTGAATCAGTTTTTAGCAAATTGTAACATCTTTTTAACAAAATTTTTATTCTTTTTAAGAGTACTGTGAATGATTTAACAGTTCATCGGGCAACTCCTGAAGATTTGGTAAGTTTAATTAAGTCATGTATGGTTTATTTGATGTTTGATTTCTAATCTTCATATAGAAACCAACTTCACTTCATTGTCATTGTTCACTTATTTAGTCTTATTTATATTTATATAAAATCAAAGCACATATCTTCTAGAATTTCTGATTTTTACCTACACATAAAAATTAGTAGATGAATTTTATTAGATAGGTTTGGTTTATAATTCATCCTCTCTGGTCTAGAATTGACCTGTAGTTTTCTGTCTTCAACTGTCTAGAGAGAGTTTCAGCATTACTTTCGAGATAGGTTCTTGCTCTGTACCCATGGCTGGTCTAGGCCTCACTATGTAGCCCAGGCTGTCCTTAAACTCATTGCAATCCTGTCTTTGCCTCCCAAGCGCTAAGATGTATAGAGGTGTCCTTTTGCCCAGCTGCATTATTTGTTATTACTTTATAATGTAGACATATTGGTTGGTTTAGTCAGTGTAGTAATTTATCTCTTGACTATGCCATGTACATTTCTACCTTTCAGCTGCAATTCATGCTGTTTTCCTTACTTGTGTAGTTTCCTTTTTCCAGTCCTACCTTTTTGTTACTTTAAGTTTTTACTCTAAGTTTATTTTTTCAGTTTTAAAGCTTATACTATATTTATTAGGTGATATAGGGTGTTTTGATGTATACATATTTTATGTAATATCCAAATTACAGTAAATTACCTATTTCCTTAAACGTTTGACATCTGTATATAGGGAATATGTTCAAATCTTTTAAATTTTTTGAAGTGTACAGTATATATCTTTTGTCATACTACTGTGCAATCTAGTCTGTTTTTAATAGTTTTATTAAGAACAGTTCACATACCATAAAATTTAAAGTGTGCAATTCAGAAGATTTTAGTGTATTCAAAGTTGTGCAAACATTATTACTATCTAATCTTAATGTGGCACCTCATCTGTGATGGTGACTACTTTCTGTCTTATGGATTTGCCTATCCTAACTTTTCTTACAAATGGAATATAGTGTGTGGCCTCTTATGCATTTTTTCTTATATTTTTAAGATTTATTCATGCTAGCATATATCTATACCTCACTTTTTACTATTGCTAAATAATGCTCCATCAAGTGGATATATCATATTTTATCTATTCATTTATCAGTTGGTGTACATTTGGGTTGTTTCCACATTTTGAGTGCTATCAGTAATTATGCCATGACCATTCATATACATGTATAGCTATTTGTTTTTTAAATGTCTTGGAGTAGAATGGCTAGGTCACATATCTCCATATTTAGCTTTCTGAATAACTGTCAAAAAATTTTCCAAAATGGTTACATCATTTAAATTCTCCCAGCATGTAGGAAAGTTCAGTTTGTCTGCACTATAATTGTCAATTAATTTTAGTTTTTCTAGTGGGTGCACTTTCATTTTACTCTGTTTGACTTGCATTTTCTAATGAGAAATAATGTCGAAGTGACTGTCTTTTCATGGCTCATTGGTCATTTGTAGTATGTTTAGAAAAATATCCTTTCAGATTCTTTTCATTTTTCAATTCGATTATTTGTGTTTTTATTGTTTAGTTATAAAAACTTACTTATATATTCTAAGTACAACTTCCTAATCAGATTTTCAAAATTTGAAAATGCTTACAAATATTTTCCCCGTGTCTTAGCTGTCTTTTACTTTCTTGATGCATGGAAAATTTTGTGAAGTCTAATCTACTTTCCTTTATCATTTTTGTTTTTATTATTATGTCCAGGAAAATTCTGCCTAATCCATCATTTATAAGGATTACTCATGCATTTTCTTCTAAGAGTTTTTTTGTTTTAATTTTTGCACTTAGATCTATGATTAGTTTTAAATTAATTTTTGTATATAATGTGAGGTAAGGGGTTCACCTTTATTCTTTTGCAAATAGATAGTCAGTTGTTTAAGCCACATTGTCAAAAGATATTTTGTCCTTACTGAATTTTCTTGGTAGTCTTGTTGAAAAGACTCAGCTATCCATAAATGTAAGGGTACTTTCACTTCTATTCTACTCACTTGTATGCCTGTCTTCATGCAGCACACACCATTTGGATTACTGTTGATTTAAAATAATTTTAAACTCCTACTGTGTAAAACTAGGTAACAGTCATCCCGTTATGGACGTGAGGGCAGTCTAGCTGTGACATCTTTCACCATTGATTGGCAGGGTTGATTTGGCTGATGTGGCCGACTAGCCACTGTTTCTTTCCTAGTTCACTGCTTCATGTGCTGCTTGCTCATTTGAAGAGGGTGGACTTTCCTGATCCACGAGAACCATCTTGGTCAAGTATATTTGAGTAGCTACAACCTCCTCCAGGTCTAAGAGTTTTCTTTTGTGACCTGAACTTATTACATAAATAAGGGGTTGAATATATGCCAGCCAATGGATTTCATTTATCTTTATAGATATGTTTAGTCTCCCTTGTCAGGTTGCTTCGGATTGATAGAGACCGTATATTATATATGTTACTTACCTACTAGTCTTTATCCTACTAAGTGCTCTCAATATTTATTGAGGATATCATCAATGATACTCAACTGACAACCTTTTTAAATGAGAAATTTCAAACACATGCAAAAGTGGAAACAAAAACACAAGGAATTCTTATGTTCTGTTCATCCTGAAATGATAGTTATTAAAATTTAGTTGTAGTTGTTTCACTTATCATGCTGCTTATTTCTTTGTTGCAACATTGTAAAGCAAATCTCAGAGAACACATCATTTTGTGCCTACAAAAAAAAAAAAAAAGAACCTAAAACATAACCACAGTGTCATCATCAAACCCAACAGAAGTAAAAACTATTTTTTTGGTGCTGTTTAAGTTAATACTCAGAATTTTCCAGTTCTCTTAAAAAAAATCACTTCTTTTTTTAAAAGAAAAATCAGAGTCCTTATATGATATTTAGTTGTTATTTAGTAGCTTGATTTCTTGCTTACAAGATTAAAACTTTTTTTAGGTAGCATGAGTTTTATTTGTATATTTCTGAATGCTAGAGTACTTAAAAGCCAAATGTCAGCTTTTGTTTGTTACTTCAATGAAATCTTTGTTTCCATTTCTTTTAAGGCCTCTGGCTTCCTATCTCTTCTGTTTCAAGAACTCTACCTTCCTGGATATCTGTATCTTCTATGACCCTACTTCCCCATGAAGCAATTGCATGGCCATAAAAACAGTGTATTACTAGTTTTTGGTAGTGATGAAATTATAAAATAGTGTGCTTTGAGAACAATGTCTTTAACGATTTTTGTGTCTTTTACATTGTGCTTCATCTGTGTGTGTGTGTGTGTGTGTGTGTGTGTGTGTGTGTGTGAATGTCAATGTTGAGTCATTGATTGATTTTTCTCATTCATTACATTAATCTTGATCTCTGCTTTGGAAAACATGCTTATTTGGTAATCTGCACAAATAAAATAGAAATTAATATTTTTATGTGTTTTTAGCTAGCTTTATGAATTCTAGATATGATTATTTTTGAAAACTTAGAATGCTATGAAAATTTTAGCTATTAGTATATATACTCATAAAATATATATAAATTATATTTATATTTTATATATATAAAATATATATAAATTATATTTATATTTTAGCTTTGAGTATATATACATACTCAAAATATATATAAATGTATATTATATATAATACATATGTAAATAAATATATAAAATATATAGTATACATTGTACTAGAAAGAATTAAAACATAATGAGCCGATCTAGGTGGTCAGTAGACAGCTTGTTTGTTTCTCTGTCTAGATGCGTCGTCATGAAATACACAAGTCCAAGAACAGAGCATTGGTACACTGGGAACTCCAAGAAAAAGCACTGAAGAGAAAATGGAAGAAGCAGAAACCAGAAACTTTGAGCCTTGAGAAAAGAAGATTGTCTATCATGAAGGAGGTAGTGCTAAAAAAACATCTTTAGAGTTCAAAAAAAGTGATGGGGAGGGCTCTGTCTTTTCTCCTCAGTTTGATTCACATTGGGGAGACTCTACTCCATGTGGGCTTTGAAAAGCAGTAGAACAATGATTGGAGTCTCGTTAGGTTGTTTAGTTTTCATCCCACAACATACACAACTTGTTAGTAATGTATTCTTAAATTATATGACTTCTTGACCTGAATTCCTTTTTTTTTTTTTTTAAATTAACTTACAAAGTAGCAGGTTTCTTTATGGCATTGTTAAGCATACTTGGTTTGGTTAGTTTCTCTGACTCCCTCCTCTTCCTTGCCCTTCTGTCTCTGCTATATCCTTCTACCTTAGGGTTCCCTCTTCCACTTTCATTTCACATGTGTTCTGCCCTTCCCACTCCCCACTTATAACCTCCTTTTTTCCCATTCATGGGCCTTTTTCTAAGAAAGTTCCCTGACCTCTACCTATACTTACTCTCCCCTAATAAATACACACACAGTTAAAATCTAGGATCCTCACATGAGAGCAACCATTCAGTTTTTGCCTGAACTGTATTATCTCTTAATGAAATATTTTCCAGTTCCATCCATTTTCCTAAAAATTTCGTTTTTCTTTATTTTAGCTTGAAATTTTATATTCTTAAAATTTCTGGCTGTGTTAGGAGATTGTAATCGTATAGCTTATATAAAGTGATCACCATATTCTTTCTTTAGCATATAATTATGGATCTGTGTACATAAACTGCTGTGATTATTTTCCAAGTCAGTAGCATTGCTGTTAGGTTACTTAGTAAAAACCAAAAATAAATAAATAAAGATAGATAGATAGGTAGATAGATAGAAAATAAAATTATTGTGTGCCTGTTCAGCTAGGTAAGAAGTCATTTACCCTTGGCTTTTTGCCAGAGTCAGATATATAGGGATAAATAGTAGGCAGTAAGAAAACTATAGCAGAGTAGCCTTTTATACCTGAAGTGCCATCATTGTAAAGGAATGTGTTATTTTTTAAAAAAATTATTTACTTATTTAAACTTTATTCATTTATTTTGTGTGTGTGTGTGTGTGTGTGTGTGTTGTGTGTGTGTGTGAGTGGGCACTGTGTCCCTGTGGAGGACCAAGAGTGACTTTGGGAATCATCCTGGATTGATTCTACTTCCTTCTTTCTGGGATTTCCCAGGTTCTACCCACTAGAGCCTGAAGTGCAAGCTGCCACTGTTTACCCCAGGTGTTTTTATGTGGAACCTGGGATTGAACTCAGGACCTTCGGCTCGTGAGGTAGAGTCTTAATCCCTGAGCTGTCTCTCCAGCTCTACTTTATTTATATTTATTTATTATTTTTATTTATTTATTTATTTATTTTTATTTTTTATTTGGTTGCTTGTGTGTGTGTGTGTCTGTATATATCAGAGGGCACTATGTGTGCCTGGGGAGGTTCAAGGGTGACTTTGGGAATTACCATGGATTGTGCTACCTCCTCTTTGCTTTGCTCTGGAGTTTTCCAGGGTCTGTATTCTGGGTCTGGAAGCATGATCATTTTTACATGGGATTTGGGATCTGAACTCAGGATCTTCTGCTTTCAAGGCAGAGGATTAACCCCTGAGCCATCTCTATAGTCTCAAGGAATGTGCTCTGTAGGGTAATGATTTGTTTAGGGTAAGCATGTGGCACTCACTGTGTGTTTGTTCATAGCAACTTTAAATCACAGTCTGTCCTTCGATAAATACATTAGGAGGTGTAGTGAAAATCATAAGGAAGAATTTATATCTCCCAAATTTATATCTCTTTCGTGACTAGAGAAATGAACAGAGGATTCGGAGAAAGTGCTTTTCAGGAAATTAGTATCTGTGTCTTTTGGTGATCTTGAACAAGTCATGCACATTTAACTCTTATGTGTATTAAACTCTTATTTGAGTCTTATAACTGAGTTTGATACTGGGAATCATCTTTGGTTGCTTTTCCACCTTACTCTTTAGATCTCACCTGTAATCCCTGAAACTAGCTTGCTCTAGGGAGTCTTAGGCTCTACCTTTCAGGGCTGGAATATGTGCTAATTCTTTTTCAAAGTCTTTCAAAGTCTTCAAAGTCTTTTTCAAAGGCTTAGTCTCTAGTCTTTTGTTTGTCTCTAGTGAGTGCCCTCTGTTCATGTTCTGAACTTCCTATGCAGGTAATGGCTGTGATAGTGCTGTGAATATTGGGAATGGAATTCTATAGAATTCAGCAAGTCACACTCAGAAGGCTAAAGAGAAAAAAAAAAGCCAAAAATAATGTTTATTCACCAGTAGGGCCTGGTTGCTTTGACTGGTTACATCTTTTACGGGGCTCAGCAGATGGGCTGGGTGAAAGCTTTACATTTACATTTGCTCTAGCTAGATGGGGATTTTTTTAAAGAAGCCATTTTGCAGTTGAAACCCACTTGTCTTGTTGAAGCAGGAAATACTCTGCTTAGTGCTTTTGTGGTTTTTCTCATTGCATGGCAAGGGCAATCTTCACTGGGGAAAAACAACAAATTTCTTTTTCTCAGAAATCGTAGAGCAAGCAACATTTACAAAGACAGAAGACTTAATCAGAGATCGATTATAGAAAGTTTGAATTAATTAAGAATTTTTGGGGCTGGAGAGGTGGCTCAGGGGTTAAGCCTGTGCCTTGCAGGTGGAACGTCCCGAGTTCGGATCCTAGACCCCATGTATAGACGCCGGGCGGAAGCGGCTGCGGCCTGCGTTTCTGGTCCTAGTAGGGCGGAGCCTGTGAATCCCCGGACAGAGTAAACGAGGAGGTGGAGGTGGTCCATGGTGGTTCCCGAATTCGCCTGTGGTTCTACACACACACACAATTGAATAAAAAAAATTTTTTCCCCATAGAAATTGGGCAAAAGATGAATAGTGAGAGGCTTGTGAAGTACCCTTTTCCTTCTTGTCATGTGCTGCTTTAACTACCTGCAGTGTAGTGTTCTCAATCCTAGCTGTGCATTAGAATTCATCATGATTGAGAAGCTCCTTAACCAAAATGCGTGTGGAATTAGTGCTTGATGACTCTGATTTAGTTAAGCTGGGGAGTGGCCCCACAGATGTAATTTTTTGGACACTTTCCTGTGAAGTTCTAATGCAGAGATTAAGAACTTCTGCTCCTAATATGATTTAAGTGGTTCCTTTTAACAGTGTGTCTTTTGTATATATGTGTTTCTATGTGCATATGTGTAGGTGCATGTATGTGGGGGAGTGCATGTGTATATATGTGCAGGTGCATGTGGAGACCTGAGTTTGATGCTGGGAATCATCCTTGATTGCTTTTCCACCTTACTTTTTTGAGCCTGGATCTCTAACAGAGCTCACCTGTAGGTCTAGTGTAGCTAGCTAACTTGCTCAGAGAGTCCTGGGCAGAATGATGGCTTTAATTGAAACTTGATTATAATTAATGTTCCACAGTGTCAGCATGACAATTAAGATTACTCCTCTACTTTCTGCAGTTTTATGTGTTTATTTTGATAGAAAGTAGTGCTTTAAAAATATAAATAGCAAACTCTTAAAATTGTCATTAAGAAATGTGTGCATGTGTAGACCCAAGAATAATTCGGGAATCATCCTGGATCCCTCTCTCTCCTTTTTTCTTTGCTTTGGAGTTTCCCAAGCTCCATCTTCCAATGTTGGACATATAGGCTCCCATCATTTCTACGCAGCATTTTTACATGGAATCTGATTCAAACTCAGGTCCTTCTGCTTTCAAGGCAAGAGACTTGACTCCTGAACTATCTCTCATCCCAAGAAATAACTTTAAAAATTATTATTATTATTATTATTATTATTATTATTATTATGTGGTATTTGAGTGAGAGTGAGTGTATACACACACACACATACATGCATGCACGCACGCACCATGGAATGTGTACGGAGGTCAGAGGACAGTTTTTTGAAGGTGGTTCTCTCTTTGTACCTTTGCATCCATTCCAGGGATTAAATACAGATTTTCAGACTTGTGCAAGTGCTTTTACCAGCTGAATGACCCTGGAAATAAGCTTGTAATTTTTCAAATACAGTGAGAGCCATAATGCTCTTGATTATATGTCCTTGGAAGATGCTAGGGATTGAAATTTGGTTCACTCCCACCATTATTACCTGTATTAGAAATTCAATATTACATTGTAAAAGCATCTCAAACATCTCTGATGTATAGGTTCTTTCTCAGTGTGTGCACACCCTAGTAGCACACTGTGGAGTCGAGGAGGTGCTTATGTTTCTGTTGGCACATCACTATGTCTTGGGTGGCAATACTTAGAAATCTGCTTTTCTTCTTAATGGCTAGGTGATGTATAGATTTGCCATAATTTATTTATCTGGTGTCTTATTTGTGGCCACTTAGTTTTCTTTTATTGCTGTGAGACAATACCCACATAAAACTAAAGGATCAAGGGGCTTTATTTGGCTTATGGTTCCGGAGGAGATGTCCATTCTGGCAGTTATTACACAGCAGAAGACATGGCTGAAGGCAGAAGAGGCCGATTCAAGTCGCTGCAGCTGTTAAGAGGCAGACAGAGCAAAAGCAGCTAGAAGAACCAGGGCTGGGCTATCGAACCTCAAGACTCACCTCTCGTCATTTGCCTTCCTCCAGCAAGACTCTACCTCTTAAACATTAACACTAGTTAAGGATTCAAACATATAAGGCTATGGGGGACGACTCCTATTCAAACCATGACAAGCACTTCCTTAGGAATTTTTTTAAATTTCAGATTCATATACGTATGCAATAATTTTTTGCCATTTTCTCTTATCCTCCTCCTCCCATTTAGAATCTTCTTCCCAATGAGTTTCCCCTGTGTGTGTGTGTGTGTGTGTGTGTGTGTGTGTGTGTGTGTGTGTGTGTGTGTTTGTGTATAGGAGAGAGAGAGAGTGAGAGAAATACGACCCACTGAGTTTAGTGGGGGTTTTCTGCATTAACATGTGCCTGTTCTCTTGCTGGAGCTTACGCCATATATCAGTGGCAATACCATTGAAGCACATGTTACTTAGAATGTTTGAGAGCCTGGGTTGGGCGATAAAACAGCAAGGAAAATGAAGAAATAGAGTCAAGACTGTTTCTCTTTTGTTTCAATGTTGGTAGTTTCTATCTTTAAGGGACAGGATAGGACCAAACAGAAAAATCTCTATAAGCATATTCAAAGTGTAATGGGTCAGGGTAGCTGATATGTATATAGAAAATTGCATAAAAGTTATTAAATAGTGGAAATTCATAGCAGTTTACAAGCTTTTATTTTCAAAACAATAACTTCTATTAAAATAACGACATGAAACTGACAGATGTAGAAAGTAGAGGAATAATCTTCCTGACCATATAGATACCAGGCAGAGTGGGCCATGGCTTTGCTGTCATACCAGGGGCTAGGTTGAAAGAGGTTTTGCTTAGTGTTACTTGTCTAGTCTAGAACTTCAGGGTTCTGTACCAAGTGTGCTCTAGGCCACATGAATTGGAAAACCTACTTTGTAGGTTTTAGATATTAACTGCTGACCAGCTGACCTGCTTGATTGTAGCAGAAGGGGACCAGTAGGAATGCAACCAGTTTTCTGTCTGTATCTTAAAATAACTAAGGTCATGTGATAGAATTATTTCCATGTTACAGAGAAATCCTGGTCAGTCTTTGATATCAGATCGTTCAGCTTGAAACCGCCACCTGGTGGTGGCCTGTAGGGTTGCTTATAGCTTTGCTTATAATTACCATAATTACTGCAGTCCCCAAGTAGAAAATACATAATCAGAGGCACAACTGTTATGGTTTGTGTACCCACCCATATTTCCATGGTAAAAACCAAAGCCAAAACCAAATTGTTTATAAGTTCAGAATCATTACCTTTTTGTTTAATATTAAAACTAATATTGTGGTTTCTTGTCTTGAGTCATAGCTTAGTAGACTGTTAGGTTACTTTAGTGCTTTATAGTTCAGAGATTCTTATTTTTAATCAGTTTTTCAAACTGTGGATCATAATTAGGTTATTGGATTAAAACATCGTTTAAAAATAGAAGGAACTTGAAAACTTTAATAGGAATCATGTTGAAAGTTTATGGTAAGCACTTATTGTGTCTGGTATGTGTTGCAGTGCTATATTACAGCCTAATAGGTGTTTCTTTCCCAGTTATTGTGATAGCCCCATATACTGTTACTAAAGATACTGCCACTGAAGGATTTCAGGCAGGTTATGCCTGTGGTCAAAAGCAAATCTATTATAGCAACCAAATGCCATGTTCTTTGCTGGTGTATGGTCTGTTTCCTTTGTGATTTGAAAAATAAATGTATTTTTTTCCTGAATAGTATTTGTCACTAACACATATATAGATTCTTTCTGATCAATACCAGATGCGGGATGTGTTGGAGAAATCTGATCATTTGATGGCTTCAACAAAAGATCTATTTATTGATGTTCCTCGTAGGCGCACAGGTAAGTTATTCAGTTCATACTTTAATAAGTATTGCCCATAAGTCCTTTCTCAAACATCATATGATTTTTAAGTATCCCAGTGTGGATAGAACACAAAGGTTATTGGAGTTGTCATAATTTGCTTGCTCTTTGCTAAAAATATTAATTTTAAAATTATTTTTTAAATTTAAAATTATTCATCTAAGGAAAGGTAAATAATAATCATCTAGTAAAACATGTATAGCATTTCATTGTTTTAAACTATGACTTAATTATTAGATTAATATCAAGTTACTATATAATGGTAATACTTATGTTTTCATAAAATTTGAGTAAACTTAATTTAAAATCTGAAGTAACTTCAGTTTCTTGCTAAAGAAGCTTTGCTTCTTCAGTTACAAGGCATTATTCCTTGTGGTTTTTTTGAAGACAGGGTTCCTTGACCATAGCTGGAATTGAACTCTTGATCTTCCTGCCTCCAACCCCTGAGTGCTGGCATCACAGGTGTACACCATCACTGGCTCTAGCATTATTCATTTCAATGCGTATTAACAACTGTTTATCTTAATTTCTCAAAAATAGGATTGTTTTTAGTAAGAAATTGGAATCCGTGATCAGTCTTTATTAGTATACCTGGGCTAGTTGGTTTATAACTTTGAGTTTCTGTTTGCTGATCTGCAAAGAGCCTATCTCATTGGGTTTAGTGAAGGTAAAAATGTGTTTGTGTGTCTATTTTTTGAGATTTCCCTTTGCCGATGGAAACCTGTGGCAGTGTAGAACTTGTGAAGTGAATTTAAGTAAACGAGACAAAAATCATCATGACTTATTTTCCTCCTTCAGGATTTCCAAATGTAACAATGGCTCCTAATTCCTCTCAAGATCCTATTGTGGTAAATCCAGACCCTGTTACCCAGTCCATCCTTAATGAGTCTGTCATAGAGCCTCAGGTAATGTGTTACACTCACAGCCATAATTACGCTGAAATGAAATTTAAGTTGATTCAGTCATATGGTAAACATTTAAAAGCTAAAGTAACCATCACTAGTGTGGTTTGTTGTTGTCACTCAGGCGTATTATACTTACGTGTGTGATGTTTGTGTTAAACAAGATAGGAGACTGGATCATGATAGTTAACATTTATTGAATGCTTACTGAGGAGGAAAGTCTTGTTGCTGTTTCCATTTTAACAGATGAAAGACAACTGAGACCAAGGAAAATTGAATGACTTACCTACTATCACATAGTTTGTACCAGAGGTGGAATTCTAATTAGGAGAATGTTTTCTGCCACTGTCTGTCCTTGTGAAGCAGTGTGGAGGCTTTTGGAGTCACATGAATCTGACCTCATACCCTACCCTTTGTTAGATGTTTGATCTTCAGTGGAGTTGGCTCAGAGTAACTTTTTTTTTCATTGCTTTCTATTACATGAAAGTAGACTGTATCTGATATGCTTGTTTCATAAATCAGCTGTGATAGGTTACATAAAATTTCTAGCATAATACCAGGGACAGCTCTTTTAATATTCTTTTTAAAGATTCATAACTTTGCCATATATAACAAGTCTATGGCAAGAATCATCCTACATGGTGAAAACCTGGAAACATTCCCACTCAGATCAAGAACTAGACAAGGTTGCCCAATCTTACCTCTCCTATTCAACATTGTACTTAAATACTTAGCTAGAGCCATAAAATAAGAAAGGGAGATAAAAGGATACAACTTGGGAAAGAAGAAATCAAGGGATACTTGATGACATGATCCTATATCTCAAGGACCCTAAAGATTCTACCAGAAAACTCCTGGAACTAATAAGATCAATAGAGTGGCAGGATATAAAATTATGTTCAAAAATCAGTAACTTTTCTATATACCAAGGATAAACAAGGTGAGAAAGATCTGAGAGAAACAATACCATTTATTGTTACCCTTAAAAAAATGACACCTTGGAATAAACTAACCAAGGATGTGAAGGATCTATACAACAAAATTTTTAAAACGCTAAAAAAGAAGATTATAGAAGATACCAGAAAATGGAAATACCTCCCATGTGTCTGGATTGACAGAATTAACGTAGTCCAAGTAACCATTCTACCTAAAGCAATATACCAATTCAATGCAATACCAATTAAAATTCCAACCCCAATTCTTTATAGAAATTGATAAAACAATCTCACATTTCTTATGGAAGCTTAAAAGATCTAGGATAGCAAAAATAATCCTGAGTAATAAAAACTGCAGGAGGTATCACCATACTAGATCTTAAACTATACTATAAAGCCATAGTAATTAAAACAGCATGATACTGCTCCAAAAAAGAGATATAGATCAATGGATTAGAAGTGAAAACTCAAATATGAGTGCACTCAACTATAATCAACTGATGTTGACATAGGTGCCCCAAGATCTTCAACAAATGGTGCTGGCAGAATTGGATATCTACATGCAAAAAAAGAAACTGGACCCTTATTTGTCTTCTGGCACAAAAATCAATTCCAAATGGATCAAACCTCAATGTTAGACTAGAAACTATAAAACTAGAAGAAAAAAATAGGGAATACCCTGGAATCAATTAGCCTTGCTCAATATTTCCTCTATAGGATCCTAAAAGCACAGAAAGTAAGTCCAGCACTAAACAAGTGGGACTATATGAAATTAAAAAACTTTTGCTCAGCAAAAGAGATTGTTAATTGAGCAGAAAGGCAACCTACAGAATGGGAGAGCATCTTCACTAATCACACATCCAATAGAGATCTAATATCGAGAGTACATAAAGAACTCAATAAATTAAATCCCAGGGAAGTAAACAACCCCCTTTAAAAATGGACCGTAGAAACTGAAAAGAAACTTCTCACAAGACAAAATTCATATGTCTGACAAACATCTTAAAAAATGTTGTACCTCTCTAGTCATTAGGGAAATGTAACTTAAAACTACTCTGAGAGATCATTTCACTCCAGTCAGAATGGCTAAGATCCAAAACGCAAACAACAACAATGGATGGCGTAGATGTGAGGAGGAGGAGACCCTTATTCACTGCTGGTGGGATTGCAAACTTATACAACCCCTTTGGAGGTCAATTTGGAGGTTTTTTAAAAAGGTTAGAAGTTGAAATTCCATATGACCCAGCTTTACCACTTCTTGGTATATTCCCAAAAAACACTGCATCCTGCACAAAGTCATGTGTACAACCACGTTCAGAGCAGCTATTTTCACAATATAAAACAAAACAAAACAAAACAAAAAAAACTGGAACCAACTTAGATGTCCAACAGTTAAATGGTTAATGAAAATGTGGTACATATGTGCAATGGAGTACTATTCAGCTATCGGGAAAGATGAGTTAATGAAATTTACTAGTAAATGGATGGAACTGGAAGAAATGCAGAGTGAAATATCCCAGATGCAGAAAGACAGGACACTGTATGTTCTTCCGTACAGTCAGATCCTAACATTAAATATTCAGTTTGATGTAATCAAACAGAAACTCTTACAACACCCATAAACAAAAGAAAAGATCTCAACACCCAAAAAAGACACAGCCTGTTGGAGGAACGGAAGAGCAACTAAATTGACAACAGCCACCAACCAGAGTGTACAATACTGGTGACCCTGAAACACTCAGTCAGGATTCTTTTTTATTTTATTTTTTTATAACATTTTTATTATTATTTCCGCTCATACAAACTTAATAGGTAGACCAGTTCCCCCCCCCCTCCTCCCCCTTCCCTCCCTGCTCCCCCTCCCTCCCTCCCCATCTCCCAGTACCTCCCCCCCAATTCCCAGAGAGTCCTTTATTGCGTATGCCTAACTCTCCTCTTGGTCCTCCTTTCTGATGACGTAAAAGGACCCAGTGGCATTTCCCTGAACCCTTTCTCGTGTTCCCCTTAAGCATAGGAACACTACTGTGGCCATCAATCCCTTGCCTCCAAGGATCTTGGTGCTTTTAGCCGATGTTAGACTTTGTGAGGTCAATAGTGTGACGGACATAGCGCAGGGCATGCAAAGTCCTATTATGATTGCTTCAGCCCTATCTAGTGTGGAGACTCTTCAAATCATTGCTCCCCCCATCCTTTTGCTCTTACAATCTTATCGCCCCCTCTTCCGCAGATGTCCCTGAGCTTCAGGATGGGGGGAGATTAGGCTGGCTTAGTTCTATGTGGATGATATAGAGTCTCTGAAGTTCTGGATTGTGGTTTGTTGATTTTCTTTTGCAGTTTTGCTGCTCCTGCTATGTCCTTCACTCCATCCTGATGGGCACTGTATGTCACCCCCTGGTCAGAGACAAAAAACTGTTAAACTGGAGTCTTGTTATAATAGCACATTCAAGGATAGATGTAATAAAAGCAGGAAACCTCAGTGAGGGAGGGATCAGTCATCCATTTGCAAAATGATCTCTTTTCATCTGCCAGACTATATGCCCTCTCCTTCTGGTGAGATCATACCCCCTCAATTGTAATTGATCAGGAACGAATGTCTGTGAACTTAACCAGGTGTCACATTACTTACTTGCATTCCTTGGAGGTCGATTTTCTCTGCTGTAACATGTTCCCCTCTCTCCTTGTGTCTGGTGTGGCTCTCCAACCCCATCCCTCCTGTTCACAATCCTTGCAATTACAATATTACATAGATTTACCCTTGAGTGTCTCAATGTGGGCTGGGTGAGTTTGGTACTAGGAGCCACCTATTAGGGAGTACATACGGCGCTTAACTTTCTGGGATTGGGATACTTCACTTAATATAATTGTTTCTAATGACATCCATTTCCCAGCAAACTCCAGTAATTCATCATTTTTGATGGCTGAGTAGTACTCCATTGTATAGATGTACCACAGTTTCCTTATCCACTCGTCAACTGTTGGACATTTAGGTTGATTCCATGACTTTGCTATTGTAAACAGTGCTGCTATGAACATAGTCGTGCTGGTGCTATCGAGGCGAACCTCTGCTGCATGGGGGGTTATTCCCAAAAGTGGAATAGTAGGGTCATATGGCATTTCAATCTTTAATTTCTTTAAGAATCTCCAGACAGCTCGCCAGAATGGCTGTATGAGTCTGCATTCCCACCAGCAATGTAGCAGGGTTCCCCTCTCTCCACATCCTCTCCAGCACTTGTTGTTGTTTGTATTGTGGATTTTTGCCATCCTGACCGGGGTGAGATGGTATCTCAGGGAAGTTTTGATTTGCATTTCCCTGATAGCTAAAGAAGTGGAGCATTTTTTAAGATATTTGTTAGACATTTTAATTTCATCCCTGGTAAAATTTCTTTTAAGTTCCAGGGCCCATTTTTTAATTGGGCCATTGGTTTCCTTGGTGTTTAATTTTCTAAGTTCTTTGTGCACTCTGGACAGTAGAGCTCTATCAGATATGTGGTTAGTGAAGATTTTCTCCCATTCTGTGGGTTGCCTTTGAGCTCGTGTGATAATCTCTTTATCTGAACAGAAGCTCTTTAATTTCACAAGATCCCAACTGTTGAGAGTTGGTAGCAGTGACTGTGCCATTGGATGTCTGTTTAGGAAATGTTGGCCTAGCCCAATCAGCTCAAGGGAGTTCCCTATCCTTTCAACTATGGTTTTTATAGTCTCTGGCCTGATATCAAGGTCCTTGATCCATTTGGAATTAAGTCTTGTACATGGTGACAAGTACGGGTCCAGCTTTAATCTTCTGCATGTGGAGATCCAGTTTTGCCAGCACCACTTGTTGAAGATGCTGTTCTTTTTCCATTGGATTCTTTGGGCCCCTTTGTCAAAGATCAAATGGCTGTATTTTTGTGGGCTTATATCTGGGTCCTCAACCCTTATCCATTGATCTGTGTGTCTATTTTGGAGCCAGTACCAGGCTGTCTTTACAACTATGGATTTGTAGTATAGACTAAGGTTCGGTATGGTAATACCTCCAGCAGTGTTTTTGTTACTCAGGATTGTCTTTGCTATTCTGGGTCTTTTGTGCCTCCATATGAATTTTTAGATTAATTGGTCCACTTCTTTAAAGAATTGCTTTGGGATTTTAATTGGTATAGCATTGAATTTGTATATTGCCTTAGGTAGGATGGTCATTTTTACGATGTTGATTCTGCCAATCCAGGAACATGGGAGGTCTTTCCACCTTCTGATGTCTTCAGCAATTTCTTTCTTTAGGGTTTTAAAGTTTTCATTGTAAAGGTCTTTTACCTCCTTGGTTAGGTTTATACCAAGGTATTTCATTTTTTTAGGGGCTACAGTAAATGGGATTGTTTCTCTCAAGGCTTTTTCACTTCTTTCATTCTGGGCATATAGGAAGGCCTCTGATTTTTGCACATTTATTTTGTATCCTGCCACCCTGCTGAACTTCTCAATTAGTTCCAGGAGCTCCCTGGTGGAGTTTTTGGGATCCCTCAGGTATAAGATCATGTCATCTGCAAATAGGGATAGCTTGACTTCTTCCTTGCCGATTTGAATCCCTTTTATGTCCCTTTCTTGTCTTATGGCTTCAGCTAAGACTTCAAGTACAATATTGAATAGAAGTGGTGAGAGTGGACAGCCTTGTCTAGTTCCTGATCGAAGTGGGAATGCTTCCAATTGTTCCCCATTGAGCATAATCCTTGCTGTGGGCTTGTTGTATACAGCTTTTATTATATTGATAAAGGTTCTTTCCATTCCTACTGTCTCTAGCGTTTTGATCATAAAAGACTGTTGGATCTTGTCAAAGGCTTTTTCTGCATCTATCGAGAGTATCATGTGGTCTTGGACTTTGGACTGGTTTACATGATGAATTACATTTATTGATTTTCGTATGTTGAACCAACCTTGCGTGCCGGGGATGAAGCCTACTTGGTCCCTGTGAATGATCTTTTTGATATGTTTTTGAATCCGATTTGCTAAGACTTTGTTGAGAATCTTTGCGTCTGTGTTCATCAGGGAGATCGGCCTATAGTTTTCTTTTTTAAGTGAATCTTTATTAGGTTTTGGGATTAAGACGATATTAGCTTCATAGAAGGAATTTGGTAGTGTTCCTTCCTTTGCTATTTGATGGAACAGTTTAAGGAGTATTGGTGTTATTGACTCCTTAAATGTCTGGTAGAATTCTGTGCTGAATCCATCTGGTCCAGGACATTTTTTGGTGGGAAGATTCGAGATTACTTCTTCAATTTCCTTATATGTTATAGGGCCATTTAAGTAATTCACAACTTCCTGATCCAATTTAGGTAAGATGTGTTTACTTAGAAATTCATCCATCTCTTCTGTGTTGTCAAACTTCACTGAGTATAAGTTTTTGAAATATGATGTTATAATTCTCTGGATTTCTTGGGTATCAGTAGTGATTACTCCATGTTCATTTCTGATTTTGTTAATCTGGGTTTTCTCTCTCTTGCTTTTGGTTAATTTAGCTAGGGGTGTATCTGTCTTATTGATTTTTTTCAAAGAACCAGCTTTTTGACTGGTTGATTTTTTTCTATCGTTTTCTTAGTCTCGATTTCAGATATTTCTCCCCTTATTTTGCTAATCTCCTCTCTTCTACTACTTTTGGGATCAGATTGCTCAAGTTTCTCTAAAGCCTTAAGCTGCATCGTTAAGTTATTTATTTCTGATGTTTCCATTTTTTTGATGTAGGCATTAAGAGCTATGAACTTACCTCTTAGGACAGCTTTCATTGTGTCCCAGAGATTTTGGTAAGTTGTATTTTCGTTATTGTTCACTTCCAGGAAATCTTGAATTTCCTTTTTAATTTCTTCCTGAATCCAGTTCTCATTCAGCATCATAGTGTTAAGTTTCCAGGAGTTAGTGTATTTTCTCTTGTTTGATGTGTTGTGGATGTCCAGCTTTAGGCCATGGTGGTCTGATAGGGCACAGGTTAGAATTTCAACTTTTTTGTATATGTGTAGATTCGTTTTGTGGCCCAATATGTGATCTATTTTGGAAAAAGTTCCGTGTGCTGCTGAGAAAAATGTGTATTCTTTTGTGCGTGGGTGAAAAGTTCAATAGAGATCTGTAAGGTCCATTTCTTTCAGGGTTTGATTAAGTTCCAAAGTGTCTCTGTTAAGCTTTTGACCTGTTGATCTATCCCGTGTTGAGAGGGCGGTGTTGAAGTCCCCAAGAATTATCGTTTGGGGGTTGATATCTTGCTTTAGGTGCTGTAGGGTTTTCTTAATGAATGTGGAGGGGCCCGTATTGGGTGCATAAATGTTCAGGATTGTGAAGTCTTCCTGGTGAATTGTACCTGTGACTAAAATGTAGTATCCATCTGTGTCTCTTATGATTTTCTTTGGTTTGAAGTCCACTTTGTCTGAAAGCATAATTGCTACCCCTGCCTGTTTCCTGGTTCCATTAGCTTGTAAGATTTTGGACCAGCCTTTCATTCTTAGGATGTGCCTATCTTTTGTGGTGAGATGAGTTTCCTGAAGGCAGCAGATTGTTGGATTGTGGTTTTTAATCCAAGTTTGTAATCTATGTCTCTTAATTGGTGAATTAATCCCATTGACATTTAATGTTATAATGGAGAAATTATTTTTAATTCTGGACATTTTTTATGTTTAGTAGATTTTGTAAGCATGTTGTTTGATATTTATGTTTCAGTGGTATTATACTTCCCTTCTGTCCTCCTGGATACGCTTGTTCTTTTCTTCAAGCTTGAGTATCAGTTCTAGGATTTTTTGAAGGCCTGGTTTGGTAGACATGTATCCCTTCAAGTTGTCTTTGTGTTGGAAAACTTTTCTTTCTCCCTCAATCATGACAGATAGTTTTGCCGGGTATATCAGTCTGGGTTGGCATTTTTGCTCATTTAATACTTGAAGTATGTCTCTCCAAGCTCTTCTTGCTTTTACTGTTTCCATTGAGTAGTCATTTGTTATTCTAATAGGTTTACCTTTAAAAGTGACTTGCTTTTTTTCTCTTGAAGCTCTCAGCACCTTTTCTTTGTCTTGAATGTGGAGTGTTTTGACTATTATTTGCCGTGGCGATTTTCTATTTTGGTCGTATCTGTTTGGAGTGCGAAATGCCTCTTGTATTTGGATAGGCCTCTCATTCTTTAATTGTGGGAAGTTTTCATTTATGATGAATTGAAATATTTCTTCAGGTGTGGTATTTTGGGATTCTTGTTCTGGTATTCCATGAATGCGCATGTTAGGCTTCTTCAGGGTGTCTCATATCTCTTGAATGTTCCTCTCAAGTATCTTTTTGGCTTTAACAATCTCTTCCATTGAGCTGGTTAATTCTCCCACTTTGTCTTCAAGATCTGAAATTCTATTTTCTGCCTCATTTATTCTGCTGATAAGACTCTCTGTTGAGTTTTGGGTTGAAGATAACTTGTCTTTTAGTTCAATTTTAAACTCTGCCTGAGACTGTTTTAATTGCTCCATATCTATTTTTGTTTCTTGAACTGTTGTGTTCCTGTTCAAAGTGGTTGATTCGGTTGTTTAACTCTTCTCGGATTTCCTCTTTCATAGTATTAATCATGGTAAGGATCATACTCTGAAAGTCGTTATGTTGGGTCTTGCTTTCATGGCGATTTTCTGTGGATTTTTTCTGATCGGAATCCCTCATTATGGGATTGATTCTTTCGGCAGGAGATTGGTCTTCTTGGGTTTTGTTTCTCGTGGATCTGCACTTTGACTTGTACATTGTTGTTTTGTTTTTTAGGACCTTTCAGTTTCTGTTTTTCACTGAATCCACGTAGTTAGTATTGTTACGCTTGCCAGTTATTACTAGTGCTTGCCTTGGATTGGGTATGTCTGTGTATTGTTAGTATTATATCCTAGATGAGGTTACTAGGCTGTTAGTACGTCAGTTAAGTCAGGTTACGTTACCAGGGGGTGAGTATTAGTTTGGTAGTGCACTTTTACGATTTAGTTTCTTGATGAAATGTGGGGGTGAGTGGTGTACTCCCTGGAGTTGTATGTTGTGGGGTGGCTGTATGAGAAAGTTGATCTACAGCATTGATACTTTAAAGGATCAGTAAGGTGAAAAGAAAAAGTTTACTTATCTTTGGGCTGGATGAGAAGAAACTCGCCCACGTGATATAATGATTGTAGTGGAGTCCAGATGTATGGCCTGTGCTCCCTTTGTTCCTTAGAATTTTGCTTGAGTTTCCTTTGGGCTCTATTGAATTCTGAGTAGCAGTGTGTCTTCCGTGGACCACGTGCGTAGGTCCCCGGTGGGCCAGAGAGGCAGAGGGTCTGATGTTGATGGCAGAGTTCTTCACCTGAGATCTGGGAAGGTGGGCACGGAGAAGGGCGGGGCCCGGGGCAAAGCCGGCAGAGCAGTGCGGTGCTGCTGGCCGGGCGGCTCCCGGGTGGGGGGCGGGGTGGGGCTGGGCTGGGCTCTTTTGCTCCTTGGCTCAATGGCAGAATTCTTCACCTGGGATCCAGGGGTTTGGCTAGGCGCACGGGGCAGGAGGGTGCGAGGGGCTTGGGTCCGGGGCGGGGCCCAGGCTAAGCTGCAGTCGGCCTGGGTGCTCGCCGCCGGGACGCGTGGGGCTCCGGGGTGGGTGGGGGCTGGGCTGGTCTCTCTCTCTCTCTCTCTCTCTCTCTCTCTCTTTCTCTCTCTCTCTCTCACTCACCTTGGGCGGGGGCGGGGCGGAGGGGGCTGGGGTCGTCCGGGCCGGGGGGTGCAGGCCAAGCCGCAGTCGGCCTGGGTGCTCGCCGCAGGGACGCATGGGGCTCCGGGGTGGGTCAGTCAGGATTCTTGTGGAGGAGGGGTGATAAGATTGTAAGAGCCTAGTGGGAAGGTCCACAACTGGCCAAGTCACTCTTCTAAAGATAGGGTTGCTACGTGTAGAAACTTGCCACGAAGAGACTTATCCTCACCAGACCTGCACTTTGATTGATATATCAACATTCCCCTATAGACTAGTGATGAACTCAGGAGAAATAATTACATGCAGGTGGAACCTTAGGGGCTAGGACTAGACAGGTGAAAGAAAGTATCCCTATCAATAAGTCTACCCAGAGCAGGGCCTCTTAATCTGCCACAGACACCTGAGTCCATACTATTAAAGACAATCCAAAGGAAACCCTGATCCACACATATGAGACAGGAGGATGGGTGGGAGAGGGATGGATTGGTGAAGAGAGAAAAGGGTGATAAAGGGAGGAGGTTAGGGACAACCACCCATTGTATTTGTAATTAAACTAAATATTAATAAAAATATTAGTAACTCTTAATGCATTAGTATATTTAAGTATAACCACCCAGGAAGCTGAGAAAGTAATACTACATGGAAAAATGATACAATACTAGTAAAATATTAATTAACTATATTTGGAACTAATTCAAATCTTAGTTAAAATGGTTAGAATTTTGTGATATTAAACAGTTTTAAAGAGTCCTTGAAGAAAATAATACCAATATAAAGCAACTTCTTAAAGAACTACCAGGACTTCATGCCCATTTAATAAAATTTCCTAATTCCTAATTCCATAAAAAAGGACAATCCTGATTTTAAAGGGTGATCTCCAAAAATTATAGGATCAGAATTTGTTTGGCATTTCTACTTAAAGGCTGTTAAATAGAACATGATGCATATTTACACAAACCCATTATCTTTATTTCTAGACAAAAAACATTTATGTTCTGGTACTTACTGAAAAGTTAACTTTTAGACAGATAATGTTTTACTGGAATATTTTACAGATGAAATGTCTTACTGCTGTCTTGTTCAGCTGAAACTCGCAATTTGTTTAAATAAATTGCACAATGCCTAGGTATTTGGCAATCATACTTTCAGTCATTTGGCGTCTGGAAGCATAGCAAAGTAGTCAAAGTTCCTTCTATAGAAGGGCCCACCTACAATTTATTAATAATAGAGCTTATTAATAGTAAAATTTCTAAATGAGTGTTACTGATACAATCAGTTTTCCTTATTAGTTTAACATCTTTCTTAACTTAGTTGATAAAAGATAAAAAGCAGTGAAGGAAGCATCTCCTAATAAAACAAAGCTATCGGTAAGAATTGCAATGAGGTAGGAGAGAAAACTCTTGAAGAGAGAGCAGGGAACGGTGTGCACATCAGAAAGGAAGGTGATGTTTCTTTTTCACAGACAAGCCTTGATTTTTATTATTTAAAAAAGCTTCATTTTTATTTAATTTTCTGATTGTGCTTGTGCCTTCAACACTTTCACAATAATTTTCTATTCCTCAATAAGGAAAGTAGGCTTGATCCCATCACAGACACTTAGCACACAGAGGACCTCCCTCTCTTCCCTCCCCCTGTTTTAGACAATCTCATAAGAACTTTAGGTTTCACAGCACGAACCCCTCAAAGTCGGCCTGGACACATGCCACATGCAGACTTTGGTGCTTTCCCCACTTTCTTGGTATAAAGGTAAACAATCCTATTACCAGGGGTCCAGGACAGCCTAGTTTTGTTGGAGGCTGTATTGTAAGAAAGCCTACGATGGTATGTCAAGCACTGGACTATTCTGAGTGTCTCTAGACACTGTCCCTGGGAGAGGAAAAAAGAAGTTGATGTTTCTATAGAGGACCCTGAGCCAACAGCTGACCTTGAGCACTGATACCAAACTGAATAAAAGGAAGTAAGGGGGCTCTCTGCTCTGTTTCCTGACTGGACACTGTGACCAGCCACTTCAGCTCTTGCCACTGTGTCTTCCCCTCAATGGACCTAGTAGATCTGTGGAGCCAAAATAAGCCACAGTTTTGGGTACATGTGTGCATATAAGTATGTGTAGAAGCCAGGGACAGTTTCATTGCTGCCTTCAGGAGCTCTGTACATCTCCTGACAGGGGCTTTCATTGGCCAAGAGCTCAGCAGTGAGACTAGCTGGCCAGGGAGTTCCAGGAGCCTTTTGTCTCTATCTCCTGTGCTGGGATCATAGTCTCACACTACTACACTTGGCATGTTTTTTTTGTTTGTTTGTTTGTTTGTTTGTTTGTTTTGTGTAGTTTTGGGGGCTCAATCTTAGTCCCCATGCTTTCAAGATAGTTCTCTCTCGTCTTTGTGTTGTTTTTAAAGGAATGAAATAATTAGTGAGTAAAGTCTAATGAATCAGAAAAGTAAGGACAGGCTCATTTGTTGTAGGAATAAATGTGTGGACCTTACAGGAGTGTTTTTAGATGAGTTTTAGCAGATCCAGAGTTACAGGGCAGAAATAGTGAATGAGAAATGGAGATGACTCAGGAAGTGTGGTAGTGGGAAGGATGGTGGCTCAGAACTGGGAAGACAAAGGAAGAAGGGTTGTAAATTTGAGATCAGCATTAGTTACATAAGAAGTTAAGGATAGCTGGTCTATGTAGTGTGATTCTGGCTTAAATAAAGCAAAACAAAAGTCCAAAACAAAGGAAAAAGAAGTTTGGTGATAACAGAAGTTAGAAGGATCTGTGCTGGTATAAGGTTAGGATAAGAAGAGAAAGTCTTGCTTGCATTTAAATACTGGCAACGAGTCAACAGAAAGTAAGAGAGATAGAAGGCATTAGAGAAAAAAAGGTCAGTTGATAGAGGAGGAATTGAATTTAGACTTCAGAATAATGAGGAGGGGTTAGTCTTAGGAAGAGAGAACTCTTCTGCTAGGATACAAAGGAAGGAAGGATGGGTGGTTGACAATGTGTGCTGCCCTTTTTATTGTGTTGTGATAGGCTCTTAATGATGTGGATGATGAGGAAGAAGGCACAGTTAACCAGTCAGAAGAAAGTGGGAATGAGTTGGAAGACTCTCCACACTCTCAGACCAACAAGAATACAGGCAGGTATGTATCTGTGGCAGAAATATCTACAGTTCTTGCCTATTTTTTAGGAGTATTTGAAGTATCTGTTAGTTGTGTTACTTTTTCATTAACAACTGAAGAGTTTTATTTAAATTTTTAAAATATTGGCATAACTTCAAAAATGTAAGAATAATATAAAAAGCTCTGTATTCTTCCTATACTTTTACAAATATATTTATTTTCTCTTGTTTATTACATAAAAGATAGCATGTTCTAATTGTATTTGATCTTCTAGTATATTCTCCATCACACCATAGCCTTTTATGAACTTATAGGAATCACTTCCTCCTTTTTTGTTTTTAATAGCAAAATGAAATAGCATGAATTCTAAATTGTATGAATGTGTTAGAATTTATGTATGTATGAGCATTTAGGTTACTTTCAGTACTTCATGGTGAACATCTTTGCACATATGTATTTTGTATTATTGACATCTAAAAATGGAGATTTAAAATGTAAATGCCACATAATTTAATTTCCTGGTCTGTGAGTCTCCTGATGACTCTTCTGTCTGCCTACCATGTCACCATAGGAATGCTGGGATTTCAGATGCATGCCCCTGCACCTAGCTTTTTACGTGGCTTCTGGGGATCAAACTCAGGTTATCAGACTTGTGTGGCAAACACTGTTATCCCTGAGCCATCTCACTGCCCATCTTTTGGTTTGCTTTTACAGCTTTTTGAGCTTGCGGTACATTTATTTTCATCCTTTTTTGTTTTTTAAATTTCCATTTCATTTGCTATTATGTGTGAGAGCCTTGAGTGCACATGTGTGCCGTTGTGTGCTTGTGGAGGTTAGAGGACAGCCTTCAGGAGTCATTTCTCACCTTCTACCTTGTTATTTCTGTGGCTCTCTTCATTCTCCAGGCAGGAATTTCCAGCTGATTCTCTTATCTTCACCTCCCATCTTGCTGCAAGAGTGCTGGCATTATAGATGTGAGCTACCATTTCTAGCTTCTTGTGGGCTACAGGGATTGAATGCAGGTCATCATGTTTGTGCAGCAAATGCTTCTACCTGCTGAGCCATCTCGCTGCCCCTTTCCTTTTATTTTTGATTGGCAAAAGTAAATGAATCACTTAAGGTTATGAATTTTGGTCAAATTACTACTTTAAATGTATACTATACATTCTGATAACATTTTGTTATTTTAGAAATACGATTTTGTTTTATAGTTCCCCCTTTACCTGAGAGTTGCCTCATTGATGATAAAACAAAACAGAAAAACCTTTCAGAGTCTCAGTTATTTCTAGTTGAATTACACCATGTTCAAATTGTGGTCTGTGACATTTCTACATATAGAACTTAGTGATGTTTTCTTTGTGACTTAATCTATGACATTTTTGTGAATGTTCCATGTATGCTTGAGAAGAGGGTATAATTCTATTTGCAAGGTATAAAATTCTTTTGCACATCCATAGTGCCCACCTTCTTGTTACGTTTTAACTTCTTCTGTCTCCTTACTTACTTTGCTTCTATACCTTATATGGCAAGTGACATATTAAAGTCTCTTAGCATTCATGTGTTTCTGTTTTCCTTCCCATTTCTTAATTATATTGAGTTGAAGTTAAATACTTCACTATAAAGGTGATTTGTAATTTTTTTAGTGTGTGGATATCCCTCAATGTTTTATCTTTATTTGATTTAATGATTTTTAGCATCGTATAATCTCCATATGTCAAGTGCCTTTTGGCTTTGGTCTGATTTACCTGTTATCAGGAATTATACCTCCACTTCTTGTTTAAAATTGTTGTCTTTGCTTTTTTAAATATTTTGTCTTTCTGTTTTATATTCTATAAAGCCATTTGAAATTATTTTATGTAAGTGTATATCCCTTGTATTTAGCACAAACAGGTATTTCCTTCTGAAATACTCAAACAAGAAACCTCGTTAATGTTCATGTTCTATCAGTGTTCTATTTATGATGTGTGTGTTATGTAAGTCAGTAGTAAGCTTCTCTGTAATGTGCTTCACTTCTTCCTGAGTCCTTTTTAGATGCATTTTCAATATTCATATTTTTACCAATAGGCTATTTGAAGCTTTGTAGGTTGTTTCTATTATTCACCAGTTCTGTCTAGGCTTATTCATTATTTCAGTCTGAAGCTACTTCCCCATTTAAAGTATACTTTAATCTGTATTAGTATAACGTATACAAGAATCTATATTAGTTTCTTGAGGATGCTGCAACAAATTAGAAAAACTTAATGATTTAAGTTAATATAATTCACTGTGTCATACATAGTTCTCTAGGTGTGAAAACTGAAATAAGTTTCACTAGGCAGAATCAAGTGTGCCTAAGGTGATTGCGCCCTCTGGAACCCTAGGGGGAGAGTCTGTTGCTTTTCCAACTTTGGTGACTATTGTCATTCATTGACTTGTGGCTGTCTCCCTCCAGTCTCTGTTTTCATCTTTACAATGTGTGTGTCAGATCTTTCTCTGCTTCCTTATAGAAGGATGCATGTGATATGTTAATTAGGGCCCTCCTTGATATCTAGGTTCAATCATGACCCTATATCATGTAGTATGCTGTCCATCTCATGTAGTATGTATTTGGTGTCTTTTACTTGGCACAGTTTTTTCATGTTGTAGGATTGATTTGTGGCTGTCTCCCTCCAGTCTCTGTTTTCATCTTTACAATGTGTGTGCCAGAGCTTCCTCTGCTTCCTTGTAGAAGGATGCATGTGATGTATTAATTAGGGCTCTCCTTGATATCTAAATTCAATCATGATCCCATCTCATTATCCATAACTAATCATATCTGCAAAATCTCTCTTTAGTCTGATAAAATAGCATTCATAGAATTCAGGGATTAGGATGTGGATATCTTTTGGAAAGTCAGTTTTAAACCTAACATGGTGACATTGCATTATTTTATTATTTCATGTAAAGAGTACAGGTAAATATTAGAACTTGATGTAAGCGTAAGACAAAATGGGATCTTTTTGCCCCACCTGTATAGAAATCTTGCTAGAACACACATTCTAAGTACTGAAAGTTTGACTTAACATTAATGCTATTTTGCCGGGACCCGTTGGGTGCTTTGTCTGATTGATTATTCCCTCTGAAAGGACTGTACCATGTCTGTTATACTATTACGCTTGTTAGCAGGCATTATTCCAATGTGTTGCCTATTGTTGACTTGAAGCTCTGCCTCAAGGTTGAGGTTTGTGGTAACCAGCTAAGGATTGCCTACTTGTTCTTTTTATGTTTTAACAGCTTTATCGATTATAGTTGATAGTTATATATTCATGTGTAGCTTGGTAGCCAGTATCTTGATATAGTCACAATCATATGATCACCACCAAAATTTTCATCACCTCAGAAAGATACCCTTTGCTACTTTGTTTGTGGAATCCCATTTCTTCCCAAAGCCTGGAGTCACAGGAGTACTTCTGTCTACAGGTTTGCCTCTTGAACATATCATATGTGAAGATCATATAGTATGTTGTCCTTTGTGTTTGATGTCTTTTGGTTGGTACAATATTGTCATGTTGTAGATTATATTAACATTTCATTCCTTTCTGTGACTGAATGTTTCATTGTGTGGCTGCACCACATTTACACATTCACTTGTCAGCTGCTGTATATTTGAATGGTTGCTACCTTTTCACCCCTACTCCTTAAGTCTTAATTCAAATGATAAATAAAACATTAGCATTGTCAATGATTAAGATTTTTTTTGATAGGCTAAACTCCATAAATTTACTTAAATATGAACAGAGACTATTTGCTGTATAGACAGGTTCTTTTGAAGGAGAAAGAAACTAAAAGGTCCAGAACCATGTAATTATGTGTATAATTACTTTAGAGAAAGAGAGGGAGGGATAGGGCCATACCACATCACAAAACTAAAACAATCCTGTGTAAGGGACCATGGTATGTGGACACTGAGACAGATGGAATGAGACCTTTTGACTAACTACCAATCTTAGTTAAAGTGAAAAGTACTTTTTCTTTTTGAACTACTAAAAACTCTTTCAAATGAAAATAAAAATGGTTGGGCAGTTTAAATTATAGTGCTTATTCTAATTGTCCTATAATTTATAGATTTCTCCATCAGTTAACAGAAGAGAATTCCGAGTTAATTAATGAACTGTGGACTGATATTCAGCAGAAAATAGCCACACAGTCACAGATAACTCCTCCAGGGACTCCATCTTCTGCTCTTTCATCAGGGGAGCAGAAAGGTTAGTTGTCTTTCACATTGTTTCTAGTAGCTTACTTTATTAAGGTTTTATTTTTGGAACACAATGATTTTCAACAGGAATGCTACTTCACTTTGTCTTTTTATGTGTTCTTACTGACTAACATACAGACAGATCTGTTGGTTGAATACGTTTATAGAAAGTGTGCTCACTTGGAATACTTTTTGCCATGCCTTTCCTCCCAGCTGCTTTGAATGCTACTGATGCTGTCAAGAGAATCCAAACCAGGCTTCAGCCAGAAGAATCTCCTGAGACTGCAGACTCAAGCTACGCTGTGGAACAAGTGCTGAATACAAGGAGGCAAAAGCAGATGTTACATAAAGGTTCAGTTCTTAATTTATCGGATGCATTGTTAAGCAGGTAGCTTGTTATAACTAGATTATTTGTTTAGTGAATTTTTTCCCTTTAAGTTCATTCAGTTGGAGCTAATGAAGTTTAGTTTGTTGAAGGAGAGCTAGATATCTTTCTAGTATGTCCATTGTAGATAATGTAACCCTTGTCTAAACTTTATGGACTTTTATGATAAAATTGGTGGTAACTGCTATAATAAATAACTTTTTAAAAAAGTAGTAAACAACAAATGTTTTTTCTGGGAATTTTATACTTTTAATTTTTCCTGGTCTTGAAATAGAATGACCTCTGTCATTCTCAGTGAAAAGAAAACCAGATTTGCGTGCTCCTTCCAAGCAGAAGAAAAACATGTTATCAGCTAGCACAGCCTCTGCAGACTTCCCAAATAGCAGTAACACCAGCCTGGATATCCTCCAACACATGATACATGAAGTGGAACATGAAATGGAAGAATATGAGCGGTGGACAGGACGTGAGGTCAAGGGACCGCAGGGGGGTCAGGGTCTCACAGGTTTCACCCTGTCCCTGGTGAGCTCTCTCTGTCGCCTGGTTCGGTACCTTAAAGAGGTAAGCATGAGGTTATGTGAGTCTTCCTGCAGGCAGAAATATTTGTGGATTTTTTTTTCTACTTGTTTAATACAGTGTACCCTCCAAGAGAAATGTAGTCAAATTTTAATAGTTCTGTATAAAATACTCAGGTTTACTTTATCTACAGTAAATGTTTATGTTTTTTGTTTCTCTCTACCATTAATTGACATATGCTTAGCTAAGTAATGTTGATGTTTCTGTAAACTTTAGAAAATCATAATTAGTGAGGCAAATCTGCTATAAATTAAATAATATGCTAATTGTGTGACTATTTAAAATTGTTGGATTAAGGTACCCTCTTGTGTCTTTATTCTGTTGTTTTCCTCTGCTTAGTGCTCTCACATTAGCTCACTTGGCATGTTGCTTTACTTGTGAACTACAGACTTAATAAGTTAGGAAGTTTTTCATGATCTCTTAATGGTAACCTAGCTTCTTATCTAAGTGGGAAGTGTCTTATTGTTGTGAAAATAAATTTTAGAATAAACAAGAATTATTTCTTTGCTTATAAATAATCAGTTCTCAGAATGTTGTACTTGTAAATTGGACTTTTCATCTTCAATAAGATGAACATAAAGAACTAGGGAGATAGCCCTGAAATACTTGCATTACAACATGTGAGGTTCTGAGCTTGACCCCCAGAACCCATGTAAAAATGCCCAACATGGTATGGCAGACTTGTATTCCAAGCACTTGGGAGGTAGAGACAGGGAGATTCTTGGGGTTCACTGGTCAGTGTAGCTTGATTGATGAAGCTCCATGCCATTAAGAGGTCCTGTGGCAACAGGAGTTAACTATGTTTCTGAAGGTGACGTCTGAGGTTGTCCTCGACTGCTGTATGCGTGCACACACGTTACCTTCACACACTTGAATGCACACAAAATAATCTGTTTAAGTTTATTTATTATGTACCTGTTGAAGAAATATGGAAAAACATTTAAGAAAATTTTAGGCACTAGATAAGTCACTTTAATTTTGGTGTCATTTTCTCCTAAAATTGCCTTTTAATGAAAGATTTGTTGCAATACCAGATGTGTAAAAGTCTTAACTGTCTTCTTTAAGTCAGGAATCTTCAGGAGTGTAATTCTGGTGCTTTGAAAGCATTATATGCTAGCAGCTTTAGCTTTTTCAACTAATCACTTACTTTGCAAAGTTAAACCATTAATGGATATAGTAAACATAGTTTTTTGTAATTATTTTTAATTATGTTGTAACAAACAAATTTTGAATTAATCATGTCACACTGTATGAATTTCAAAGTTTTTTTTTAATATTTTTTATTCATTTTTATTCAATTGTGCATGCGTGCGCTTGTGTGTATGTATGAGTGTGTGTGTGTGTGTGTGTGTGTGTGTGTGAGACCCTACCAGGACCAGAAACGCAGGCTGCCCCTGCTTCCGCCCGGCGTCTATATGTGGGGTCTAGGATCCGAACTCAGGACCTTCTGCCTGCAAGGCAGAGGCATAACCCTGAGCCACCTCTCCAGCCCCGAATTTCAAAGTTATAAAGATGTGTAGAATAAAAAAATCTAGTTCTCATTCCTAATTTGTAGATAATCTCTTTGCTCTCTTATAGCCTATGATCTCAGATACCAATGTGTCTTTCTAGAGATAGACTATGCATATTTAAACAATATGTGCATCTCCCTCCAATTTCTATATAAAATATAGTTATTTAATTTTGTATACCATCTTTAAAATTTTAAAATAAAGAGGGATAAGGACAGAACAATTTTTATTCAATTAAATGTCTTCTAATACATTTTTAATTATCGTTACTATTATAGTATATGCTTCTTTGTAATTATTTTTGTCAGTGTTGTACACAAACTTTAGTTTTCAGCATGTGATCCTATCAGTGGCAGTTATTTCTGTTTTTATTTTTTGTAGAGTGAAATCCAACTACGTAAAGAGATAGAGACAAGGCAGCACCTGGAGCAGATGTTAGGTGACCACCGAGAACTTATTGATGCTCTGACAGCTGAAATTCTTCTTCTCAGAGAAGAAAATAGTACCACACAGGTATTCAGATGCTCTCCCCAATGTTCTCCATTGGTTAACTACACAAATGTGATTACTTGCCAATCTTGCCATTATCAATAGCAGGTATAAATGAGCACATTATATCAGGGGTTACTCTGAGACTTGAGTTACTATATAGAGTAAATTTGTTGTTTCTGCAAAGTATACTGTGTGTTGGGAATGATAGGATCTCCATTTTAATAACTACTAATGCTGTAATAGTTAATTCAAGAGTGAAGGTGTATTCTGGTAGTTAATTTTAGTTTTAGAGCAGTAGAGGAAACCCTTTGAGGACCTCTTCTGCAGTGACATCAGGTGCTTTTATAGTTGTTCACAGGGCCTTCAGATTTGACTTGTTACTCAACTCATTGCTCTTAAAAAGAAAGCCAAAGCTGATTGCAAAGTTTGGTACTGAACTTTACAAAGATAAAATTGCTGTTTATGAGTCAGGGAAAGCTTAAGAGAAGTTTGACTTTGAATAAAGTTTGAGAAATCTATGTATCTTGGATAGGGATACTGAAAAAGTTGCTGAATATGTGAAATTTGGGAGAATGTGGGGCAGATTATATAAAAGTGTTTCGTACTCTTCATTCAACAGCATTCACTATTAATAATATTTCCAGTGTCTAGGCCATACCTGTTTTGATAGATGATACCTGTCACTAGTGGTCATCAGTAGTTTCTCTCTTTCTTTGTTGCAAGATCTTAGCAAAGTATACAACTCTTTTTTTCCTGTCACATGCCATCTTCTCTGCTTCTAAGAACTGTTTGTATAACACCAATACTTAAGAGATGTTACAATCACACCTGTACAATATAGAAAAGATTAAGAACAAAACATATTCACCTAAACTTTTCAGCAACGCATATGACTTTTAAAGTAAAAAGGAAATCCAAACCCAGATGTATGTCAGAAAGTAAATCAATGAGTGTGGTATTTTGTGAATAATCTTTTAATTTCATATTAGATAATATATACAGACAATATATCTATATATTTAAAATATAATTATCTCTCACGCATATAAAATATATAGGTAGGTTGCGCTTTCTTTTGGAGGCCCTAGGATGACTCAGAAATCACCCTGGATTTTGCTACCTCTTCTTTTGAATTGCTCTGGAGTTTCCCAGACTCTGCCTTCCATGGGCTGGTAGTATTGGCAGCCGTCATTTTTGTCTGCATTTTTTTAAGTGGGATCTGGTATCTAAACTCAGGAACTTCTGCTTGCGAGACAGAGGCTTAACCTCTGAGTCATCTCTCCAATTCAATTTTCATTTTTATAGCTGGATATTTATTAATTATTAGACCCTGATTTACTTAACTATTTCTTTATCATGGAATGTTAAAATTTTTATAGTTGTAAGTAACATTGTTTTAGAATGTCAATGGTGGTCTCATTTCTGGAGTATTAAAAGTAATACCTTACCATCCACCCACAGATACACTTCGTATAGCTTGATTTTTACATAATGGGTTCATGTTTATTATGCCAATGACTTTTTTGTTATTTTTTCTAGGCGAGACTTCAGCAGTACATGGTTGCAACAGATGAGCAGCTCATTTCACTCACGCATGCCATTAAGAACTGTCCTGTGATAAGTAACTCCAGACAAGAAAGTCAGCCATCAGAAAGGGCAACCACAGGCAGAACAGTTATGGATAATGCAGGCAGGTGGAGTCTTTCCATTTATAGGCTGTTGTTAAACTACTTGATGGCCTAGGGTAATGAAGATGGCAAACCTCTAAACTTACATCGAGCTGTTGATTACTTGTATATAAACTATATTACTAATGTGAGGGCTACCACTTGTTTATTGAATGCTTTTTTTGTACCAGATTGTTTTTATTTTGTGTGTGGTATTTAATCCTCATAATAGTCCTATTTAGTAGATATTATGTTATCTCTACTTTTCAGGTGAGGAAAGTGAAGCTTAAAAAGGGTTGATAACATAGGAACCACATGGATAGATTGTTGTAAAACCATATACCTAGGGACAGTAAGACTTCAGGGGTAATGCTTTTAATGTGGTGCTTCACATTCAAGAGGAGAAAAGAAGGTATGAAATGAAAACAACCTGAATTTCAAAATTCCATAACTTTTTTTCCTTTTTCTTTTTTCATATGTATGTGGGTATGAATAACCCCATGTGCGGGAGCCCTCATGCGTGTGAGTCTTGTTTCTTACAACCCTCTTAAGACAGCATGGAATGTGGCTACAGATTGATAATGTATGTCTTATGCAGTTACTTGTTTTGAAATGCACATATATACGGTGTTCATGTACAGGGTGGAGGTTGATACTGGGAATCATCCTCACACTTTTCCACCTTTCTTTTTTTTTTGAGTCAGAGACTCTATTCAAACCTAGAGCTTTCTCACAGGTGCGAGTCTGACTACAGAGATTCTAGTCTCTGCTTTTTAAAGCTGCAGTTGCAGGCCAGAATTTCAGGAAAGCTGCCATACCCATATTGCATCTGGGAATCCAGCCTCAGGTTCTTTTGCCAGAAAGTGTTTTACCCACTGAGCCATCTCCCAACCCACTACTTCATAACTTGTTTAGATGTAGGGAGATTTTGAACTGTTTTCACTGTACCTTTATTACTCTAGGCTCAATGGGACATTTGGACTTATTTTTTTTAACTTCGAAGTAATACTTGGATGAGGATTGTCATAGTTAGAATACAGGTGCCAACTTGACAGTTGAGGGCTTGAGGTCTGGACACATTTGTAGAGAATTGGTAGTTGATTTAAGCCCAGAGCAATCCTGCAAGAGGTTGTCTAGTGCACATGAAGAAGGCTCAGCCCATGGTGGGTGGGACTAGACCCTGGGGAGATGAATAAAATGGAGGGAACTGTTTGAGAAAGTGGTCATTCTTCTGTGTACTTGGCCTGGTCTTGCAAGTAAGGATTGTCCCTCTCTCAGCCCTTATGTGGAGATGGTGCAGCCAGTTCCCTGGGCCCTTTGGTGATGGTGCGTGCTTTCCTGCCAGCTGGACTACAGATTGTGACTGGGCATCGTAAAAAATAAATGTCTTGTTCCCTTAAGCAGTTTTGTGGTAATTTATCAACATGTAGGCTAGCTGAAACAGGGGTGTATAATATGTTTATGTGTTTAGTATTATTTCTTTAGGATGGATTCCAAGAAGTAGCAGACTGAAATTTAACTGATGAGGTTAAAGGCCATCTCTGTCTTCTGGTAGCTTTTGGCTGTTAATATTTTAGTGATAGCGTTTTGCTACTGAGAAATCTGAGGAGTATTGTCTTAAAGTTATAATTAGTGCTTGTGCCACTTGTGGGAAAAGGCAAATGTATGTAGTTATACCTGGTTAGCATCTTCATAAGTGTCAGGTCTTGTAACTCCTTTAAAATGAATGTGACTATATTTTACTAACATGAGTTACAGAGTTACCTTATTTGAAATGAGTCTCATATAGGGAGGTCAGGCCATTTCCTTGATTATTAGGAAGGTTAGGAGTCCCCAGTGACTCTGTTAATAGCTTTGTTGCTTTCAGAGCTTTTCTCACAGACAAGAGCCTGCCTGTGAATGACTGGCAAGATCCTTCCTTGAATTACTAGCAGAAGAGGATGCAACATAGAGAACAGAGTTTCTGAGGATTTTCACACTACTTAAATACTTTAAGAATAAATACTTGACATGTGCCCATACCTCTTTTTTGTTCCTTAATGTGTTCCTACAATGTGTTCTTACCGTCTTCAGATGGTCTTGCTGTAAGCTCTAATGTCTCTGTGCCACTGGCGTTCAGAGGGGAGAACGTGGTCGAATTCCCACAGGAAGAGCTGCCTGTTAAACTGTCTCAGGTGTCAAACCCCTCAGATGGCTTGAGTCTGGCCAATAATTTTCCAGCACATATTTTCGAACCAGCTGTGTTGTTAACACCACCTAGGCAGAAGAGCAACTCAGAATTCTCTCCTCTGCAGGATGGTAAGCAGAAATCTTTCAAACTTATATGGAAATTGATTTTTTTGTTTGGTCTTTTTTCATTTTCCTTTTTTCATATGTATGTGTATATGTAGTTTGTGCACATTTGCTTGTGTTGCATGCGTGTGCACATGTGTGTGTGTGTGTGTGTGGAAAGCTGAGGTTGGTGTCAGGAATCATCCTCAGTCACTCATCCACCTTATTGTTTTTGACATAAGGTTTGTAATCAAACCCGGGACTCATCCGGCTAGTCTGGCTGGTTAGCTTGTTTGGAGGTTAGATCAGAATTAACAGAGACCACCATACCCACCAAGCAGTTTATATGGAATCTAAGGGTACAAACTCTGGTCCTCTGGCTAGCATGGCAAGTACTTTTCTGCTGGGCCATCTCCCCGGCACTGAAAGTCATTTTTTATGCTTCACCTGTGTAATATGTTGTTACCGTTTTTTGAAACACCAAATAAAAAACATATTATTTATCACCCACAACCTCAGCTGCAGGTGAAATTTTTAGGGTAATTTTCCTTGGTTTTTATTGTTGTGCCAAAATAACTTAAAGAAGGCTCATGATTTCAGAGATCCATGGTCATCTGGCTCTGTTGTTTCTGAACTGTGTGAGGCAGAATATCATGGTAGAAGAAAATGGTAGAAAAAAACTGTTCACTTCATAGTAGCCAGAAAGCAGAGAAAATGAAAGCAGGACTCTGGGAACAGTAGCACATGCAGAGCCTCCTCCTTACCCTTTTCTTTAGTCTGTCCTGAGGTATCTGTGGTGTGGACTTCATTTCCTTGCACGCCCTTTAGTCCTAGCCCAGTCACAACTGACTACCCCCTGCCTTGCTGCACATCTCATCCCAGGGCAGGTCCTTCATTTGGGATAGATCTGCCGATTCTCAGATTCCATTTCCTCTTCTTTGCGTGTTTTTCCCCATCAATTTACAGAAGGCATGATCAGGAAAAGGATATAAAATATAAACTTTGAATTCTTAAAAACTCAGAAGTGTTTTAATTTTTCTGTTATATTTGAAAAATATTCATAGGCCATATTCCTTTTTACCCCAGAGAAATTAAACGCATTTTCTGTCTATTTCTTACAGTATCCAGTATTCAGTTCAAATATTTATGTGATATCTGCTGGCTTTTATTTCTTAGTACTTGAATTTGTTCTTTTGTACTTGTTTGATTCTATTTACTTTTCTTGACTTTTCTTTTACAGCTTGTTTTCCTTATATTTTTGGTGATTCATCATTACCCTTTTATGTATAAGAATAAATGATTAAGTTGAATAGTCAAGTAGATGTTGCAAGTTTTTTCTTCTGTGATATAGAGTCTTAGCTCTGTTTTCCCAGTAGTCTTTCCTGTTCATGGTTGCTTTGTGTGTGGTAACATGTTACCTACAGACCTCCTTGGATAGGTGGGCTTCAGCCATCCTACTGACACCACCCATATTTGCTCATGCTAACTCTATTCTTTTTCTTAGCATGGGTTATGGGAAAAAAGCAGTATTTTGAGTAGCAGAACTGTATTTGAGATAATCTTTCCAGTAATTCTTCAGTTTTAGTCCTGCATCTCCCTGTTTTTTTCTGTACCTGTTAGCATCATTTCTGCAGCTTTTCTCAGAAACACGGGTAAAATATACTTATCCTGATACTACTTACATATTCTGTAATGTATACATATTGTAATGGTCACCTCTAGATAATATATATATATGGGCATATTCTAGGTTGTAGCTTCTGCTCAATTTTTTAAAAAATATTTGCTTTTGAGGGAGGGAGGAGGAGAGGAGAAGACACTCATGAATACCATGGTGATGGGGCCAGAGGATGACTTACAGAAATCAATTTTATTTCACCATATGGGTTTCCAAGGATAGAATTCAGGTTGCCAGGCTTTTGAGCAGGTGCCTTACTCGAACTGTCTTCCCCCCTCAATTTTATTCTTTTATACCGAACCCATCCAATCTTTACCTTCCAGTTTAATATCTTGTTTCTAGTGATCGTCTCACAGCACAATTATGTTTATTAATGTGGTATGTGTACTTTTTATACTTCCTTTTTAACAGTAAAAAAAGGGTTGAGATAAATGTGTGCTTGGTCAAGAACTTGAAATAAAAGCATATTTCTTTCTAGTTCCTTCCCAGATTTGTTATTACACCCAAACATCTCATTCCTAATGGCTTGTCTCCACTGTTCTCCGTGTTCCCAAGCCCACTGTATGCTTCTCTTCCCTTACGTTTCTGAGTCTCACAGTAGTGTTGTCTGTGTTTACTCATGCCCTGGTTTCTTGATTCACATTCAGATAATATATTTTTTTAATCTTTGCGGCCATTCTAATTCAGCCTGTACTGCTGGCTTGCCCTCCTTCACTGGACTCTTAAGAGCCTTAGCTCTGTCTTGCTGCTGCTTTCTTTTCTCACTCTCTTCTTTCTCTCTGGGTAATCTCATCCAGTCTCGACGCTTCACCTGTCTTCTACAGCTCTGATTTCCATCAGTCCAGATGCTTCTCCTGTGTTCTCCACCATCTTGGATGGATACATTGATGAGTCACAAGTGTCTTAAATTTAGCATGTTTAGAACTAAGTTCTGGATAATGTCCCTTTTCCAAAGTTTCTGCTTCTTGCATTGTCCATAGTAGTAAAGGTCTTCGCTGTCCCCTCCAGATGCTGCCTTCCTGTTCTGTCTTCACTCTTCAGCTCCAGTTAATGCCTCTTAATGGTATCATCAAACTTATATAATCCTCTCCCCATCTTGCCTACATCCTTCATTCAGATCCTTTAACAGTCTTTCCTCAACATTTCAGTTCATTACTGGATTCCCATTTCTATTTTTGCTCTTTCCAATAGTATATAGCATTGAACAAAGTCATTGACAAACCTCAAGATTCCAATTGCTCTTAAATTTTAAAGTTCCTATCATATTCTAAGCAGCATTGCCTGAAATATCCAGTGCACACCTCTCCCATCTCCTGTTTTTCCATTTCTCTCTTCGTTGCTATGCCATGGATAGATTGGCCTCCTTTTTGAATTTTTTCCTCTTTTGAGCCCCAAAACATGTTTGCCTATGATCTTTCCTCTACTTTCTGCTACATATGTAATTATGTTTATATTTTACTTTCCCTGGGAGATCTTTCCCAGCATCCTTAATTAAATTAGGTATTCTACTCTCTTCCCTCCAGGATCCCAGGCATGAGTTGACCGGTGAGTCAACATACATTAGGATCAATGTGACAAATGGTTTTTCACAAAAATACTGAAATACTCACGGGAAAGTCTGCTCTTGATTTTTAAGGGGGCATTGCTGGCATATTCCTTGCTAAATAACCTAAATATTCAGAAACCAAACTCTTCTATTGAGCCGCTTCTTTGACTACTATGATAGACCAAGATGAATTTAATGCCATTTTATTGTAAAATAACGATTGTTTGATTCTCATCTGCAGTTCTGCGGAGAACTGTCCAAACTCGCCCTGCCCCACGAATTCCCCCGACTGTGGAAATAATCGGGAAGGAACAAAACTGGGAAAGCAAGACCTTACCTGTTGACAGCCATAGTCAGAATCCAAGCGAAGAGAACCGTCTCTTCACTCAAAGGTGGCGGGTCTCTCACATGGGAGAAGATCTGGAGAGCAAAGCTCAGACACCCTGCATTAGCCTCTCACAGCCCCCATGCACGACGTCCCTTCCCCCCGCGCCACAAGTAAGAAATCCCACATTTGCAGAAGAACCCCCAGTCCTGGGAGATGGGCAGCAGCTTAGAACCAGTGAGGCACTGGTACAAAGAAAGGACATAATGGCACGGATTGCTGAGTTGACACTGCAGAATTCGGCCATCAAGGCGCATCTGAATATCATTACTGGGGCAGGAGGAGAACAAGGGGATGGACTACGGGAGCTGCACAAGCCGGAAAGTGCGGGCGACATGGCTGCTGTAAGTACCAGGACCTAGCAGCAATCCAAGGCTGGGAAATGTGTTGGTCAAATCTGTTGTTGCTATGTTGAATACCAGATTAAAGGAGGGATTACAACTTTATTTGGGCTCGTGGCTTCAGAGATTTCATTCCATGTTTGTCTGAGTTCACTCTTTGGAGCCCAAGGTTAGACAGAATATCATGGTATCAGAAGTATGTGGCAGAGGCTGCTATTTTATGGTGGCCAGAAACCACCAAGAGAGAAAGAGGAAGGGACAGGAAACAAGATCATCTTTGTAGGGCATGACCTCAGTGACCTGCTTCTTCCAACCAGGTCCCACCTCCGCTCTTCACTGCTTCCCGTGACGCCCTCATATTGTGAGTCCGTCAGTGGATTAACCCATTTGCTAGGTTGAGTCCTCCAGATCCAGTCCCTTCCAGTGGGAGCACTTCATATTCAGACCATAATGGGCATCTAAAGAGATTTCTCTTGCTAGTGTTTCTGCAGGGCTTTGAAATTGCCACTAGATGGCTTATGTGTGACTTCATCAAAACACAGACAAAAGTTACTTATTAGTTTATATTGCACATACAGTGAAAGAAAACAACATGAAGGAAAAAACATGTGAATGTAAAATGTGTGGGAAAGCTAAGATGAAGCTATGGATGAATGAATATAGAATTAATAACAGAATATGGTTGTTATACAGCTACATTTTAATAAAAAGTAATACTCTTTAAGTGGTCTGTCAAAGAACTCTTAGGTAATCTTTTAGGACAAGAACACATTTTCCCATAGAAATGATGTTTAAAAGATCATTGAAGTCAGACCGAGTAGGTCTTAGGGAGAACTCATTTGTTTCTAGTAAATTTCTAAATAGTGCCCATGCTTCTGTCTGAGGGACAGATTTTGAGTAGCATGGATCTTGCATGTCATAGTGCAGAAAAAAAATTTTTTTTTTTGTATGAAACTGTTATGCCAGGTGCTAGGTAACTTACACTTTTATTCTATTGTTTGTGGGGAGAAAAGAGTCTGAATCCCAACTGGAAGTGTTCATGATACACTGCCTCACACATTTGTGGTGTGGGAGACACTTCATTTTACTTTTTCCTGAGCTGGTGGCTCCTATAAGGGCTTTAATGGGGTAGAGCACTGTTGTAGCCAAAGAAACAAGCTGGGCAGTTCCTAAGGATTAGGGATTCCTGAGGTTTCTGGTTTTCCTAAGAGCTGTAAAAAGCGTGGATTGAAGGCCTTGAAAGTTGGAGATGGAAGCAGGAGACTCATCACTTCACTGGTCATGGAGAATGAGGACTAAGTGGTATGAGTTGCGAAGAAAGCAGTTAGGGAGGACTGGCAAAGGGCAGCAAGGCAGGAGTATGAGCAGTAGGCAGCAGCCACCGGTAAAGGCCTAAATATGTTTACAGATTTGTATTTGTGTTGAGTTTCAAAGATGATTTGAAATAGGGTTTGTAAAGGTAGCATAGTTCATTGTTGAGCCTGTGCTTTTTTAATTAGTTATGTATATCAGCCCAGAAGGACAATCTAATATTACTGAACTTGCAGCCTTCTCCTGTTTTAACTGGAAATACAAAAAGCAAAGTGGCCTTTCCTTGATTGTTTTGCTTATCTTCTTTTAAACAAAACAAAACAAAACAAAAAAACCCATGAAAACTAGTAGGCATAAGCTGCAAATCAGCAATTTAAATTAGAGAATTCCCCAGAGATCAGTTTAGTTAAATGACATTATTATGAATGACATAATTACTTTTATCTTGGGAATTTTCAAATTAAACTAATGTTATAGTCTTGTGGTAGCCTTTTGTTTTACTTTTCTTGTTTTCTGACTCTGGCCCATATTCCTTCCTAGTCACAGCTGGTTTTAAAACATATTTCTTAAGCTTAAAATGACCTGGAGAGGCCGACTCATGCTAAGAAGTGAGAGCATTCTCAGAACCTTTGCCAGCTAATTCATGATACATGTTTAAAGATTGTAATCTTAGAAACATCTGTTTTGAATAAAACAGGTCCCCCTTTGTAAGCTGCCCAACCTCACATCTGTCCTGAGTTATGTGGCATTTAGCTCACTGCAAGGCGTCTCTCTGCTCATGTAATTTTTTTTTTTTTAGCATAGCTGGGGCAACTATTAAAAGATGTCAATAGTAGTAGTAAAATTTGTATCCCTTTATTTTAGTCCCAGTTCTTTAATAAAATGATTTATACATTATCGTATTTGCCTATTACTCATATGTATATATAGGAAGGACTGTGAATTCTAAATTACTGTCACTTGATAGGAAAGTCAGAATTGTGTGACTTTTTTTCTTCCCTAGTAATGAGTTTATACTTTTTCTTCCCCAAAGACTTTTCCTGTAGCTCAGTCTCTAACAGCAAGTAGCATGGAGGAGCGGATTGCAGAACTGAATCGACAGAGTATGGAGGCTCGTGAGAAACTGCTCCAGCTGATTGAACAGCAGAAACTTGTTGGTCTGAATCTCTCCTCTTCCGCAGTGTCACCCGTGCAGTCGCCCATCACAGCATGGACTGGTTTGTCACAAATTTATGATGGTCAACTAGAAATACAGTTTTAACTGTCTTGATTTTGAAAGTTCATATTAAGCCGAAATAATGCTCAGAACATATATTCCAGTTGGCTCAAGTCAGAGATTAAGAGACAAGGTGGTAGAGAACAAATCTCGTGCTTCTTTCTTCTCTGTGGATGCCTGTGGCTCATTGTGGTTTTAAGCAAGGATGTGCAGTAGCTTCTGTGAAACTGCCCGGGGCTCATGTAGTCTTTTTAGTAAATTTTTGTTGACTGGTTTTTCCTTCTGAAACACTGAAAATTATACTTTGTTTTGATCATATAAGCTCTTCAGCCAACTTTCCTCTCCTAGCTTAGTACGTTCAACAAAGTAATAAGAGATTTGAAAGATGGAACGTTTTACTAATGAAACTTCAGGTAATCTGTTTTTGATAAAGATCCCAGGTTCAGTAGGGTCACTCTTCATGTCTCTTTCTCATTTCTAGACATGACTTGCTATTCCCTCGCTGGAGAGCCTTGACAGAAGTAGCTAAAGTCTGTTGTCTTGTGATTCATTCTTTAAAACATCTCTCAAGTGTGTCTCCAAGTAATCATGATAAAAATTTAGAAACAATCTCTAAATTTGTCATGTATAATTTCCAATAATAACATTGAGCAGAATTATTTTTATCTTATTAAAAAATAATGAAATTGGTTTATTTTTATATTTTAGAAGGGGGAAAGAGAACCATTGAAGTATCTATTCCAGGAGCAGAAACATTAGAAAGCTCAAAATGCAATACTATCTCTCCTGTTAGTGGCATAAATTCAAGAAGGTAGGTTTACAGTGCAAATAGTTCCTTAAGAAACAAAGAATGTGATATGTATTCTGTTTTCTTTATGTGCTCAGTATGAATTAAAAGTTCAGAGAGACTCAGACAAAATAAAGTAATTGAAAATTTGGGAGAAGTAAGTTGAGGACCTGTCTAATGATGAAACTAAATCAAAAAGCATAGATTTACTATCAAATAAAATGAGTGAATCCATGTGGTGAGTATTTATAGCTATAAAATTAGGAGATAGTGTATCACAGAGTGTGTATATTGACCAGTAGCATTTTTCTCCTTTACTATTAGTGCAAGTGAAGGTCACAAAACTAATGTGTCCAGATGAATCACACGGAAATTAAAGGGTTTACATGGCCCTTGGCTGCACTTGCATCTACATGCACATCTCTGACTCCACAGTATGTGACCTTCCCATCACTACACAAACATCTCCTTTAATTTAAAAACATTATCTATGTGATATTACATTGGAAGATTCATGAAATTATTCATTTGTCAAAATACAGAGACCTTATACAAAGAGACTTTATTATACAAAGCATGGGTTTTAGTTAATGATGATGTGTCAGTATTAGATCAATTGTAATATGTGCCACATTAGAGATGGGGTGAAAAAATACATGGGACTCCATGCTGTCCACTTTTTCTATAAATCTAGAAGAACTTAAAAGATAAATCATATTAATTTTTAAAACCTGTAGGTTGGGAACATGTTATAAATGCTTTGCCTTATTGGACTTGTCAGCTGAAACTTTTCCAACTCTTTCAAGTACTATAAGCTGTTGACATAGTTGTTGATGGCTAATAATAATATCTCACCTTCTCACTGCCTTTATATTTCTTATGAATAGATCGTCAGGAGCCAGGAGTAATTCTTCTTCTCCACTAAATGCCACCTCTGGAAGTGGGCGATTCACACCTGTTAATCCAAGAGCAAAGGTACATCACGAAATATAACCTGTGTGCTGGGGTCAAGAGAGTGAGGGTGAAGGTGACCGATTTTCATTCTTAGTTATAATTACTGTTGTCTCAAAGATGACATAAAATTCCCCAAAGAAAGGGGGAACCACCATGAACAATGTCAGGTGGGCTTACATGGACTTAAGGGTGAGTATGACCAAAGCTTTAGTCGCTGGTTTGCTGAGAAATTCTTCAAAGGGAGACGACTCTGAGACCTGTGCCAACCTCTTCAAACATTAGCAACAGTGTGTGCAGAAAGCAGTAAAGGAGAAAGATTCCTATTAAAGGACTGGAGCTCATGGGCCTTGGCAAAGAAAAGCCTGAAAATTCTTGATCTTGCCTTCACCTTGAAAATGGATTCCTCACTTCAGGAAATTGAAGATTCTGGATTTTTCCAGCTAAAGTTGTGAAGATAACAAGGATTTGATGAGTTGGGGAGGAAAAATTGTTGCTTTCTTCTTGAGGTTTCCTACTAAAAGATGAATTATTATTCCTGCTTTGGGATGATTTCTCACTTGGTTCTGGCATCTTACAGGAACTTGGTATGCTACAATTGGACAAGTCCTTAGAGTTGTGGTTGCAATACATGGTGTGGAATCGCTTTAGATGTACCTTGGATGTAAATAATGGTAAACTGGGCCGGATGATCAGAGTTGCCTGTATCTTGACTTTTGCCACTAAGGTCATGATGTACACTGTCATGGGGGTTGTCTGTTCATGAGAGCATTGGTTGAGACCTCTAATGTTCTGGAAAGAGATCTGGCACAGCCGTTTCCATCACTGCTTGGGAGCACGGTTGTATGTTTATATAGTGGTTATGAATCCTGATGGCCTGGGTTTGCAGAAGAAGACAACTTTTAACAGTTCCTGCCTTAACAAAAGGGGTCTGATTAATGTGTGAAATTTTTAAGAAAATTGACATGAGGGCTGGAGAGATGGCTCAGGGGTTAAGACTGCCTTGCAAACAGAAGAGCCTGAGTTCAGATCCTGGATTCCATATAAAAACACCAGCAGAAATGGCAGTGGCCTGTACTTCTGACTCTGGAAGGTGGAACCTGGGAACTCCCCGAGGGAAGCAAAAAGGAGGTAGAGCAATCCAAGATCATTCTATGTGCTCACACACACAAATAAGTAAATAAATAAACAAATAAAATTGATACGAATACCATTTCAGAGTTCACAACACAGTCATAGTTACAGTATTTGGAGGGCTATGGAAGAATCACCTAATACAAAGATTGGTTGTTGCCAGCTTTCAAGTTAATGCACTAAGTCAATCTATATGTTATTAAAAAACAAAAAAGGCAAAATGCTTCATCTGGGGAGAAGGTGCTTGCTTATTTTTGTTTGCCTACCCTGCACTTTGTAATCATGATAATGAGTAAGTGGTAACATTTAGATTTTTAAAAAAGGAAATATAATTTACCTTTATTTTAAAAAGCAATAAGCCACATACTTCTTTAGTCTTCTAGGTAACTAAAGCATAAGGTAAAATTCACTAGGATTTCAGCAACCCAGAGTGACTGAAAATTACTGACAGATATCTCAAGTGCTGTATTTTGGCTTGAATGGTTATAGATATATTGAGCTACTCCTGGGTGGAGTTCAAGATATCTGGAGTTCTGGATCCAGGTGCTTTATTCCAGTGTGCAGTGACGAGTGTGCCTATGGTTTAGAGGGGAAATAATACAAATGACAACTGCCTATTGTGTTTTAACTTGTTCTGGAACTGTATAGGAGCTCAACATTTTGCAGTAAAATTTATCACAGAAAAAAATTTTTGTATTTAATAAAGAAAAATAAAATAGTCAAATTCAGTGTTTTGTTATATAAGGATATTTACAATCATAAAATTTTTTTAAGTTGAACTAACAGCTGTTTGATAGAGGGGAAATCTTTGTATCAACTTCAGTAGTAACCAAAGGAGGAGGTGTTTAAAACCCAAATTAATTGATAAGCTTATAAGCTTGATAGGTTAATAGCTTAAGCTATTCACAAATGCTAAGCACTAAAAAGATGTTTCTTTTATTCTTTAAAAAAACTTTAAAAGTTGACTTTTTATGTAGTTCACTCATAGTTTATGGAACTTAGTATTATTCATTTACTAAGATCAAATAACTTTCTTTTACTATGTTTTAAAGTTGTACCTGTGATTGGTATAGAATGTTGGCTTTTTCCCTTATTAAGAACAGTTAGAACTCTTGGAGGGGATCTGTTGAGTAGTGACTAGCAGTTTGATAGCGTATCTGTCAGCATAAACATTGCCAATGTAAGTTCAGGACTTCTTGCTGGTACAGGATGACTTTATTGTATGTACTTGGTCTAAATGATCTTGAGCGACCTCATGTTGTAGTTACTTCTAACTCCTCTCTGCCTTTGTTCAACAGATTGAGAAGCAAACAGAAGAAGGCTGGTTTGCTCTTTCCACACACATGTCTTAAGTGAAGCTGAAGCTGCGTTTTAGGGAGTTTGTCCTTGGTTATTATTCTTGGCCTCTTACTCCCTTTTGCTGTTCTTCCTTTCAAATTTCGACATTTTTCTTCAGAGAGATATACAAAGATCCTGTGAGTTGCTAAAACACATAAAAACAATTATTTTAATTTTTTCCTTTAAAAATAGACTTTCACCTATCTATTAATCTATAAATTCCCTGTGAATAACATTTTGACTGTAGGGAAATTATTTTATATTCTGTTAACTTCTTAAGCTGTGTTACAGTTCTACCCTTAGTCATTGCTGTGCAGGTTTTCGTTGTTACTGATGTAGCTCTTTAATACATCTGAAATGTTGATCTATTTCATTTCCCCTCAAGAATGAAGTTGTTTTACATATATAACTTAAAATAAAATATTTCTGTGTGATTAGAGTCTGGCTTTCAGAAAAATTGTGGCACTTTTTTCTTTTGGTTTCTTTTCTGGTAAAAAGTTACTGCTTATCTGTCACCTTTTATAAATAGTGTACAGCTTTGAAAAACAGGAGACAAGAAGCTGTACTGGTGCTCACCTATAATTCCAACACCTGTGGCAGGAGGATCCCTAGCTCAAGGGCAGCCTGGATACCATACCGAGTTCCCGGCTAATCTAAACTGCATAGATAGAGAAAACCTATCTCAAAAAAGCGGGGGAGGGAGGAGGGCTGGAGGTATAGGAATGTTTGGCTTTTGTTTTCAGCTCCTGTTTTGAATCATCTCTGGTGTTGTGTGATGGAGCTCTTCATCAAGGTGGGAGTGGCACGTTGCAGCTTCCCTGGTAGCTTTCTCCCGCTGCACTTTCTTCCCTCTGTGACTGAAGTGTGCATTTATTTATTTTTTTAATTTTTAAAAAAATTTTTTTATTCATTTTTATTCAATTGTGTGTGTGTGTATATGTGTGTGTGTGTGTGTGTGTGTGTATGTAGAACCACGAGCGAATTAGGGAACCACCATGGACCGCCTCCACCTCCTTGTTTACTCCGTCCTGGGATTCACGGGCTCCGCCCTACCAGGACCAGAAACGCAGGCCGCCCCCACTTCCGCCCGGTGTCTATACGTGGGGTCTAGAATCCGAACTCAGGACCTTCTACCTGCAACACAGAGGCTTAACCTCTGAGCCACCCCTCCAACCCTGAAGTGTGCATTTAATGTGCATTTTCCTTAGTGTTTTCCAATTTTAGCCTCCCTCTCCCATATACCTTAAACCTCAAAAGCCATTCTTTTCAATTTGGGGAGCATTTAAAAAATAACACATGGAAGTTGGCTGAGAGGTGGTTCAGCAGATAAGGACACCTGAGTGTGAACTGGTGAACCGAGCTCAGTCTCTGAGCTCACATCATGGAAGGAGAGAACCAGCCTCTGAAAGTTTTTCTCTCCAACCTTTTGTCGTGTCCTTCCCATCTACTTCTTCCCTCTCTCAAACAGGTTTTAAATGAACACAGAAGTTTAGAAAAAAGCACAGACTATTGAATGATGTAGATTATGTCTCAATGAAACAAACATGAGCACACAGAAGAGCTAGTCATTTATCCAGTGGAAAATGTTTGTTTTGTTGCTTTTTAAAAAGCTCCAAGTCATATTTTAGGTTTCTTTGTTTTCATCTAACTCTGACTCTGGCTTACAAGGCCGGCCTCAGGACAGAGTTAATCTTTGGAGTGATCTTTGGGTAGACTTCTCTGTGCATTTAGATCCCTCCCTGGAAGCACGCCAGCCCTTGAAACTTTCCCAAAGTGCGCTCTTCTCCATTAAGACAAAAATTCCAGATGTTAAGCTGTCACATATGCTACCAACGACCCAGCCTTATAGAATCTGCTTCATTTTGAGCTTATTTAAGACCAGTCGTCTCCTGGCACCAATGTAGATCCTACGACTCTTAATATCTGCCTTGTTCAAAATACAGAAAGGGCCAAAGGTCAGGGTTAGCAGTACCTGGTTCCTTTTTTGCCAAGAGGAACCTTCCCCAGAAGTCTGTAAGGAAATCTGGAGGAGAGTTTGCTTTAATGAAACTGGAATTCTATAAGCTAGAACAAAGAAGAGAATCAGTATCACTTGGTGGGATGATGATCTACCAAGGGACAGTGAAGTATGTGAGAGGTACGTTCTCGCCCCAACAGCCATCACTGGGAATGAACTAGAGCACTGTGAGAGCTGTGGGTACTTCATGTCAGACCTGGGGAATGTCTGCTATTTGTAGGATTGCTGCTAACCCCATGACTTTGTTTTCTATGAACTGTGGGGATGAACTGTGGCGGCTCCTGTTCAGCGTCCCTGGGAGCATCCATCAGAGGAAAAGCAGGGAGGATATGTTGATTTCAGTCTCACCTCAGGAATAGTATTTGCTATTAGCTAGAGGCCAAGAGATTAACACTTTTATCAAAAAGGTCAAAAGCTAATATCTGGGTTAGAATAAATTGCCAGTCGCAGAACAATGGCACTCTTTCCTCATGGACTAATGGTTATTCTTACATCCTTTCAACCTTATTTTAAAAAACGATCAGAATCTACTTAAAAATTGTATCTGGCTTTTAAAATAAGTTATCTCTGGCTTTTTCAGATTTTGCCGATGGCTTCTATGGCATGCCAAGTATTGGTAGGAGAACTCAGTGTTCTCATGACATATAATTTATGTACACTCATGCTCAGTTTTAATGGATGCATATGAAGCATAGTGTTATTATATCAGTCCATATGTCCCCTTATGTCTACCTTCCCTGACAGACTCCCCGCCTCCTGCCCTAAGAAGCAAATACAGGTCCAGTTCCTATCATCAAAGGTGATTTTAGGGGGCTGGAGAGGTGGCTCAGGGGTTAAGCCTCCGCCTTGCAGGCGGAAGTTCCTGAGTTCGGATCCCAGATCCCACGTATAGACGCCAGGCGGAAGCGGGGGCGGCCTGCGCTTCTGGTCCTGGTAGGGCGGAGCCTGTGAATCCCCGGGCAGAAGGAGGTGGAGGCGTCCATGGTGGTTCGCGAATTCGTCCGTGGTTCTACACACACACACACACACACACACACACACGCACATACACACGCACATGCGCACAGTTGAATAAATAATAAAAAAATTTAAAGGTGATTTTAGGGGCTGGAGAGGTGGCTCAGGGGTTAAGCCTCCGCCTTGCAGGCGGAAGGTCCTGAGTTCGGATCCCAGATGCCTTGCAGGCGGAAGGTCCTGAGTTCGGATCCCAGATCCCACGTATAGACGCCAGGCGGAAGCGGGGGCGGCCTGCGCTTCTGGTCCTGGTAGGGCGGAGCCTGTGAATCCCGGGACAGAAGGAGGTGGAGGTGTCCATGGTGGTTCGCGAATTCGTCCGTGGTTCTAGACACACACACACACACACACACACACACACACACACGCACATGCACACAGTTGAATAAATAATAATAAAAAAATTATTAAAAAAAATAAAAAAACAAAGGTGATTTTAAAGTTTCATGTAAATGAAGTCGTTCAGAGCATACCTTTATTTTTTGACTTCTTTCAATCAGTATAATTTTGAGATTGATTGTTACATATTGTGGGTCAGATATTCCTTCCTGTTTCTTATTAGCATTATTATTATTATGTAGCTTATTTAGCTACCATAATTAATGTTCCTGGGGTCCTGATACCAGATGCCTGACTCGTTTCCAGTTTTAGCCTTTTGCAAATAAACCAACTATGAACCAGGATATTTATTTGTGAATAAATATTTCTCTTGGCTACAAAACTAGAAATAGAACTTGTGCCTTATGGGTCAGTGAATGTTTAACGTGTTAAGCTGTCATACGGTTCCCATTTTACATCCTCACCAGCAACATATGCAAACTCTAGTTGCTCACAATCCATCACCACTCTGCTAATCTACCCATCGTCCTTGATGCTGTGGCAAGCCAATGCCGCCTAGACCACTGGACCATTCTTTTTTTTTTATTAAAAATTTAATTATACATTTTAAAATTTTTTACCAGTTCCCTCCCTCCCCCTCCTCCCCCTCCCCTTCCCCCAGTGCCTCCCCCCCAATTCCCAGAGAGTCCTTTATTGTGTATGCCTATCTCTCCACTGGGTCCTCCTCTCCGATGACATATAAGGACCCAGTGGCATTTCCATAAGCCCTTTCTCTTGTTCCCCTTAAGCATAAGATCACTACTATGGCTGTCAATCCCTTGCCTCCAGGGGTCTCGGTGCCCTTAACAGATGCTAGACTTTATGAGGGCAATAGTGCGCTGGACATTGCGCAGGGCATGCAAAGTCCCATTATGATTGCTTTGGCCCCAACTATTGTTGAGAATCTTGCAAATCGTTGCTCCTCCCATCCTTTTGCTCTTACAATCTTACCGCCCCCTCTTCCGCAAATGTCCCTGAGCTCCAGGATGGGGAGAGATTAGGCTGGCCTAGTTCTATGTGATTGATATAGACTTAATTGATAGATAATTGCCTTAGAGTCCTTCGGACAGTTTGGACTATAGGGCAGGTATCCTTGAAAAGTATTAAGTCGTTTAACTATTTAGGTGTGACATCCTGTGGAGAGTGGGCCTTTAAAAGTTTGCTGAGCAGACAAGGGGCGGAACAGCCTCTAGGAGTGCAAAGATAGAACAGCGCTTTCCAGCAACCTGTGGGGGTTTGTTAGAAAAAAAGAAAACAAAAAAAACCTGGCTTCAAGCCGCGCATGCGCCTCACGACCCGCTGGCTCCTGGAAGGGGGCGGGGTGTGGTGTTGCTGTGGTAACCGTGGTAAACGGAGTCCTTGGGCAGGTGCTGGGGATAGAAGGCCGCAGGGGCTTGGTCGCCTCCGGTAAGTGCTCTGCATCTTTCGGCTGTTCCCGCGATCTTTCCTCACTTAAATCTGGGTGACCCGGAGAGCGGGGAGCCCCATCAGAACTTCTCTTGGGGAGACAGCGTTCCTTGGTCCTCCTTGTGATTGTTCAACACCGACATCTGCGGCCACTAGCGGACGCTTTGCGCTGTTCCCGCCTGCGAGGCGGGGGGCGACTTGGGCAGGTGCACGGTGAGCCCGGTGGGCGCCTTCCCGCTCACGCTCAGCTGCGAGTTTTGTCCCGTTGGCCCCTGTGTCCTTAGGTCTCCCCACTTCCAAGGCCACGTGGACATGCTTAAAGCCTCGTGGGATTCTCGGGTTCCGTGGCTTGATGCAGGCCAAGCTCAGCGCACGCGAAGCATATAGGGAGGAGAAAGTGAATGAGGAAGGACTAGGCAGAGAGGGCCGCGCAGAAACACTGGGGAAAGGGGTTTGGAGACCCTGTGCTGCTGCCCGGGATGCAGGGCCCTTAGGCTATGCCAACCATGGGTCAAACTCAGCCTTCTCTCCATGCAACGGGCGCTCAAGGGTTCAAACAAACAGAAGTGCCACATTAAGAGCTCTTTTAGAAATACAGGAGGCCGTGCAGACATGGATTAGATAAGGAGAAGAAAGTGAGGCAATGGTAATGACACCGAGACAACTGCAGTGGGTCACCACCCGTGGGGCTGAAGGAGGAAGTAGATTCATAAGGCTTGATACCTGGACACCTCATAGCAGGTTCTGAAAAGCAGCTGTGTGAGATGAGTCACAGGGAAGCACAGGAGGAGCGACTGCTCTGCTCTCTCGTCTCAAAGTTAAGATAACATTGAGTTCTAGTGTAGAATTTGGGTTATGTGTAGAATTTGGTAAAATAGTCAAGTGATTGTCTTTCCACAGTTATATTTCACAATGCAAGGTCAAAATTGAGTCTGTATTTCACATCCATCAGTGTGAACTGAATATGGCCGACTCACACATTCTGCTGGAGATATGTTTGAACTTGTGAGAGTGAAGACCACAGACCCTGGGCCCTGTGAGGAACAGGAGCCATGTCCCTATGCAGGGCACTCTGTTTTCCTGCCAGGCTTCTGGGAACACAGTCCTCTACCCACTGAGCATTATTGGTTTTTTTTTTTTTCTACTTCTGTAGGGTTGACCCAGAGATGGCCCCATAGGCCTGTATCTAATGAAGGAAGACTCAAGATGTGTCTACAAATAGATTCCCAAGCCCATCTAGACCCTACTATTAGTCTATCCACTTAAATAGGACATGATTTAGAAAATGCAAATAAGGTTGAGTCATTCTAGTTGATTATAGACTGATTTAGAAGACTTGACATTTCAGAATCCTGCCTGCCGCACCTGAAGATACAATCCTAGATTATAGTAGAGGATCAGCCCGTGAGGTGATTGTTGCTCTCTTCTGCCAAGTGCCCATATTTTACAAAACTGTAAAATTGAATACTATGCCACATTGAGAATTCTTATTTCGAGTTGTTGCGCTAAAGAATTATGCCATTGAGGGCTGGAGAGGTGGCTCAGGGGTTAAGCCTCTGCCTTGCAGGCGGAAGGTCCTGAGTTCGGGTCCCAGATCCCACGTATAGACGCCGGGCGGAAGCAGGGGCGTCCTGTGTTTCTGGTCCTGGTAGGGCGGAGCCTGTGAATCCCGGGGCAGAGTAAACAAGGAGGAGGTGGACGTGGCCATGGTGGTTCCGAATTCGTCTGTGGTTCTACACACACAGACGCGCGCGCGCACACACACATACATACGCACACACACACAATTGAATAAATAATTTAAAAAAATTTAAAAAAAAAGAAAGCAGAAGCTTTCAAAAAAAAAAAAAAAGAATTGTGCCATTGAGGAATAACTGAAAAAGGTGAGATACTCATCTGAGAAAGAAGATGTAGGGAAAATGAGAACTGCCTACATACTTGAATGGCTTCAACATGTGTAGTTTTTTATGTTCCCAGAAGAAAGAACAAAGGCCAATGGATTCAAGCTATAAAATTCAAAGATTTCAACTTAATTTAAAATATATTTAAGATGCAGAGCAGAACACTAAGTGTATGTCCCCACTCTGACCTGAATTATTCAAATCGAAACTGATCGGCTATCTCTAAAAATGTTCTTCTTTCTTCACTTACTCCTTATCCTCACCTCAACCATTTTGCATATTGCACACCTATGTGCCACACGCCATTCTTAAGGTTTACCACACTGGTTCACTGGAGGTTCTGTGCTGATCTCAGAATGGCTGGATGCACCGGCACTGCATTTCAAAGATGAGAAGACCGAGCACAGAGAAATTAAATATTTAATCTTCACAGCTAGGATTTAAACCTGTTCAGAATGGATCTCAAGCCAGCGTTTCAAAGCTAGCCAGTACCTGGGACTTCTCGTTAAAGCACTGGGGTAGATATTGTGAGTGTGTTCAATAGACTGAATCCGAGGTTACGTTAGGCAGACTTCTTTTGATTATGAAGCATCTCTGATCTTATTTGTTTAGAAAAGGCTCTCATTGTGTTGCCCAGGCTAATTCTGAATTCCTCTATTTAAGTGATCTTTCCTCTGCCTCCTGAATGGGTGGGACTTAGTTGTGTGTCCATGTGCCCGGTTTCTGGTCATCACTTAAATGAGTTCATTTTTATTAAAGAAAATATGTAGCAGAAATAGTAAAATCAACTGTCATTTGCGAGTAATCACTAGGTATTTCATACACATTCTTGGTTCTTTTTTCCTTACCTTTTTTATGAGAGGGAGGGAGGGAGGGAGAGAGAGCGAAAGAAAGCGCAACCATAGTCCAAGTGTGGAAATTGGTTCTCTCCTTCCATCATGTAGGCTCCAATGGGGATTGAATTCAGGTCACCTCCAAAACCATGGTTCTTACTATCAGTTTTTATGTTTGGCTATACATGGAATTCCCTGCCAAGCAAGACTGCCAATGTTGCTTTCAAAAGTTTTTCAAGTGATTCTAATATGCAGTCAGAATTAAGTTCTATAGATACTGATACATCTCATGCAATCTATTTACAGCTCTACCAGACAATACCATCCCCCCATACACTTTCAAAGTATCTTCCTCCTTGACCAAACTGAGGTATGGACACAACTCTCAAGTTCCACAGTCTTCCCACTACGATGTAATTCCCCAGGATATTTGATCTAGGAAAGAAAAACAAACAAGCAAAAAATCCTCACCTAAACCCCATTTTTGTTTCATTTGCCAATCCTACCATTATCCAGGGAATCTCTTATACCTGTTGTGCTTGACTACTTTTTACAGATCCTTTATCACCCTGTATTAAGTTAAAAAAGGGCCTGAGTATTTATTTTCCACTACTGCTGGTTTATATGAACAGAAAAATTCCCATATCCTCAAAATCTGACTGTTTTACTTTTCTGTTGCTACACAGGAAGAGCTCCTATTACAGACCCAAGACATAAAGACTGAATTCACTCTCTCTTGACACTCTTCAGTGGGTGTTGTCTTAAAAAGATCTGGGCTGGGATGATAACTTAGCCAGTAAAGTGCTTGTGGCACTCATGTAAAAAGTTGGGCATGGTGGCATGTTGTTTATTTCCAATCCTAGATAGGAGGAGACAGGCAGATCCTTGGAGTTTGCTGACAGCTAGTTTAGTTCTACTTGGCGAGCTCCAGGCCAGCAAAAGACATGTCTCTCGAAAATACAATACCTGAAGGTGATTCTAGCCTTCACACATTTGCGCTACACACATGAGCAGAGGTGCTCCAACGGTGGTGCTAACCTTCCGATGTTGAGTGGTCTTGGATACAACGTAGACAGAAGATGCCAATACACAGGGACGTTTGGTACTTGTGGAATTTGCTAGGGGAAAAGATCTGCTCATTACTCTTTTCTAGTATTATCTCCTTGTTGATTTTGTTCTCACAGAAGATATGAAAGATCCAGATGACCAAGACACTGATGGAAAGTCAGACAAATCGAAGAGTGATGGGAAGCAGTCTTCTAAATCTGGCTCAAAGTGTAAGTAGAGATGGTGAAGTTATACTTTCTATTTATTGATTTAGGTAAATTAGTTTAATTTTTTTTAAAATTTGCCTCTCTGTGCTCATTCAACAGAAATGGTTTGCTTGTTTAATTCCTTCACGAAACCCTTAAGCTTCTTCAGACTGGAGTCTGTGATCTAAATTGCTCATGTCCATCTCTCCTATAGAAGTTTCTGTCATTTCTGTGTCCATAAGGGCCTCCCTGCACATCTGGTCTGTGATTTCTCTGTGAGATCCGCGTCTTCAGTAGACTTTTGGACACAGAGTAGTGGAAAGAGGAGCTAGACTTTGAATTTATTTACTTTACTTCATACTTACATTTATGTGCCATATATGCATTCGTGTGCATGTGGAGAACAAGGGTTCATGTCTTTTGTTTCTCTTTTTTCTGTCTTTTCAAAATATCAGAATTTATTGAATAACAAAAATCCATATGCTATTGTGGTAGATAGCTGCTGGTGTCAACTTGGCCATTGAATTCTAGAGCTCTGGCACATTTGTAAAAAAGAAAGAATGAATAAACAAACAAACCAACAACAACAACAAAAAACTAGTAATTTAGTTGTACCTTGAGCAAGTCTGCAGGAAATTGTCTGATTGATGGGAAGGGCCCAGCCTAGTAGGCAGAATCATTCCTTGGGCAGATTAATAAAATGGAGGGAACTGGTTAAGTAAGTCGGTAACCTTCAGCATACTTGGACAGACATTCTATCTAGCAAGACAAGTTTGTTCCTCTCTCAACTGTTTTGTGGATATGATGTGGTCAGTTCCTTTGGCCCTTGATGTTGCTGTGGACTCTCCTAACAAGCTAGAGTAAGAATTGTAACCAGGCAATTGTAAGTTGAGAATAAAATCCTTTGTTCCCTTAAGCTGTTTGGTCCTGAGTTTATTGGCAACCATGCAGGCAACAGCTGTGTCAACTTTATCAGCTTTTAAAAGAATTTTTGTGGAGGTAAAGGAAGGAGAAAAGTGGGGAGGGAGCAAGGGGATCTAGGAGGAGGGGCGGAGGGAAGGAGGGGAATGGGGAACCTATAAAGTTTGTATGAGTGGAAAAAGTAAATTTAAAAAAATAAATAAAAGGAAAAAAAAAGAGAATAAACCCCTTATTCCCTTAAACAAAAGAATTTTTGCATTCAATTTTTGGCAATTTCATACATATCTAAAAATGGAGAGTGGCCCTAGTTCACTCTCTTTTATACCCTCCCAGTCCTTCACACCCATTTCTTTCTTATGATTAGTTCCTCTTTTACTGTCACATAACACAGGGCCTCTTACTGGACCCCAAGCTGGACTGGCTCTTCAGCAAGCCCTAAAGATCCTTTTGTCTCTGACTTCCCCTCCCACACCCCAGGCGCTGGTGTTATAGATATGGTCCCTTGCTTTTGCATGAGTACTAGGCATCCAACTCAGGTTCTCCTGCTTCCATGGCAGGTACTTTATCCACCGAGCCATTTGCCCAGCCCCTGAATGTTGCTTTTAAGTCTTGGGCCTAACACTTAAAGATGCTTTATCATAGAGAAATTAGTACACCTTTCTAAGCCTCAATTTTCATATGCATTTCAATGCAAACTGGAAATTCATTATTTGGAAATTAAATTGGGCAACATATATAGAAAGAGTTCATGGACTGCAAATAAGAGAGGTAAGAACATTTGAATTAGCATCAAAGTCTTGAGATAAGGAAGGACTGTTTGATTGTTGTTAGTCACAAAAAAGAGCTTAGGTTTTATGAGTGAGTCTCTTTAGGGAGGGCCCAGCTGAGGCTTTGGCCTATTTAGATACCTACTGTCTAATCTATCCTTTGCCTGATTGAAATTAGTTTAGGCATGTTCATGTTTAGACTTGATTTGAATAATGCCTTATACTGAAACCATTTCTATTTCTAATTCTCATTCCTTATTGGCCTATTTTGAGTCAATTATTTCAAGTTATTCCACAGAAATATTCTATGGTTCCTTCACAAATTAGGCCCTGTATAAATATTGATAAAATCCAATTCACCTGGAATTATCATAGCAGAATACTAACATATCTGTTTTACTTTATTGTAAGATAATAGATTGGAAAAGAAGTGAAAATGAAGATGAACTTATGGAAGGATCTTTTAAAAAGTATTTTCTTTACTTAAGAAAGAAAAAAAGAGAATGGGAAAGGGGGCACAAATGTGCCATTGTGGGCATGTTGAGATCAGAGATCAGAATTTGGGTCTCTCCTTCTACCATGTGGGCTCCAGGTATGAAATTCTGGTTGCTGGATTTGAGCACAGGTGCCTCTATCTGCTGAGCCACATCTCCAGAGAATCCTTTTTACTTTGGAACATTATGCGATTGATTAAATCAGGTGACGCTAGGAAATTCTTGAAAACCAAAGTCCATTTAATTTAAAGCACAAGCAAATAGGGGGTTTAGCTTCTTTAAAAATAAGAAATGACTTAACTCAAACTGGGTAAAATTTATTTCCACAAATTATTTTAATAGCTCATACAAAAGAAGGTCAAGAAGATGACACATTTACTTCTGATGAGGAAGAATCCTACTTTGAGGATGATGACTCAGATACAGACAATTTGGCAAAAAGTTCAAGCTCAACACAATATGTTTATGAAAGTGGTAAAAGTGAGTATTAGTAACTCCTCAGTATAAGTTACCGTTTTAAAGGTAAAATGTTTGACAGATTAAACAGGTAGTTATAAATCCAGAAAAAGAAAAACTCACATAAATATGCGTATTGATGAATAGAAAAAATGCCTTCCATACAATATGGCACAATATAGCCTGGTAGTTTAATAGCTTTGCAGTTGCAGATTCAATTTCTGAGGATGACATAGAGAACTTCTGGATACTGAGATGATCTAAAGATCATTTTGCCCCAGTGTAGCTTAGTGTTCTCTGTGTCTCCCCTGGATCTCCCTGGGAGTTGCTCCCAAGACTATGAAAAGACTGGTCAGAACATAGCACTATCTATGTTCACTGCAGGCTGGCTTATCCTCAACAAGCTGGTCAGATAGCACATATTCAGGGGAGTCCTAGTACTGCCTGCTTGGACAGCTGTGTACATTTCTCCTGACTTTGAGAAATACATTTTTAAGATTCAATGTGTCCTCCTCTAAGCGTTTGTATATTTCAGCATCCCAGGAGCCTCCTGCTAGCGCTACAGAAGAGGAACAGGAGGAAGTTAAGAAAATATCACCGTCCTTCTACTATGAGTACTCGGAGCTTGCTGCCTCACCTTTTGTTAGTCCAAATTCGGACATTCCTCTGGATTTTCTCTACCTTGAGTATCCACTGTAGCTACATATGCATGTTTTGGGCATTTGTCATGCCCAGGTCAGAAGTTGGCAAACTATGGTCCCTGGGGCAAATATGGCCTCCAGCCTGTGTCTGTAGACAAGGTTTATTTGGAACAAGACCCCCCTCACTCATTCACATTCTAAGCCTATCGTCACATTGCAAGGCCAGAGGTCATGTGATAGAGACCCTCTGGCCTGTAAGGCCTGAATTATTTATGTCCTGCCTTTTACAGAAAAATGTTTACCAGTCTCTATTTTAGTGACGTGTTAGAAACTCAGACTTCAGTGTGTCTGAGATAGAGATACAGGATCTTAAACTAAGTTTTAATATGATGGGTAGGTGATTGTATAAGCAGCAGTCCTTTCTTACACTTTCAGTGCCAAAGAAGTCACAAGTAACGTTTCCGTTTTGGACAGCTTACATTTATAGGGAAGTCATTGAGACATGAATCGACATCAGCCTTTCTAGAATGATTTGCACTGGACTTAGTTTTACTCTGTGGAGTAGAACAGATGTGCTCTATATTTTTTGTCAAAAAATCTGAGAAGAGACAGGCAGTCATCTGTCTCCTATAAGTACCTTTTAATGCCTTGAAATAATGATGGCAATTCTACTTTATTGTAAAAGCTTACATCTTCTAATTCAATCAATGACAGCATGAAATGGATCATTTATGAAGCATCACCTCAGTAAGGCATAATGTATAAAAGGGAGTAGACAAAACTTAACACAGTATTTAAATAATTTAAAGTGGAGGTCCTAAGTGTCCACGAACAAACACAGAGGCTTGGGTCTCTGAGTAGAACCTCTGAAAAGAAGTGAGCTGGAAGAGAGGGGAAGAACACAAAAGAGAGTTAGTTGAAGACACATCAAAATACATTTTGAACATCTCAGAACTTTGCCAAGGGACTGCCAATGTCATTTAGTTAGAAGGGATGGATCAGGCTCTAATTGCCCACTCACTTATTCACAAATATTGATCTTAATGTACTTAAGATACTGAGCTTGACATTCTGGAAAATACGGGTATGAGAAGCTGCTCTTATGTAAAGTACAATTTAGAGGAAGAGAATTTGGAAAGTTAACACTCTCATTCATTCTGGGTTTCTTTTAAATTATAGTTTTTTCAGTTGATACAGAGAAAGTATACATTTTGTAAGATACCTGTGATACTTGGTATGTGTGCATGGTATATCCTGTTTACAAGATGTCTACCTCCTCAAGCATTTCTAATTCCTTTGTGGTGAAAATATTCAACATTCTTTCTTCTAATCTTTGAAAATGCAAGTGATCGGTAGTTACCCTACTTGACAATAGCATGCCATTGTCTTGCTCCTTCTGGTTGTATCTTAGCACACACTGACAACTCTTTAAATCATATCTGCTTTTCTTTCCTCAGTCTTTTTAAACATCATTTTACTCTCATTATGAGAATTTTTAAAATCCATGTATGAGTGGGATAATGTAATGCTTATTTTTCCATGTCTGATTTGCTTCATGTAAATAACATAGTGACGCACAGTTTCATCCAACTGCTGCCCACATCAAGATGTCATCCTTTTGTGTGGCTGTATACCACATTTTCTTTATGTGTTCACCCACTGGTGGATCCTCAGGCAGTTTCCTTTCCATGGTGATAGTGTCTAGGGCAGCAGTATATAAGCGTGCAGATACCTCTGACATACTGATTTCATTGCCTTTGGATTTATGCCCAGTATTCCATTCTGTGTTTCAGAGGATCTTTGATGGGAGGAGCAGCATGTAAAAAGAGAGTTTCTTCCTAAAATTGGAGATGATGAGGAAAACGGGGGTGGGTGGAAGGGGTGGGGAGCCTTGAGCTGATCCACTTAGAACCCAGGGACAAATTATACTGAAGTAACAGGAATGTGGCATTCCTGATAAAATGTTGGTCAGAGAAGTCTTCAAGGCCCCAAAACATAGGTTTTTTTGCCATGGCTCTTGGTTGCTTTCCAAAAACTGTTGATAAAATCCTATTACTGAAGATGCAACATAAACAGATCACAGAACATGGGCAAAATATATGAACTGGAACTGGTCTGAGGACTTTCTCCTTGCTGCATAGCTTACAAAGTACCAAGGAATACTGCAGAAGCTGCTGAAGGAGAGACATCATCACAAGTCCCATCAATGGCATAAGAGCTGTAAGTTACATTATAAATCACCATGGCAACAGGTGACCACTAATGTATGGTGGCACTGATTGGATTCAAGATCCACTTGTCTGAATGGTACTTATCCCTGTTACTGTAAACTAGAACAAGAACCTAAAAAAAGGGAAGGATATAGATCAGTAGGAAGATAGCCAATGAATCTATAGGTAGGAAGACAGTACATCAAAGTGCTCTGTAGGTAGCTGTTGTTATATCCATAGAATGGGAACTTATAGTGGAAATCTTTGGGTCTAAAGCTGGATGAGTGAAGGGAAATGCACACATCAGTAAGGTAGCTTGAAGAGAGGTAACTTGATATACCACAGAGACCTGAGCCCCCACAGGAATAGACAAGCTAGAGTGAACCCGGGGGTCCATAGAAGCACACAGGTAGAAGGGTGAGTGGGAGTGGGAGTTAATGGTAAAGGGAAAGGAGGGAGGGGAGAGGGAAGAAAGGTGGGTTGAATACTCAATATCCTTGTAAAAGTAGAAAAATAAAAAGATGGAGATGATGATATTAGATTGACTGATAATATTTCAAACTCATTTTCATCTAAGTTAGTGAAGAGATGATAATGCGCTTCTTCCATCGACAGTGTGTAACCATTCCTTTAGTCCCCAGAAGATACAAAGGAAAGAGAGAAGAAACTGTGAGCTCAGCACTTTGGGGGAAATTGTAAAAAGAGAATCAGCAAATTCCCTACTATAAATCAGGATCTGCAAGGGTTATAAAGTCTAGTTGTAACTCCCTTAATTGTCCTGTGGCTAAGGACAGTTGCAGGTATTGCCAGTGTAACCTGAATGGCTGCCTTAAGATTTCTAAATCATACCCTTATTTGCATTTGTGTTTGTGTGTGTGTGTGTGTGTGTGTGTGTGTGTGTGTGTGTGTGTGTGTGTGTGTACCAAAAAGAAGATAAGTATGTGTGCTTTTGGAGGTCCAAGAATGACATCAGGAATCATCCTGGATTGCTCTGTCTCCTTACTGCTTTGCTCTGGGGTTTCCACCTTTATTGAAATTGTGTATCATTATGTGAATTGCATCAACTAAAACTTTCTTTTGTCCATTGTATGTTTTCTTCTTCTCAGAAGTTCCATATTTTTTCTGAAATTTTTAAATTTTCTTATCAATAAATGGAATCCTTTAAAATCATACTTTTTCTAAGCAGTTTCAAGAAATAAATTTCTTCTACTGATTCTTCAGCTTTGGCCTTCAACTATGAATTCTTATAAATGAAAACTCTCCTTACTTAACAATGCTGTATAATAATGAATTTTTTTCACAGATTGATTTCACTTGGTTTCCTTATTAACAGTTACATCTTGGGACATGGTAATTTGAGCTTACATGTACTAATAATATACATTACAAGGTATTTATATACCTCAAATTTAACTTGTATTTGAGTTAATGCAATTTTACTCTTTGGTATGAACCTATATGCACATTTACATTAATCTACACACTGACACACATACTAAAATTTTGGAAAGAAAATAGTAGCTTATTTATAGGCATATATTTATGTGCTATATATTAATATTTAAGTGGTTTTCATAATTTGTACTTATAAATTAAACTTCAGTTTTGATAACTTAGTATAATAGCTTTGTCAACAAATATCCTATTTTTCACAATGATGTCAGTTTCAAATATCTTGTGTTTTGGCATCAAGGAAGAGGCCTAAAGTTTTTACTGTGACCACTCAGCAAATGTGATAGGTGTTACGGATAAAAAGATGAAGATATGGACTTAATCTCATTTATGTAGGATAATTTAGTTTCAGCAGGACAGAAGAAAATGATATCCAAACAGAGCTTTAGTATCATGTATTGCTGCAGTTTGCCTATATGTTGATGATGATTTCATTACCAAAGATTTGCCAGAAGAGCATGTCTGACCAAATACATCAAAGAATGCCAAACTTTACCGAGCTAGCTTCCTCTATCATATCCACCTGTGCAGCAAGAGTCCCACCCACTATAGGCTGGGTCTTCCCTATCAGCTAAGACGATCTTTTTTTATAAATATATTTTTTAATTTTTTTATTATTATTTATTCAGTTGTACATGTATGTGTGTGCAGAACCACAGGCTAATTGGGGAACCACCATGGACCGCCTCCACCTCCTCCTTGTTTACTCTGCCCGGACATTCACAGGCTCTGCCCTACCAGGACCAGAAACGCAGGCTGCCCCCGGCTTCCGCCTGGTGTCTATACGTGGGGTCTAGGATCCCAACTCAGGGCCTTCCGCCTGCAAGGCAGAGACTTAACCCCTGAGCCACCTCTCCAGTCCCCAGCTAAGACGAACTTTTGAAGACTTGCTCATTGCTTTAACTCAACTACGACTCTTCACAAATTGCCCAGAGCCTTCATTTGTCAAGCTGACACTCATATTTATGATCAGCGCACACATATTAGTGTAGAAACAGTGTGCTTTGAGGATTTCTTTAGGGAAATTAAAATGGAAATTAAATCAGCGTATAAGGATTTTTCTTTTAAAATAAAATTGTGTTGGCAATTTACAGAAAAATTTTGAGCTTCAGGATAAAATTTACCCAGTCAATCTCAAATCTGTATGCAAAATATGGGGCGTAGGCTTATTTCATCACTCTGGTGCTCTGTGATGGTTCTTTGTTGCACCTCTTTTCCTTAGCTGCTTTCCCTCAGACATTCCTTTGGCTATGACTGCAAAAAGCGAGCCAACCTACAGCTGCTAGATGGCAATACCTCCATATACGTCGCTGGGAACCAACTGATATTTCTGAATCTTGCTACCAAGGATCAGATCTACCTGCAAAGTAGCGGTGGTGAAGGAATTGGTGCCATTGGGGTATGTTAACTTTTAGTAACTGGGGGGGTGGGGGGTACCTTTTTATAATTGTTCTGTGGGTCAGCAAACAGAGACCACTAGGGGCCAATGTCACGTGTGGTGCTGTGAGATGCACAGCCATCATATTTTCCCTCCTGCCCCTCCCCCCCTCTCCTGTCTGTCTGTCTGTCTTTCTGTTGTTTGTTTTTGTGACAAGTTCTGAATGTGTAGCCCAAGCTGGCCTTGAGTTCAGTATGTAGCCCAGGCTAGCCTCAAACTTGAAATTCTTTTACCTTAATCTCCTAAACACTGGGATTACAGGCATCTACCACCACCCAATCTCTTGAAAGCATTTTGAAATAAATTATTACAGTCATTATATTCACTGGCATTCTTTCCATGCAATATTATGATGATATGCTAGTGATATCATCATCCTACTTTGTGAATAAGAAAACTGGTGTTTTAGTGGCAAAGTGGCTTTTCTACCACAACATTAGAACCATATGCTATATTTATATTAGAAGCGTATGTTAAAGAAGGAGGTGATTAAGATTCTTAATCTGAGGACCAAAGTTAATACATAGCAGAGGGAATGGAGAAAATAGGAAAATATGAGAGTTTCAGAGAGGACTTGGAGATAGACTATACACACAAGATGCCATGGATTGTATAGAGTGAAAGATACACTCATGTTTGCTTTCTTCTTGACCATCAGTCTATATGTGACATATGTGCATGATAAAAATCTGTATCCTCAGAGAGTTCATTTTAAGACTAATTATTAAGATCAGCAAGAATTTATTATATAATTTAGTACACACAATTTTACATAGAATCCACAGTAGAGGGAGTAAAAGAATGACCTCCATGAATCAAAGAGCTTAAAGTTAATTTGAAAGAAAAGAAATATAAAACACTGATGTGCATGATAATTTTTCAGTAAGTATGTGAAAATAATCATGGCCCCAACCACAGGGTCATGGATTTTATGGAGTAGCAAAACATAGACTGAAAACAATAACTTATCAGCACAGAGTGTGTCATATAGATTTCATTCTTTTTTATTATTTATTCAATTGTGCCTGTGTACGCGCGTGTGTAGAACCACAGGCGAATTTGGGAACCACCATGGACCATCTCCACCTCCTCCTTGTTTATTCTGTCCGGGGATTCACAGGCTCCGCCCTACCAGAACCAATAACGCAGGCCACCCCCCTTCGGCCTGGCGTCTATACATGGGGTCTAGACATGGGGTCTAGGATCCGAACTTAGGACCTTCCACCTGCAAGGCAGAGGCTTAACCCCTGAGCCACCTCTCCAGCCCCAAATTTCATTCTTTTTTTTTTTTATAACATTTTTATTATTATTTCCGCTCATACAAACTTAATAGGTAGACCAGTTCCCTCCCCCTCCTTATCTCCCAGTACCTCCCCCCCAGTTCCCAGAGAGTCCTTTATTGTGTATGCCTAACTCTCCTCTTGGTCCTCCTTTCCGATGACGTAAAAGGACCCAGTGGCATTTCCCTGAACCCTTTCTCCTGTTCCCCTTAAGCATAGGAACACTACTATGGCCATCAATCCCTTGCCTCCAAGGATCTTGGTGCTTTTAGCCGATGTTAGACTTTGTGAGGTCAATAGTGTGACAGATATGGCGCAGGGCATGCAAAGTCCTATTATGATTGCTTCAGCCCTATCTAGTGTGGAGACTCTTCAAATCATTGCTCCCCCCATCCTTTTGCTCTTACAATCTTACCACCCCCTCTTCTGCAGATGTCCCTGAGCTTCAGGATGGGGGGAGATTAGGCTGGCTTAGTTCTATGTGGATGACATAGAGTCTCTGAAGTTCTGGATTGTGGTTTGTTGATTTTCTTTTGCAGTTTTGCTGCTCCTGCAATGCCCTTCACTCCATCCTGATGGGCACTGTATGTCACCCCCTGGTCAGAGACAAAAAACTGTTAAACTGGAGTCTTGTTATAATAGCACATTCAAGGGTAGATGTAATAAAAGCAGGAAACCTCGGTGAGGGAGGGATCAGTCACCCATTTGCAAAATGATCTCTTTTCATCTGCCAGACTATATGCCCTCCCCTTCTGGTGAGATCATACCCCCTCAGTTGTACATGATCAGGAACGAATGTGAACTTAACCAGGTGTCACATTACTTACTTGCATTCCTTGGAGGTCGATTTTCTCTGCTGTAACATGGTCCCTTCTCTCCTTGTGTCTGGTGTGGCTCTCCAATCCCATCCCTCCTGTTCACAATCCTTGCAATTACCGTATTACATAGATTTACCCTCCAAATTTCATTCTTATTATGGGTACTTTTATTTTGCTTGTGGCTGTTTACTCTTCTTTCACATCTAACTTACCAAGTAACAAAAATAACAAATCACTACCTAATTCTAATTTTCATGGCTATGATTTTAATGCTGACACAACTAAATACTTCTTTTGAAGCATTTTTAAAAATTATATTTTCCTGTGTGTCTGACTTGAACATCTTGGCATATTTCTTGCTTCTGTTAAATTTACAGTCATTTTTAGTAAATTCGTTCAAGGTCAAAAAATTATAGTGGGATGCTATCCATTTTGGTAGTATGAATCCCATATTGCTGAGGTTTGAGTGCAAGTCGAAGTTCAGGTTCATGTTTTATTTTTTTTTCAATTTTTTTAAATCTATTTTCCTTTTTTATTATTTATTATTATTCATTTGTGTGTGTGCGCTTGTGTGTATGTGTGTGTGTGTGTGTGTGTGTGTGTAGAACCACGGACTAATTCAGGAACCACTGGGGACCGCCTCCACCTCCTCTTTTTTTACTTTGCCCCGGGATTCACAGGCTCCGCCCTACCAGGATCAAAAACGCAGGCCACCCCCGCTTCCGCCTGGCGTCTATACGCGGGGTCTAGGATCCGAACTCAGGACCTTCTACCTGCAAGGCAGAGACTTAACCACCTCTCCAGCTCCCAGCTTCATGTTTTAGAAACTTAACTTCTAATGCAAAAGTGTTGGGAGGTGGGGTCCGATAAGGGGTGATTAGGGCACGAATGGATTGTTGTTCTCATTGTGGTAGTGACTTAGTTCAAGCAGGTTTTATGAAAATGAGTTTGGCCCCCTTGCTTTTTGGCTGTTGCTGTCCCTTTGGACTTCCACCCTGGGATGCTACAAAACAAAGACCCTTGCTAGATGGGGTCCCTTGGTCTTGCCTTTCCAATCTTCTAGAAATGTAAGACAAATAATAATAAATTCTACTTATCATAAATGATATAGTCTCAGATATATTGCCTTAGCAACATAAAATGGTAGACACACATACATTCGTGAATATTTCTATATAGAATCTGATCGATTCATGTGCAGGTTTAGCAACTCACCCAACTTAGCTGTTCTCCCAGCACAGCCTGCACACCAGTACTGCCACTCTTTTTAACTTATCGAAAATCTCAGTGGGAATTCAGAAACTCTACGGGGAGGAGGGTCTGTTGCTAAGTCTTTCAGGTGATTCTAGCGTGCACTAAAAACTGGTAACCATTGATCTAGCTTCACTATGGCAATTTCGAAAGTATAGCAATAAAAAAGGATTGTCTTAATAAACCCAAACCTTGAAGTTTTACTTCATTTTCTTTAAGTTTTTCACCAAATCATGGCCATTGCCAAGTGTTTTTCAGATAATCCCTCTTTGAATTTTCTATAGGAGTACATTTTAATCAATAAATTATGTAATAGTGGTCACCTCATACTGTGTGAATAGGTTGATGTACATGGAGATCTTCCTTCTCATATTTTAATGTGGTTCTATTTTCGTAGGTTCATCCATATAAAACTCACTTCGCAGTAGCTGAGAAAGGAAGTTATCCAAAGATCATCATCTATGAATTCCCTTCTCTGAGGCCTTACAGACTCCTTCGAGGTGAGTGCAGTATAATCTTTAAAAAAATTCCATGTTCAAGGTTAGCAGCATTCTGAGATTACTGATGGAGTCAAGTTCTTCCGAGAAGCAGAAATAAGAGTAGAGGAGAGATTTACTTAATGGGAGGGCTTACTGCTATTAAGCCTGGACATTCTTCGATAAGGGATGATGAGCCTTAGGGACAATTTCTTCTCCCTCAGGCAATCTTTCACCTGATCAGATGAGGCCCACCTAGCTCAGCAAGGTAAAACTCTTCAGAGTGCTGCCTAGCAGAAATTGGTGCTTAAGATGCCATTTTGACAAAGGGATTTCACAGTATCTAAGGAAATTTTGTCCAAATGGATAAGGACAATAAATTTTGAATTCTCCATAAAAGCAAAAGTGCAAAATGTTGTTCTACCCACTGATGCTTTTGGAGTTCCTCCTTAATCTTGACAAAGATCCAAGGCCAGATGAGTTTTCATGTATATGACAGATTCGTAAAGCAGTGGCTCTCAGGCCAGGAATGGAAGCCTCAGAAATGCTGATTTCTCCTGTTATCATAGATTGGTTGTCTGAGCATGCCCAGCAGGTTAGAAAAGCTCTCACTTCCCACTCTCTCCTTCCACTAATCAGAACCTGCAACCTGACCTCCAGTCCCTACTCTATATTCCTGGATAAAAAGAAGTTCTCACAGCAAGAGACCGTGGGCGTCCCCCATCCATTTGGCTCCCTGCTCTTACCTGTCTTGTCTCTTGTGATTCATTTTTTTTCTTCATCTGCATTTTACTCCTCCCTGAAGGTTTATGAGTATATTAGTAAGACAGAAAAAGATGAGCACTTTATAAAAGAAAATTCCTTCAAGACAGCTAGTTGTAACCGTCAAGCACTATGTGAGATACTTTTCATAGCAAAGTCTGAATAGATGGGTATTACAAGCTAGCTATACTGGTGTGTGTCATAGTTAAGCACAGGCGTCAACTTGACTGTTGAGAGTTTGAGCTCTGGGCACAGTTGTAGAGAGTCGATGGTTGAGTTAAGCCCAGAGCAAATCTGAAGGAGATTGTCTAGCTGATGGGGAAGACCCAGCCCATGGTAGATGGGATTAGGCCCTGGATAAATCACAGAGACCTGGTTGAGAGAGTTGGCATCCTTCTGTTCATTTGGCCAGACATGCTGGTCTGGCAAGTAAGGATTGTCTGTCTCTCAGCCGTTATGTGGTGATGGTGTGGCCAGTTCCCTCGGCCCTGATGTTGGTGCGTGCTCTCCCTTCAAGCTGGACTGAGAACTGCAACTGGACTATTGTAAGGAAATAAACCCCTTGTTCCCTTATGCTGTTTGATGGTCATTTATTGGCAACTATGCAGATGAACTGCAACAGTGTGTAAAATTAACTGTCACCATTATATTATTATTCTGTTTTTAATAGTTAATTTTATGAGTCAGTTTACAAATGGGGAGTTTTTCCATGATACATTTTGGATGGAGTTCTCTCAGCCGTCTGTGTCTGTATTCCTTCTCTTCCATAAGATGAAACATGTTTGCAAAGATTTTTTTCTCCTAAAATGTGATATGATCTTTACGCCCTCCCTTCATATCATATACTCAAACCATACCAAAGCCCAGAGATTTGGAGTAATTTTGGAATTGGTCTTTTTAGGAGATTGTGTTTCTGTGTGCTTACCTGTGTGCGTGCCTGTGGAGACCAGGGGTCATCGTTTGAGTGTCTTTCTTGATCACTCTATCCCTTTATGAGACCTGTCCACTTTCCTTCCCCTCCAGGACTCAGATGACAGATGAGTGATACTTTGCCTGGATCTCACATGTGCACTGGGGATCCAAACTAGGGTCCTCCTCATGCCTGTTCAGCAGGCACAAGACCCACTGGGTCATCTCTCCAGCCCTCTTTTGGGATTCTTGACCCTCTTTCATTATCATATACCACCTAAATGGGATGATCTCTCTCTCTCTCTCTCTTTTTCTCTCTTATTTTGGGGACAGGTGGACAGGTAACAAGGTCTCACTTTGGAGCCCAGGCTGACCTTGAACTTGTGGGTTTTCCATTCGGCCTCCTGAGTGTTACACACATGTTTTACCCTGGTCAGGTTTCCCTTTTATTTATTAGACTCACCCTTGTCCTTGTAGATGGGACCAAGAAGGCCTATGCTTATGTGGACTTCAACTATGATGGCACCATGATGGCCTCCGTTGGCTGCAGTCCTGACTATACAATTACCATCTGGAATTGGAGGGAAGAACAACCCATGCTGAGGACAAAAGCTTTTTCTCAGGATGTGTTTAAGGTCACTTTCAATCCTGAAGATGATGAACAGCTCACTACTTCAGGATTAGGTCACATCAAGTAGGTTGGGGACCAATAGAGATAGTGACATCTACCCTTAAAGCTTTTCTAGGCCATGTTGTCATCTAAAAAGTAGGACTTAGGAACTGTGGGATCAAATCACAAAAACAATTTGTAAAAAAAAGAAATCATGGTATTTTAAGTAACTTTACAATTTTGTGTTGGACACCTCATGGCCCAGGGCATTAGATTGTCATGTCAGTGAGTAGGTATTGGTAGAGAGATGTGCGCGCATATTCGTGTGTGTGTGTGTGTGTGTGTGTGTGTGTGTGTGTGTGTAGGAAAGAAGTTGACATCAGCTGTCTTCCTCAATTATTCTCCTTTATTTTGAGACAGGCGGTCCTATTGACCCTGGAGCTCACCAGTTGAGCTAGACTAGGTAACAGCAAGCCCCCAAGAATTCTCTTGATTCTCCATCGTGTCCAACTTTTTAAGTGGGTCTTGAGGATTTATAGTCAAGTCTCCATGCTTATGTGGAAAGCACTTTACTGGATAAACCAGATATTTTCTAAAAGGATCAGCATCTTAGAGATATTTTTTGGTGTTGCTAAAAATTAGGATGATTTCAGCATGTGTTACTTCTCAAACTGACTTAATAGTGTACCTTTTCTAATTATATGTGGTATTTTACTTCCAAAAACTGAATAGATTGAAGAAGAGCTTTTATTTTTTTTAATTTTTTATTATTTCTTATTTATTCAATTGTGTGTGTGTGTGTGTGTGTGTGTGTGTGTGTGTGTGTGTGTGGTGTATGTAGAACCATGGACGAATTCAGGAACCACCATGGACGCCTCCACCTCTTGTTTACTCTGCCCCAGGATTCACAGGCTCCGCCCTACCAGGACCAGAAACGCAGGCCGCCCCCGCTTCCGCCTGGCATCTATACGTGGGGTCTAGGATCTGAACTCAGGACCTTCTGCCTGTGAGGCAGAGGCTTAACCCCTGAGCCACCTCTCCAGCCCCAAGAAGAGCTTTTAAATAGAGCCTGCTGCCTTCTCAAAGGTTCACCATCTGAAACAAAAGACATGGCATCTTTGTCGATAACACAGGCAGGCATCTAACATTCATATTGTGTTTTATACCACTACTGAATTTGTGGGTTGTAGGTACTCGACTTACATCTGTGAATCAAGAATTATCTGGTCTTTTTATTATTCACCCATTACAAATGCAGAATAACTGAACAGATTGTTTTATCTGAATTCCCAAGAAGCTGTCTTTCAATTCCTTATGTTATACATAGTATCTTTGGGACAAGGATATATATGGCTCTAGCAGTTATTCTTCTCTGTTGTTGCAAACACTACTCAAAGTCAAGCAATTTAAGGGAGAAAAAGCGATTTATGCAACTTACGATTCCAGAAGGGAAATGTCTTTTGTGGCAGAAAAAGTGTGGCTAGCTGTCAAAAGCTGAAGGCTCTTAAGTCCATCAAGGAGGCTGAGAGCTACAAACTGCTCACTTGCAAACTCTAAGAACAGGCTTCTTTGGGAAGCAGGGCTTGGGGCTAACCAATCTCAAGCCTCCCCCCCTCCTGCCCCATGACTGCTTTTCTCCAGCAATGCTCCCCCTCCTAAAGGCCATGACCAACTCAAACAACTAAAGATTCAAACTCATGAGTCTCTGGGGGACAACTCACCATGACATTCAAACCATGACAATCAATGATTTCATGTGTAATACTATGAAAGAAATATGGGCCAGTAAGATGGTTTAGTGGATAAAGACACTTGCCACCAAGCCTGATGACCTCAATTTGATCTCTAGATTCCACATGATCGAGAGAACTGATTTCTGGAAGTCATCTGGCTACTTCCACGTACGTACTGTGGCAAATACATGTACACACACACACACACACACACACACACACACACACACACACACACTAATGGAAGGAAAAAGTAAAAAGAATCAATACACTGAAGTATTTGATTAAGAGCCTCCTGAGGCTACGGAAGACGACTTTGATCATTGGTCTTCTGGCTTCACATTATTAGTTTTTTGATACCATCCATCATGTTGGTTAAGCAAAATCCTTTTTCTGTATTGTCTTCATCATTCTAACTGTTCATTTGTTTGGACTCAATAAAAAAAACATCATTAGCTAAACATTTATTGAATGTTAGTCACTAAGACTTTTTCAACATTTTTTTCAAGATAAGCATTGCTTATTGGGCATATGAAAAAATACAGTTATGGTGTATTTGAGAAAACCAGTGAGAGTCACACAAGTAATTAACCAGAATTCTCTGAGAAGCTTATAACTTCTATAACACCACTATTCAATTATTCCTTCTCTAAGCTGAAAAAAAATAATAAATATTCATTCATGGCTGGTGATGACTGCATCAGAGAATGCAAAAAAAATAAGATTCAGGGAAGCAGAGAATTCTTTTTTTTCATTTTATTTATTTTAAGCGTGTGTGTGTGTGTGTGTGTGTGTGTGTGTGTGTAGAGGTCAAAGGACAATTTTCAAACTTGTACAGGTTGGTTCCCTCCCTTGACCTTGTTGATTCTGGGGACTGAACTCAGGTCACTAGCTGGCAAGTAACCCTTACCTGCTAAGCCATCTTTCCAGCCTAAAAGAGACCTTTATGTTCTATGCTAAATTTATGTTGTCCTACAGGTAGTAGATACTACCCATTAATCAGATGACTTCGTGAAATTATATGTGATAATAAAATAAGCAGCACTTAGACTCTCATACATTTGATTTTCTTTTGATTTGCAGGTTTTGGGAAATGGCTTATACATTCACTGGTCTCAAGCTGCAAGGATCTATAGGTCGTTTTGGCAAAACATCCACCAGTGACATAGAAGGTTACACAGAGCTTCCCGATGGAAAGGTAGGCATGGAGCTGTTCTATAAGCACTAAGACTCTGCTTATGCACAAGCTTGTTTTCATAGAATTATACCAAACGGTCTAAAACTCTCTGTCAGCAATAACAGATATTGTCAAAATAGCGAACAATAAGCCTTACTTATTCAGAGTATCAGTAGAAATGAAAATATTTCCCTAAAACTATCATAATCTATGTGCATATATTAAATCCTGCTTTTCCTGGATCTTTTACATATAAAGTACATAAGCATTTTCATATATTAACATGAAATTAGCATGAAATGTTCAATTTATAGCTGGGACATGGTTGAGTCTGACTGTAACCTCAATATGGTTGGGGACAGAGACAAAGGCTCACGGTAGTTTGCTAGCCATCAGCCTAGCTGCAGGTTCAGTGAGAAACCCTGTCTCAGAGGAATAAAGTTGAAAGCGATGGAGCATGTGCACCCATCCACATACATAGTGCACCTACACCACACATGTATGTGTTACACGACTCACACAAACAGACAAGTAAATTTAAAAGTATATTTTAAAATGAGGTATGATTGTATCCTAGTGTGTTAGGAGTTTAACAGCTGGCCAGAGATAGTGTATACTGGAAGAGTAGTATTACAAATGGAAGAAGTAGTTGGCAAATTTAACCATATAATTCAGATAGGTTAAAGGAAGGGAAATCTGCATTGTCATGATGACATAGGGAAGGAAGCTATTACTATGATCTAAATAAGAGACAATGAGGGTATCCCTTTCTCAGGACCAGTGGTGTCATAGTTAGGCCAGGCATTAACTTGACAGTTGAGGGTTTGAGCTCTGGGCACATTTGTAGAGAATCAGTGGTAGAGCAAATCTGCAGGAGATTGTCTAGCTGATGGGGAAGGCCCAGCCCATGGTGGGTGGGACTAGGCCCTGGAATAAAATACAGACATCTGGTTGACAGAGTTGGCATCCTTTTGTACAACTGGTCAGACATGCTGGTCTGGCAAGTAAGGATCATCCTTTTCTCAGCCGTTACATAGAGATGGTGTGGCCAGTTCCCTTGGCCCTGCCAAGCCGGACTGAGTCCTTCTGTAACCAGGAATCATAAGAGAGAATAAACCCCTTGTTCCCTTAAGCCATTTGATAGTCATTTATCAGCAACTATGCAGGCTGATTGCAATGAATGGAAAGGAAAACTACCTAAGATTGGCATTCTAGAAGGGAATGCCTGTAAGCATATGTCACTTTTGGTGGCTTCACTCACTGAACAATGATTAATTTCATACAAGTAGAGGTAAAATAGTGGCCACCAGAGGTTAGGAAAGGGAAGGATTAAGGGGGTCAGAAGGAGGAGGTTGGACATTGGGTGCTGAAATACAGTTTTACAGAAGGACTGAGTTCTGATGTTCTGCAGTATAATTGGTGACTAGTTCTCAATTTTTTGAGTATTTTCCGAAGAACTAGAAGACAGGAGTTCAAAGCAGCAATGTGCAAAAAACTGAAGATATAAAGATGAGGGAAATGTTAATGACTTTTATTAGATCATTATACGTTGCACATCTGAATCAATCTATCACTCTGTACCTCATAAACACATAGTATTTGTCAATGAAAATCCATCTGCAAAAAATGTCTAAAGACTCTAGTAATATAAGCTGAGGCCTAATAGAGGTAAAGAAGACAAGATAGATAAAACGAGAGGGAAATAGTGTGCAGAGCCCTTGAGCAGATGGGGGAAGGTTAGCTCAGAGTTTCCCAGAGTGCATCATATGAAACATCTGTCTTCAAAGAAGGCTTGGTCAGAGTCCTCCTAGCCAAAGTCCTCTTCATCTAGAAGTTCCTGTTGGTGATTCCCATCTGTAATACATCTGTATTAAAAGCCTGAAGAGATCCTAGAAAAAATAAAAGTATTTGGTAGCTTGCTTTAGCTGTTTTGTTCTTAGGTAGTATAGTCAGAACAGGAGCTTTTGATCCATGGTGCTTGAACCAGAATCTTGATTGTAACTATTGGTCTTTTGTTTTTTTAAGTTTTAGTTTCCTCCATTAATAAATGGAGAATAGAAATGACCAGTGTTATCATAGTCCCATATTAGTCCTTTGTGAAAAAGAGCTGATGCTTCTAAGGAAATAAAATGCTTTACCCCACATGCACGACTGCATGCGGCATTGCTAAACAATGTTTCTTGTTCATTTGGCTTTTAGAATTAAATAGAAAAATGTGCAAAGTGCTCAGGAATGTTTGATAGTTGACACTTTGAGAAATGCTGAATAAAATCAATTTTGGGGGGACGGTCTCAGATACTATTCCTATTTAACACTGACCTATAATTTCATGTTCAGTAATAGCCTTAAAACTTATCAAACATCTTAGAAAATTTGACATCATCCCTCACAATGTCATCTACCAAAGACTTTAAATGTGTGTCCAAGTTTGATCTAGTAATTTCACTCATAAATTGTTCCCTTAAGAGATATAAATGTTTACTATGTACATCTGTGAAAAAAATTATCTTTAACCTAATCACAATGTGTTCAACTGTGAATGAGGCTAAAACAAAACAAAGCAAACAAAAAGACACTGTAATGGTTGTGTTCAAGGTGATAGATTTCTATTTCTACATTTTTTTTATTTTTCCATATTATAATGTTCTATTTCCATAGTTAAGAAATTACCATAAGGAATTCTCACCTACTATTTGAGATATCATTAATCCATGCATTTTTCTATTCTAATGCACATTTCTTTCTTCACACCTGCTAGGTGCTGTCTGGGTCAGAATGGGGCAACCTGCTGCTTTGGGAAGGCAGTCTCATCAAGGTGGAGCTCTGTCGAACTGGATCAAAGGCTTGTCACCAAGGTCCCATTAACCAGATAATGTTGGATGAGGGTGAAGTTATCACTGCTGGCTCCGATGGGTGTGTTAGGGTAAGGGCTTTTTTTGATACTTGGACAATGGAACCTCCTTCTAATACTTGCAGATCATCTGCATGGTTTTGTCAGATTTTTTATTACTGTTTTTAATTATTTTTTTACCTAATTATAAAAGTTCAATAGGTACCCCCTTTTCTCCCTTCCCCTGTTGCTTCCCATTGTACTTCCCCCCCTTGCCACTCCCCTCTTTCTCACCCCCTTTTCTTCCCTCCTATCCCCTTTTCTTCCCTCCTCCTCTCTTAGTGTTTCCTGCCTTATCCCTCCCATCCTCCAGAGCATCTGTTTATATGGGCACTGAATTTCCCTCTTAGTTGTCTATACTAGTGAGAGTTCAGGACTCAGTGGCATAGCTTAAGGCCCCTTCTTGGACTGCCTGCTAGTATGGGAACTCTATTATGACTGTTTAACCCCTTGCCTCTAAGGATCCTACTGCTTGGAGCCTTCTCCCCTGTGATCCCTGCTAGACTTTGGGGGAGAGGGTTTGACATTTCCGCCATTGTGCAGGTTAGCTAAGGTTAAATCACACTGTGGCTATATCCTGGCTGCTGCAGCCCTGATTTGTGTGGAGTATCTTGCATATTGTTGATCCTCTCCATCTTTAGGCTCTTACAATCTTGCTACCCCCTCTTCCCCAAGATTTCCTGAGCTTTAGGAGGGGGAGAGATTTGGTTGGTCTGCTTCTAGGTGAATATTGTAGGATCTCTGGTGTTCTGAATTATGGGTTTTTGTTGTATTTTTATTATTCTTAAACGTCACTTAATTCATTTCCAAGACCAAGTCATTTTCAGTAATGCATCGCATATGATTAACATTTGGATTCTTTTCAAAATTAATTTCCTG